>CAUJRU010000014.1:0-455000 GCA_963277665.1 Viscum album | reverse complement strand
TCCATGTGGGCGCCGCGACTAGTCAAACCGAATCTTATGGAACGACCTATGTTCTGGCAGGCAGAGGAGTCCGAACTGACATGCGGATCGAAATTTAGGTTCATTTGAAGACAATTTCGACAGGACACCGGTGACGGAAACGAGGTTTTAAAGGCCATCATAGGGGTTTTTGGGGTTGGAAAACATAATATAAGCTTGATTGTGTTAAATTAGTGCATATCTCTCTTCGCTGGCTTCGATTTGATATGTGGTAGAGCCCAAACGGACACCCGGAGCGAAAGTTATGGTTGTTTGAAGTTGGAGAACTTTTTTCAGCTTTCTTATAACTCTCATATCTTCCGTACCTTAGACCATATCATGGTTTTGATTAAACGTACTTGTATATCTCTTTATGAGCTTCGACTTGACTGGTCTTGGTGCTCCAATGGATGCCCAGATCAATAGTTTTGGTCGATTTAGTGATTTCGTGGTTTCTCATGTTTTTTTTATTTTTTTATTTTCATTTCGCGGCGGTTTTACCCAAACCACATCTATTTCACGGCGGTTTTTTAAAAAACCACCGGTAATCCTCGAAAAAAAATAAAATAAAATTTAAAATTTTTTTTACACATTTCACGGCGGTTTTAAAAACCACTGCGAAATACCGGCCCGAAAGCTATTTCACAGTGGTTTTAAAAACCGCCGCGAAAAAACCGCCGCGAAATGCCTGTTTTCCTGTAGTGACTGTACACAACTCTGATTTACCTAGAATGGCCATGATCATGAATTGGAGAAGTTTACATCAGGGAGTAAGTGACATTAAACTCTAGAGACCTTTTATGGAAGTGAATATACGTTATTATCTCTATAGGATGGATTAATGAGTGAGTTCATGCATTTTGGGGATCGGAGAGGTTATTTTCAATGTGTAGAATAACCCCTTGATGGATCCAAGAGAATATGTCTATTATTATAGATTATAACCAGAACATATATATAAGAAAATGATAACCAATAAGGCATATGGTTTTGACTGGGAGATAGAATAGTCACATCATCTATAAGACTAACGAAGTATAGAGGCAATCAATTTAATAAAGGATAGTAAAAAAGATTGGATAGAAAAAGATTCTTTTGAAAATCATTCTATGATAGGTCTCGATACTGAGGGTTGGTAAAATGATTCTCAGTAATCATAACCATCTAGTTGGCCATGTTGGAAGAAGTATGTGATATTCAAGCCATATAAAAAAATTATGAAAATCCATGAACTATAAGAATTACATATTCATATTATAGTGGAATGAATGATAGAATAGAATGACTTCAATGAAAACACATGAATCATGTGATCAATTCTGAGTGACACAAACTCTTGACCATAACCAAATCATGTGGATCATTTTACCATAAGATGGCCAAGCGAATCACATAAAACATTATGAATCCTTGTTACATAAAAATAAATCATAAAATATCACCTTGAATCCAAGGATGCATGATATAGTTTAAATTAATTAATTTTTATCAATTGGTATCTTGGTTATGTAAATTGTCTAGACAATGTGATCACATATTGAGGTAACATGGAGTAATCATGTGGAGTGGTCATGCACTTTAGTATTGAAAGTGGGTCACATAATGGAAGATAATACTCTATATCTCTCCATAAATTCAAGTTATGGTGAAGTGGTCAACCCCTTTCCCTCATATTTATAGGCCATCTCTCATAATACTAATAGTGTATCAAAAATACTCAGAGTCACTTGAAATTCAAATGGGTGTAAACATAAGGGAGTTAGTTGGGAGTTTGATTTTTCAAATATGAGTCCTTTATATTTCCTTATAAACTTGTTTATGAGGAGGGGGAATCTCTTAACACCTTCTAAATGAGAATTGTAAAAATTGGTTTTAAAAATTCTTGAAGTGCATGTATCATTTAAAAAAATTAAAAATAGAAGAATAATGACTATAAGGGGATCAAAATCCTTAGTTATGTTGTCACAAAACCCTTAGAAATAATAATGATATATTTACCCGTAATAAATTAGTTGATTCTAAAATTACAAGAAGATAGGTTTTTCCATGATAAGGGTTTCATGCTGACACGTGATCCATGGGTGATCATGTAATTCCCCATTGTATTAATGTGATCAACACCCAGAGAATCAGTTCGTGTGAAGGGTTTACATGATTCATGTGACTGACTTATTGATCTTGCGAAACCCTAGTGGTAAACCCTCTTGGGATTTATGTAATAAAAGAAATAAATAATGGTATCATTATATGATGAAAGTGACATTGTTCTTCACATGAAGGGATTAAGTAGTTCCCATGATTGGTTTATTGCTTACCTAAAATACATTTGGACATGTTGACCTATTCACATGAAATAACTTGTAAATGTATGTATAATCAAATGAAAGGCCTTGGACACATCAGCTTGATCACACAATTCCCTTAGAAAGGTCGGCCTAATCATGTGAAATCCCTTGCACAAGTCGGCCTGATCACCTGGAATCTATTGGATATATATGACTGATCATGAAAAAGTCCTTGGACATGATGGATTGATCAAGGGAATTCCTTTGGACATGCATTCCTAATCACATGAATCCATACAAACATTTTTTATGGATAGAATGAAGAATTTTGGAAATGTCACCCTTAAACATCATGTGATGCCAACATGTGGGCTTGGACATGCCACTCAAACCCCTTGTTTTGTGCCCTTTAACATGCTTGAGATCCCATACATGTTGAGGTTTTAAGAAAAATAATAATAGGAGACTGATCATGTGATATATTTTTACCACATGATAAGGGGGGACCTCATTGATGACATGTAGCCTAATCACGCGAAGTGCATAAGGAATCACAGACTCATGCAGCTGATACTTCGACCAACTTAAGAAAAAGGCACATTGATTTTTCACTATGAAAATCATTATATAAATTGGAGTTTTTATTCCTATAGAAAACCACATTAGAAAATAAAAAAAGAGTCACATAGGAGTGAGATTTCCAGAGTGAAGAGATCACATGATCATATGAGTCTTCAACTTAACAAAGCATGATGAGTAACTTTAAGGAAAATAGAAGGAGAGTGATTTTCACATGGGTGGATCATGAGATTCAATATTAATAAAGTGATTGTAATGTAACTAAATGATGAAATATAGATTATCTAATGGGAATACGATAACCTTCCCCTTAATCAATATCATGATTGTATGACCCTCACATACCAACTTGTTCACATGAATCTAATGGGAACAAATGAAGAACATGAACACTCTTCCATCATATGAAGAGAATGACTACCCCACCATTACATGGTTTCACAACCATTTCCTTATACGATCTTCATGGTTTCAATTCCATCACTTGAGGATCATTCCCTCATGTTTTGAAATGTTCACGTGTCTCTAAAAGGATCACATTAAGTTCAAGAGCACCCTTCCATCACGTGATTCTCATGAATAACTTGGTTTTACATGGTTTGATAACCCATTACATAGAAAATTTTTGTGGATTCAAATACTCCATATATGGTTCATTCCCTTATATCCTTACCTACTCACACAAATCTAAAAGATCACACATAGTGCATGTCTATAATTTTTTCATGTGGAGCGTGTGACCCCATAACATCCTTGTGATTACATGGAACCTATGTGAAAACATGTGTAAAGGACCCAACTCTAGAAACCCATATTCGGTGGTCACTTTATTATATTGGATCAATATAAAAGAAATCAAATCCCAATTTAATGAATATTTTAGTAGTATTTGGAAAATTAGAAACATAGTTGAATATTAAATTACATTTGAATACATAACAGAACATGATACTTTCTTTGAGTACACCATTATTCCCTTTAGAATATCCTTATATATCCATCATCATAGACTTCTTTGAATCGTGGGGAAAATTAAACCAGAGAAAGGGGTGAGATCTTTTCATAGTAATGGTATGAATATAGTGGAATATAAATTGAATAAATATGGTATTAACAATAAATAAAGGAAAATATATTACAAAACATTCTATTTAATCAATAATATAAGCATGAATAATATAATGGTAGGAATTAACGATGATAAAAGTTTACCACATAAATAATAACTTGATCATAAAACTTCTCCATGGATATCATAAATAATAAAATAATCACATGTACATAAAATTACTAATATTATAATGATGAAATAAATAATTTCAGACATCATAAACACACCATTGAGTCCATGTTCCATGACATGTTACATAAATGGGTATGTGCACAAGTAATATCCAAACTAGTTTGTGTCATGAGGCCAAATGATTTATTGAAGGGCTATAATGGGCATCCAAAATCACATACTAAGACCAAATAATTCCTAATATCAAATGGATAAAACATAATAAATTTTAAAAAATCATATTGGAACTATCCTATGATATTTTAAAAATTTCCCCAATCAATAAACATAATCATAAGCCATCCAGAGTAATATGGTGAATGTTATCAAACTAGTATATCCCTAATGAAACTGATCATAACCCCTTTGAATAAATAATAAGGATTGTATCATTGTTGAATATTCCAAGAATATAAAAAGTAATAATCATCATTTCCTATGATGAATATAAATACCATAAAAATTTCATCAATATATTTTTGTTAAAAATAACCTTCTCTCTTTGAAATCAATTATTTTTAAAACTTCACAAATATGAATGAATTTTCTTTTATTTCAACATAAACTTATAAAATTTTAATGTATGATTTTAAGAAATGATAAATCATGATTGTGGGAAAAGTTTTTCATTCTATATAAGATAAAAAAACATCCATTTCACACTGTTGTTAAAATTTCAAAAAGTATATCGTTTAGAAAATGACATGAAGATTCCTTTCAAACCGTATTGTAAAAAAGTAAACCATAGGTAAAATTTCATTATTAAATAATTATAAATTGATAGAAATATTAATTAAATTTTTTGAAGGAAAATATGGATATTGAAGATTATTATACCCCCAATAGTTACTTAATCATAAAAAAGTTTGAATAATGATGAGATTGTGTAGTAAACCCATACATTAGGACTGATTTCTATTGTACATGTTCGAAACTACTTTATAATAAATATATATTAATAATAAATAAATTACATAACCATAACTATATTTTTCATACCATTTATGATCTACTTGTAATATTTTATCTCCTATTTTTTTAGTTTTTTTGTTTAAATCATTGTTTTAGATAATAAATACTTCATTTTTCATATAAGATTAGTTTCAGTAGTTTCAGCCCATTCACTTTGATCAAAATTTTATCATATATAGAAATTTAATAATTCTATAAATATAACATACATTCATTATATATGTGTTTATATTAATCCATAAATGTTAGAGACAGGAAATATAAATTACACTATTCATGTAGATGGTAGGCCATATGTATGCATGATCATTGTTTTTTACTTTTGAACAAAAGGAAAAAAAGAAAATTAAATAAAAATTCACCATTCCAGAAGAACTAGTACATCATATATATTATAAATATTAATCAAATCTATCATAACTTCCATACAAGTAAAATATACATGAAAAAAAATGCATCACTTTGTGGAGGTGACAGTCCACACACACACACACGAGAAAAATCATCGTTTCCCAGTGGATTGTAAGGTAAAAATAAAGATATGATATTATCATTATAAAGGTATAATAATTTCATAATTATAATATATAAATCATAAACATATTATAATACCCTTCCATAAAATATGGTGATGAAAATATTTCTTCACTACGTGGAGACGGTAAGTCATACGTAGGCACAAGTGATACATTCACTTCCCACGTGCTGGGAAAGGGGAGGGTAATGATAGTTTCATTATCATAATAACATTTAATTATATTTTTTATAATTAATTTTTAATTTTATGATAAATAAAATATATTTTTAATTGGTATAATATGATATATATTGATAGTGGTCGGGTAAGACAATTACATCTTCCTTAGGGTTCCTTTTTTATATCCTTTATTAAGAATCCTGTAGTTGTTATTTTAGGGATAAAAAAACCTCCAAAACTTGTATAATTATTTTTATAAGAGTAATTGTTAGGTATTGTTTAAGATATGTTTCTAAATGCAGTGTAAATATGTGAAGGAATGGGTTCCCTTTTATAATTCAGGTGAGGGGAACTATTGGAATTTTCAAAAATATTAGTTATAATAAAGTTATTATCATTTAAAAATTCCTCCAAATGTATAGGGATTTGATCCCAGGATATTATATGGTAAAAATATAATCATCTAATAAAATTTGGACATGCTTTTTTGTGTTTTAAACCCCATATTTAGGTTTAACCCCTTAGTTAATCTATTTTAACATTAAATGTGGTAATGTATTTTTTACACTTAAAGGGTTATAATTTTATTTATAAGAAAAAAATGACTAATAAAAGGAAAAGGGATTAATAATAAGACAATATCATACCTAAAATGTCGTATTTAAATATTTTAATTATTTTTAAATAATTTAATAAAATATTTTTTTATTATTTATCATTAATATCAATTTTGACACTATTCATTTAATTTGACTTCAAATACATCCTGAATAAGTCTTTTTTCCAATATAATTCATTTAAACATAAATAAAATGTATTATTCATCAAAAAATTCGTTTTATACTATAAATCACTAAAATCATATAACTTTTAATATTTTTAATATCATTTATATTAGTTTTCTATTAATTGAATAAATACTGTATTAGAGTTACATAAGAATTTAAGGTAATTATATAGTTACTAAAAATTAGAAAAAAATTATCATATTGAAGATAATTTTATTTTTCACAATACTAAAATTTATAATCATTCATAACATTCTTTGGTCCCTTTGGGAACTCATAATAGAGATATAAAACAAATATAGTGAAATTTTGTAACTTTATTTGATTTAAATATTATATTGGTTATTTTTATTGAGATGTGTCAATTAAGAATATACATTTAAAGAATATTATGATAATTGTAGAATTACCTTTATCTAATAACAATTAAGTTAAAATATTATGACATCATCACTTAGTTATAACCTATAATAACCTGATTTACCCTTTATTGATGTGATAAAGTTTACCTTAGTTACTATTCATATTGCCAAAAAATAAAAGGGTCCTATTGACGAAATTTGATCCTCTAGTATATAAATATTGATTCCATTTTCCAATATTCAGTTTCTATTATTTTCATAATATAATTTTTAAATATGTTCATAAAACATGATGATAATATATTTTTAGAAAAATATAATTTTAAGCATAGACTATATTTATTCTAATCCTATGCCAAGTAAAAAATATAATTGAATGATAATACATTTCATTGAATATAATTTTTTTTGTTTCATTATAATAATTAATTTACATGATTTAATTCAATACATTATGATATAAATATATTACCCACACAAAAAATAGTTTTTTAGTAAACATTTTTTTTACTTTTAAATGTTTTATATTTTCATTGATAAATAATGAATTTATTTTATAAATAGGTAAACCGTATGATTTAAACAATTTAGTTAATACCATTAATACCATACATTTTAATGAATTTTTTATAAATTTCACATAATAATAGATCTTGGTTCGTTTAAAAACATAGTTTCGTGAAATGAAAGCTATTAATGAGATTAAATTTATTTAAGACACATACTGTAAAATCTTGGTGTGTTAAATTCCTATCTCTAAAAAATATCAATATTTAAATTTCCATAATTTCACCTCATTAATTGATTTGGGAAGTTCTTCATCATAATTTTCTCCTTTTCTATCTTATGATTTTTCATAATTACATTTACAATCTCAATCATCTGATTCATCAGAACTTGTTCAATAGTGTCCAAAATCTAGATAATCTCTTCATAGTAAGAAAAATATAGACAAAATTATATTTATTTGTAATTGATCGTATGTTTTGGGTCATTCATGTACTTCCATAACATATAGATATGGAAAACATAATGTTCTTTGTAAAGTATTGGTGGTATTTCCAAGTGGTAAGCAAAAAATCCAATTGATTCAAGGATTTCAAAAGATATGATGTACATGTGGATTAGTTTTCCATTATTACTAATTCTTATGACACCCTTCAATTAATATACCTTCCTGAAAATGTTTTCTCCCGTATGAAATTCTGAATGAATCCTCTAGTTATCGGTATTGAGGTTTTGTATAATTTGAGATGCTTTGATATGGTATGAATAATTTTTACCTTTTTTATTGTCTCCTCTAAATGTTTCGGTCCTATAAGATTCCTTTCACCAAATTCATTAAAATAGGCTAGATTACGAAATTACTTTCTATATAATGCTTAATACTATTCCATTTTAATACTTGAATGAAATCTATTTTTATAGAACAACCCTACCAATGGTATATAATGATCCCACATACATTGAAAGTCAAGTGAGTATCACCTCAACATGTCTCATAATGTTTGGATTATCCTTTTTTACTTACTATTATTTTTAGAAAGATAAGCAGTTATTAAATGAAGTCCATTATCAATATCATTTTGATGAATTTTCTAGAATATTGAAGTAAATAATGGATCATGATCATAAAAAATTTAATGTGGTGAACCATGAAGTCTTAAAACATTATAATTATAGTTTAATGCATTACGCTCCAGAGTAAAATATTCTCTTATAGTAAGGAAATATGCAGATTTGGTAAGTCAATGAACAATAATCCATATCACATCATTCTTTCTAGGAGTCATTGGTAGTATAGTGACAGAGTCAAAAATAATGTCTTCCAATTTATATGTATTAATTGGTAAAGGTTTCAGGAATTATCTAGGATCACTACCACAAAAACAGTTTTTCGCAGCGCCCCCCTTTACCAGCGCTAACGAAAAAGCGCTGATAAAGGGGGGGGGGGGGGGTCCCTTTATCATCGCTTTTGTTAGAACTGATAAAGGGCCCCCCTTTATCAGCGCTTTTTTTAGCGCTGATAAAGGGTTGGATTCAAAAAAAATAAAAAAATAAAAATTTATAAATATATATAAATATAGTTATATTGTTATATAAATATAATATATAATTTTTAAATATATTTTAGATAAGTATAAATGTAAATTTACACTTATTATACTTAATATTTAAGATATTTAGTGAAAATGACTTCTTAAAAAATTTAAAAAATATTTTTAATTAATATTATGATAATAATTATGGAGTAATAGTCATTTAATAACAATTTGAGGACTAAAAAAATTAAAAAAAATTAAAAAAAGATCCAAAATATGTTGAAAACGCAACTCAAACTTCAAACGGCCATAACTTTTGATCCGGGTGTCCGTTTGAGCTCTACCACATATCAAATCGAAGCCTGCGATGAGATTTACGTCGCTGTCACTCGGGGGGACCCCATTTAAGCGTTTTTAGAGGCCAAAAGAGTCCCAGAAGGCCTCCAAAACTGAGTTTTTTGTCGGGGTACCCAGATTTTTTAACATTTTGTGGATTTTCAAACTCGTTTAAGGGGGTATTATTGGATTTTCTTGATGGGGACTGAATTTATTCCAAGGTATAACATTCATATTGATATTATGTCTTTGAAATTTCATCCTTTTTTATAATGAACTGCTATTTATAATCAAATATATAACTATATGTACATATTTTTTATATATTCGCACCTAAAAATTAAATTTTTAAAAAAAATAATTAAACATATTTACATATAAAATATATTAGCTTTATCTAAATAATAACTAATATCCATTTTATTTAAAATACCAATATATGAATATTTATATACCTATATATTAATCTAACTATATATATATTAATCTAATAACTATATATATATTAATATAACTACATATATATATATTAGTATTACTATAAATATATATATTAATATCACCATAAATATATATATTAATATCACTATATATATATTAATATAACTATATAAATATATATTCATATAACTATATATATGTTAATATAACTATATATATGTTAATATAACTATATATATATATTAATTTAAATATATATTACTATACGAATAAATATAACTAAATATATATATATATATATAGATATAGATATATATTAATACTACTATATATATATATATTAATATTACTATATATATTATAATATAACTATATATATATTAATATAAATATATATTACTATATGAATAAATATAACTAAATATATAAATATATATATATAGAGATATCATGAATTGGAAAGCAAATCAAAATAGAGTAGTGGTAAGGGCTTAGGCACGCAGGGGGGAGGTCTCGAGTTCAAATCCTAGTGAAGGCAGGGGTGCGCACGCATGGGGAATATTGGAGCAAGCACTGTTAAAGGGTGGAGGGGGGTGTGTGGGGAGCGTGGGGTGTTGTATAGGGGCCGAAAAGCGCTGTAAAGGGGGGGGGGGGGGGGGGTTCAAGCGCTATAAAAGCCCCCCCCAATTGGCAGTATTTTTTAAATTTTTTTAAAAATTTTTTACTTTTATCAGCGCTAAAACGAGAGCGCTGATAAAGGATGCGCTGATAAAGGGGTCCCCCACTTTATCTACGCTGGCTTTATCAGCGCTTTTCTAGTGCTGATAAAGGCCATTTTTAGCGCTGATAAAGGCCGTGTTTGTAGTAGTGGATGTATTCTCTCAAACTTCACCTATTAACATACCAAACGTAATAAAACATGATCATAAATCTCCGATATCATATTATCCTACAAAAAATGTTCCTTCAAATATCCATACATCTTGGTGATTCCATGGTGTATAGAGAATTTTGAGTCATGGGAATCATCCAATAATTCCATCTTTGGCTCATGTGTATATGGAACACATAGTATCTTTCCAAATTTCAGAGCAACATCTTCAAATATGAAGTCTTCCAATTTATCATCATTTATAACATTAATTTTCTTTTGAAACATATCATCATCCAATTGAGAAATTTTTAACTTTTACAGTAAATATGGATTTCAAATAATTTTAAAAAAGGAGCGATGTTTCCCCTTCCTTAATAATTTCCAAATCCATTCTTATTAAATCTATGAACATAGGATACCTATCGATCCTCATTTTGGTCAGAACTCCATGATCATTCCTTCTTAATGAATTTGATACATTATTTATCTTCTCAAGGTGGTACTGTATGTAGAAATAATAATCCTTGAGTAAATAAATCCATCTTATTTGCCTCACATTGATGTATTTCTATAAAATATGTATTTTAGGCTCCTATTGTGAGTTTATATCTCACATAATTCAACATAGAGGTAATGTCTCCATATCATTAATGAAAATATTATCGATTCTAACTCAATATTGGGAGTTGTATAGTTATATTCATGATTCTTTATCTTTATGTATTTATATTCAATAACATTATCAATATACAAAAGGACACAACCATATACCTTCTTTGATGGATCACTATATACCATAAATACATCATTTCCTAATGGTAGAGTAAAAATAGGAGAATTAACCTATATCCTCCTCAATTCATCAAAAAATTATTAATATTTATTTGTATATATAAACTTAAACCCATTATTAGTGATCTTGATAAATGGGTTAGCTAATAAGTAATTTTTTTAATAGATCGACAATAGTAACCTACCAAACCAATGAAACTACATCACTATTTTTTTTTTATTTTTGTCCATTTATTCACTACCTTTGAATTCATAGGATAAAGTATTATTCCATACTTGAAGAAATATGTCTATGAAAAAATACTTTGGGAAGTTATAATTCACTGTTTCTAAATTTCCTATATAGGTCTTTTATTCTAAGAGTCTCAATAATTATTTGTAAGGGACTCTCGTGGTCTTAATCACTCTTAGATTAAACCAATATATCATCAATAAATACCAGAAAAATTATCAATATATTCTTACATAATCTTTTCATTAGATCTATGAAAACAAAGGGTACATTTTTCAATTAAAATGGAATTAATAAAACTCATAATACCCAAACCTCATTCAAAATGTTGCGTTTTGAACATCTTCATTCTTTACTCATAATTAATGATATCTAGAATGAAGGTAAATATTTTGAAAAAATCATTCTCTATAATTTTGATCAAATAATTCATGAATATGAGGTCGGGGATACTTAATATTTATCATAATGGAATTTATTTCCCTATAATCAATGCACAATCACATATAACAATCTTCTTTATTTACTAAAAAAATTTCGATCCCCAAGGTGAAACACTAGGGAATATAAATACCTTATTACAAAAATCCTAAAGTTTTTTAATCAAATACACTAATTCCATAGTGTGGTCTTTAATATAGGACATGGATTAAGGATTAAATCAATAGAAAACTCAATATCATGTTGTAGTGCGTGTCCAAGTATTCCCTAGGGGATATATCAATGTATTCATACATGGTAGGTACATCCTTATTTGAATATTTACTTTTCCATCCATAGATCAATTCTTATATTCTTCCCTAATAATCTCATTCAAAAAGATATATTGGGGGTGGATCTACACATGTATCTAATAGAGTATAATATATAATAATAATGAATATAAAATCTTCATTAAGAATCATAATTTACATCTATTTGAAATAAATTTTGGAATTATATTTTGAAATAAAGTCCATACCATGGATTATATTAAAATAAACCATAGGTATAATAACAAATTCAAAAAATATGGCATGTTTAAGTGTCATAATTGGAACTAACTGAAACATATTTTTTATGGTGAGAATCCACTAGGATTCTTGATTGATAACAAAAATCATGAGGTTATAAGAAAATATATAATTTTCATGGAAAAATTATAAGATATAAATGAATATGATGATCTAGAATCAAATAAAGCATGAGGTAAATCTAAAAAGATGGTTAAAGTACATACCACCAAATAATTTGGAAATTCAACCTTAGCTATTGTGATTACATAACCATGTACGTTTCTGGTGAATTTTACCTTGATTAATGGGAAAATAATTTTCATAAACTCTCATATCCTTATAGTTGAAGAATTAAATATTGAAAACTTCTTTCTTTCCCTTGTAATCACGAGCCTGGTTTCCTTTCTCTCCACACTTTTCGAAAAATACCATCCATAGTAAGTGTGTTGCATGGTTTTTCTTTCAAAATTTATTAAATGTTGAAAATTACACCCTTCTCTTATTCCCCTTTATCTAATTTACTTTTATTAGGTACTCAGAAACCCTCTTCTTATCTCACTTTATTTGATAGTCATGATAATTGGAGATTTATTTCTCTATCTTTAATTCAATTGATATTATATCCACATTTGATGATATTTTTTTAGAGAATATTTCCCTTTTAAGTATTGGATTAAGACCATAAAAAATGTTTAGTCATGTGATTTAGAATATGTAGGTTGTACTCTACATGACTTGTTAACCTTTTAAAGTTGGCATCACACTTTTCAATATTTTCATTTTTTTCTTAGAATAAGTAACAATCACTCTATATATTCTCATTGTCCATGATGAAAATATTTTTCCTATAAAATTTCCTTGAAACTCTTCCATTTCATTCTTGTTATTTCCTCCCCATCATTAGTGTTTTGAATCAATGACCACCATTGATCTACATCCCCTAAGATAGTAATTACTACCATAACAACCTTCTCCATTCCATTAATTCCATTAATGAGAAATATCTTCTCTAAGGAACTTATACATTTTTAAACTACTAATAGATTTGTAGTTCCTTTGAATGATGGAGGCTTATAATGTATAAAATGGTCAGACACTATTACACCACACTATGGATCAATAGGATACTAAATATGGTAAAGGTTATTGGTCATAACCTGAGTTAGATGTCCTAAAATAGTTATAAAATTTTTACCTCCAACAACATCTCCAACTCTAGCTTCATTATATTTCCTAGGTGGGAAATCCATACCTAGATTACATACAATTATATATTTTCCGTTACGTACCCTAGGAGCCATTTCTAGAAAATGTTATAAACTATAATATATTATTAATTCTAATGTATAATTTTGAAACTAGTGAAACACTAAACATAAATTCAAAATTTTTATATAACTAATATCAAATGATAATCTTGATTTCAATGGGAATATTTTCAATGTCTTCCACGAGGTTACGTTACCAAATATATGTTTTCCCAAATCTATTTCAAAAGGTTTATACTAAACTAGATCTGGTACAAATTGTAAATTCCTAACCCTAATATCATAGAGTTAGTGGTAAAATTATTACATTGTCAATAGATATAAGAAATCACATCCCAAAGGGACAAATAGTTTTTTAATACAATGAAAACTAGATATATAGTTTGTTATTTCAATACATTTGAAGACATATCACAACATAGTTTTCTCTTATATTATACCTTTATTACATTTAGCATATCCTTGCATATCAATAATAATATACTTCCTCACATCCATTGGAAAATAAACATAAGAATGGGGTGAGAAATGATGATCAGTGAGGGTATGCATACAATATAAGATAAAATGAATAAATAAGGCATAAAAAATATATGAAGTTAAATATCTAACAATAGAAGACATTTAATGAACAACATAAGCATGATAAAATATATAGTGAGAATAAATAATGATAAGATAATGTCATTTGAATAGTAAGATGGTCTTAAAAATTATCCATGGATATAATAACTAATAAAATAATCACATGAAAACCAAACAAATAATATCATAATTAGGAAATGAATAAATTAATACATCATAAACTTACCATTGATGTCTCTTTCTGAGACATCTTACTTAAATGGGTAAGGCCTCAACCAATACCCAAACTACATTGTCTCATGATACCTACTAATGCATCAAGGGACTATTGTGGGCCTCACCCACCACTTACTAAGTCCAATGCATTCCTAATATTAAATGGGTGATGTGAAATCAATATAAAAATTCATATCTAAACTATAATATGAAATGTTAATAATTTTACCAATCAATAAACATAATCATTAACCATCTAGAGTATAATGAAGAATGTTATCAAAATAGTACATGTAAGGACCAGAACTTAAACATTACATAATCTTGAATTAAGTTAATAATTCACATTGAGGATATTTTAAGGTTTAGAGCTTTATAGAATTAGGTCATAACATATACATAACAATTTGAATATTACATGCAGAAATTTCTACTCAGTATCCATTTTTTTCATAAAATAAAAACTCTTGAAAAAAAGAGTCATGTCTAGTTCCATATTTTAGACATCATGAATTTTCCTTGATCCCATCCTTGACCCTATTCATTTTTATGTCATGTGAAAAAATTTCAAAATAAAAACTTGGGATAAGTATAAAAATCTCAGTAAGGGATACACAAAGAAGGAAAACTGTTATTTTTTCAAAACAACAAGTAAACCATTAATAATTTATCATAAGTAATACTTTTCACCTATTTGAAGTAGTAAATACTCTTCAATAAAAAAAGATCATTTCTTACCTTTTTGTAATAAAAATATTACCATAAAACCCATAGAATGAAAATATAACATATAAAGGTAACATGGGACATAAACATACTTAAATGGAATAACCATACGGTTGACTTACACACATATCACTAAAAGGAATAGCCATGCGGACAACTACCATACTGAATGCATTGGAGGTTATAACGTAACCACATGTCCTTGTTTATCACGACACCACCCGTCATTTGGTTTATCATGCAACCACCTGTCAAATGTCCAAGTACCATTATAAAATCATAACACATAAAAGATTGCAAATATAAACATTTCACTAATAACATTTCATTTGAAATCACAAGAAATCATATCAAGATATTGAAATAATCAATCCATTTCAAAAACCATATTCAATATAAAAACACCCAAAAAGTAAATAAGGGGTTTCTTTTTCATTATAGAAAATATTAAGGCTTATAGAGGAATCCAAATAACGATTACGGTGGCGAAGAGGTCATTGTCGCCGAAAAATTAAAAAAAAACATTCCTTTTGTCATTCAGTAAAATGATTCGTATAAAAATATTCCCTTTGAATGGAAGAAAATTTCAAAGGGTTTTATTATACACCATGTGGAAGAAGTAGGTGTATATGATTAAAACATGCCTCAATAAAAGGAGATTGAGATAAAGTCCCTTACCTCATGTCTAACTTGACTCGTTCTTTCTTTAATCTCTTGAATAATAAACTAAAGTTAATTTCTACTCGTTTCAGAACCTTTTTCAGGTTTGTTATTCCTTTAATACCACTTATTACCATGTTATAAACATTATATAATCATTTAAGTTAATAACGACCATTTGGTCGATATTTAGTACTTGAGTCAAAAATGAATCTTTTTATAATTACAAATTGTCCATGTGGTAAAAAGTACATTATCTCCAGGATGATATTAATTATTTAGATATCATATATATCATATATATCCAGTATATATATTTTCTTCTAATAGTACATAATATTTGAAGATAATAAATGAAATGCACTGTTCATGGAGATGGTAAGGCATACGTACGAATGAACACTAATTTCATTTCTATTTCATATTTAATGGAATAAAAACTTAATGATACATAGGTATATTATAATTTCAGTATAAAAATATATATGATTTCATTAACTCCATCTTTTATACATTCCACATATGGAATGAATGAGTGATATCACATTGAGGGGGCGGTAGTCCGCATTTCCTCAAATAAAATTATCATATTTAACCATTACGGAAACCGAAAACGTATGATATAAATGAAAAATAAAAAAGTATAGAGAAAATATAAATATAATACACATCACATATAAATACAGTTCCATCTTAATGGATACCATAAGAGGTGGTAGGGGAATATTGAACAATCTTCATTTCGCGAGGCAGTAGTTCACCGTCCACAGAAACTGTATGTTCGTATCCATTAGACGGAGGTGTGTGTAAGTTTAGATCAAATACTTCTCATAAAAACAACCTAGTATATTGAGGATACTTGTGTTTCTATGTAAACAAAGAATAAAAAGAGCATAGAGGGTGAAGAAGAAAAATAAAAGAAGAGAACTTGAGGGAAGATGTTACCTTTAAAACAGGCATCTCCCTTTGGTTTGAAACAAAAGGCTTTATTGAAGTGACTTATACCTAATGTAAGTATTCTAGGTGGAATATATGGATCTTGGGAGATTATTTTGTCAGATGTTGGATGAGCCAAGGGGCTTGAGATATGTGAGTAATGGGTTAGAGGTGATGGCTTTTTATAAGGGGGTGGATGGGCTCTTTAGGAAAGTCTGAAAGTATTATTTTATTATAAAATTATTTTCAATTTAAAAAGGTCCAAAACTCATAAAATTATAATATAAGATGACTATTGTTTGAAGTAAAATCATCTAATAAGAATTGTACAGGTTTTGGTTATTTTTTATCCTTAACTTTTTTATTTAATCCTTTGTTTACTTATTTAACTTTTACCATGTTATCTTATATATTCATACTATATGGTTAATATAGTTACCATAAAATTCCAATTGAACCAAAAGTGGTTAATTAATGACATTTTCAGCCATATCTATGTCATTTGGCCAAATCTTAGATATTTAGGATTATTATATCATTCAATAAAATAATATTTTCTTTAAAAACTCATTTATGTCAATTTAAATACTATTCATTATTGAGAAAGTATTGTGTTCAACAATATGTAATATTCTTATTAAAAATAGAAGATTGTTGAGAAAAATGCTCTATCTCTATGATGATTTCGATGCTTACAAATACCCTTAATTATTTTCTAATGATTTTATTTGTTAATCATATTTCAGGAATTTATTATTCATTATATTTTTATTTATGAAAGAAATATTTAAGTTCTTGAACAACGATAATTTATTGATAAAGTATTCGCATTAGCATGTTCTAGAAACACTATTTATGCTCTACATATTTGGGAATTTCTTAAGTGTGTTCTGGAAAAACTGTTCATGCCCTACGTGGAAAAACGTAGCATAAGGATGGAATGCAGTGTATACTGTATGAGATATCAGAAAAGTATGGTTAATCAACCATATGTTATTGGAAAAGTAGGGAAGAGGAACCCTATGTTAAGAAGGAAACCTACGTTTGGGATATTAGAAAAGTATGGAAGTAGAACCGTTCGTAAGTGTTAAACGTTACCTTTGTTTCTCAAAAGTATAGTTAATCAACCTTACTTTTGTAAACAACCTTACATTTCTTAGAAAAGTATGGATCATGTGCCTTCTATTTGGAAGCTTATAAAAGTATGGATCATTATTCATATGTTTGAATGTTGAAGAGAAAATTACGTCATCAACCCTACATTTGTGATCAACCATATGTTGACAACCTTAAATTTGAAGGCAACATCATCAACCTTACCTTTATGATCTACGTTACATTCAAAGGATGCATAATGTACAACTCAACCTTACATTTGGCATCGAAGAATTTAAATTTGTTATTATTATTCAACGATCTGCAAGAAAATTATCAGGCTGATTTTAAGCCAGATTAAAAGATGATTTTAAAACACGTCTTTAATGAGTTCAGAGCCATTTAAGGATCGAATTAAAAGGATATTTTTATGGAGAATTTCAAGGGGAGTTACGTCTACTCTGTTAATTCAAATGTTTGAATATCGAGATTCAGAAGGCGACTTTTATGGATCTAAATTTGTAGGAAATGTGTTTGTCATTATTATATATAGATGTGATATTTCTTTGTGAAATATATATTCATATACAAGGTTTTTCGAAGAAAAAAAATAACGGGATAAAAACAATAGAGTCTATCAAGAACACAAATATGCTGATTACAAAGAGAGATAAAGCTCTATTTATTGAAGAAGAAGAATCACGATAGAATATTCACTCATTATACATTGAAGATCTACTTTGAATCTGCTACTACTAAAGTTGTGAACTATATTTCTATATCTACTAAAACCGGATTGACTCAGAACGAATATTATTTGAAGATCATTATTTTCTGAAGGAGACGATTCATCAACTGTCAATTACATTCTATTGCAATTGTGAAGGGCAACTAGAAAGTATTTTCAAAGTACAAATACATTTATTTTCTATTATTTAGTGACCAGCTTCTTGTACTAAGTTGTGTAGATTCTGTGATTGAACCAGAAAGGCTGTGCTTTTGCCTTAGATTGTAAAGGTCTCAACTTCCTGAACTCAGTTGCTGAAAGGTTTGTTGAGATGAGGACCAGATAGTGAAAATCACCTAGCTCATGGAGCAGAGTGTTGGTGGAGTTGACTAGGGGCATTCTATTACCCGAACCACTATACATCGTGTGTCTCTGCTATTTAAATTTCTGCTGTATTAATTCATCTGATTTAAAGTTGAAGGGAAGAACACGATCCTACGAAGAATTTAAAAAAGACAAAATTCACCCCCCTCTTGTGTATATTTATTACAATCTGATCCAACAATTGGTATTAGAGGTTGATCTTTCTTATAAATCCTTAACAAGCTGAAAGTGATTATACATAGAGCAAGATGACTGATACAAGAGATGGAATGTCTATGGTCAGAGAACCATACTTCAATGGATAAAATTATGGATGCTGGAAGTCGCGAATGATTATCTATCTGAAAAATCTTGGATACAGAGTATATTCTATGATTCTGACTCTATATGAAATACCATAAAAACCTGAGACATGGAGTGCAGCAAATGAAGCAGAATACGATATGAAATCTAAGGCAATGAATGTAATTATATGGGGTCTAGGACTTGATGAATTTAACAGAGTATCTCAATGACCGAAAACATATGAGATGTGGAAAACTATTGCTGTTGTTTATGAAGGAACTAACAATATCAGAGAAATGAGATATGCTACTGCTAAGCTTAAATTTGATACATTTAGAATGGTTGAAGGTGAAAGTATTACACAAATGAATGGAATATTGACATATATTTTCAATAACATAACTGCCTTGGGAGATCCCATTAAACAAGCTAATCAACCTTTAAAAGTACTAAGAGTACTGCCTACAAGATGGAATGGAATCTCTGCTGCAATCAGATAGTCGACACCTGTCAAAGACTTAACCATAAGATAACATATTGGAACACTAATGATGTATGAAGTTGAGATGAAAGATGAATAAAATGAGAATAAAGTGTTTATCAAAAGAGTTGACACTTCCTTGAACATGTCATCACATAACAAAAATAGAAAGATGAAGAAAAGTGTAAAAGTGAAATCAGCAAGTTATGATTTATCAAATTATGATGTAGAACTGGCTCAGCTAGCCAGAAAATTCACTAAATTCTATAGAAAGAAGAAAGGATTCAGAAAATCCATCAAAAAGGATGAAAAGGAAGTCATATGTTATGAATGCAAGAAAATTGGGCACATCAGACTTGACTATCCTCAGCTAAAAGAAGACAAGAAAAAGAAATTTTTCAAAAGAAATGATTATGAGCATAAGGAAAAGAAAGAAATGAAAGCTACATAGAGTGTATCTGAAGACTCTAGTAGAACTTTTGAATTATACTTGGAGAAGGAATAAGTAAATCTGAAATCCAACATGTGTTTTATGGCAGAAATAGATGAGGTACAATATTACTACTCTTCTGAATCTAGTTCTGAATCTAGTTACTCTAATGAAAAAGTTGAAGCCTACTGCAATATGCTTGAAGAAAAATATGATTCTCTATTTAAGAATAATATGTCTTTAAAGAATATTCATAAGGCTATTTCTGATGAAAGGTATACAATGCTGAAACAACATAAGGAGTTAACTAAAAATTTTAACTCAATTAACACTAGCAATACAGATTATGAATCAAAGATAAAAACACTGTAAACTGAAGTGGAAACTTATAAAATTTCAGACCTTGTTTTTACTAAAGGATAAAATACGTTAAATGAAATTCTTGGGAAAAATTTCATTAAAAAGGAAAGATTTGGAATTGGTAGTAAAGGTGAAAAACCCATGCTGTACAAGAATTATTTTATTCCAAGTGAAAAAAGACTAAATTGTAATTACTGTGGAACAAGGGAACATATTTCTAAAAATCGTTTCTTAAAACAACCCCAAATAAGTGGTATTAAGAATTAATTTGTAACAAATAATTTATTTTACTCTTTTGAAATTATAAAAACACAGAAAGTCCAGATCTCTACTGGCTAACACCCCTGGCCACAACATAATATGAGTACCAAAGCAAATTGTGTAAATGCCTTTGCAAGAAAGCAGGTCACAAAAAAAAGGACATATGGTATATGGACAATGGATATTCAAGGAATTTGAGTGGAAACTCATCGAACTTCACTACACTAACACAAAAAGATGGTGGACTAGTTACATTTGGTGATAATGCCAAAGGGAAGATCATTGGTATTGTAACAGTTGGAGATCCAGAAGCTATATCAATCAACAAAGTACTTTATGTACAAGGATTGAAACACAATCTGATACGTATCTCTCAACTATGTGATGATGGTTATGCTATTGATTTTTCTAACAATTGCTGTTCTGTTTTCAAAAATAAACTGCTTAAATTTAGAGCACCTAGAACTGAGAATGTGTATACCATGGATTTAAATTCTTTGAGTAAACAACAAGTAAATTTCGTTACTTCTAAGATAAATGAATCCAAGATTTGGAATAGAATACCTGGGCATTATAATGTATTTTTTTATATAAATTATCTATGAAACAGTTAGTTTCTGATTTTCCTAGTCTCAGATTTGAAAATGGAAAATTCTGTGATGCATGTCAACTTGGAAAGTAACACAAATCATCCTTCAAATCTGTTAAAAAAATTGCTACATCTAAACCTCTAGAACTTATCCATATAGATTTGTTTGGACATTCAAGAGTAGCAAGATTGGTTGGTAAATTATGTGTATATGTTTTAGTTGATGACTATTCTAGATTTACATGGATTTTATTTTTAAAATTTAAAAATGAATATTTTACATTGTTTGAGAGTCTTTGTAAAGCTGTTAAAAATGAAAAAGGTTTTAGAATAATTTCATTAAGAAGTGATCATGGTGGGGAATTTGAGAATCCAGAATTCAATTTCTTTTTCTCTAATATGGGTATTAAAAACACCTTCTCTTCACCAAGAACGCCTCAACAAAATGGAATTGTTGAAAGAAGAAATAGGACTATTCAGGAAATGGAAAGGACTATACTAAATGAATATAGTCTTCCTACCTATTTTTGGGAAGAATATGTAAGAAAAGCCTGCTATGTAATGAATAGAGTTTTAATTAGACCAATTTTGAAAAAGACGCCGTATTAACTTTGGAATAAAAGAAAACCTAAACTAAATTACTTTAATGTTTTTGGATGAATGGTTTATACCTTGAACAAAAAGGAAAGTCTTGGTAAGTTCGATCCAAAATCTGATGAAGGAATTTTTTTAGGATATTCAGCTACCTCCAAAGCTTATAGAATCTATAATGAGAAGTCAAGGATTGTTGAAGAATCAGTTCGTGTGAAATTTGATAAATCCGATCCCTTTGAGAAAAGGACAGATCAAATGGATGAATCTGACTCAAATGATACCATGAGATTTGAGAACTTGAAAAATGATTTTGAAAAAGATACAAATGAAATTTAGTCCAGTCCAGAAGAACTTGACACTGAAGAAACCATAAGCGTACTACCTAGACAGTTAAGGAACCTAAAGAATCACTCTTTAGAAACTTTAATAGGTGAATTAGGAACATGAATAAAAACTAGAAGGAACATATGAAATCTTGTTGAATTATCTGTCTTTCTATCCCAATTATAACCCAAGTCTATAAAAGAAGCTTTAGATGATGAAAGCTGGATGATAGCACTGCAAGAATAATTAAACAAGTTCAAAAGAAATGAAGTCTGGGAATTAGTTGAAAGACCACAGAATTATGCAGTGATAGGAACAAAATGGGTCTTTAGAGATAAACAGGATGATCAAGGAATAATAACTAGAAATAAAGTAATACCAGTAGCTAAAGGATATAATCAGGAAGAAGGTATATATTATGATGAGACCTTTGCACCTGTAGCTAGATTAGAAGCCATTAGAATCCTTTCAGCTTATGAATCTCATATGAACTTTAAATTATTTCAGATGTATGTTAAGTCTACCTTTTTAAATGGTTATTTAGTGGAGGAAGTTTATGTTGAGCAACCTCCTGGTTTTGAAAATTCACAAAAACCAAATTCTGTTTTTAAACTTACTAAAAAACTTTATGGCCTTAAACAAGCACCTAGAGCATGTTATGAAATATTAAGATCTTTTTTATTGAAAAATGATTTTACAGTTGGAATGGAAGATCCAACACTTTTTAATAAAACTGTAAAAACTATTATTTTATTAGTTCAAATTTATGTTGATGATATAATTTTTAGATCTACTAATAAATCCCGTTGTCAGGAGTTTTCAAATTTAATTCAAAAATAATTTTAAATGAGCATGATAGGAGAATTTAATTTCTTTTTAGGACTTCAAATTTATCAAAAATATTTTGAAAATTTTTTAAATCAAAGAAAATACATTACTGATTTACTAATGAAATTTGGACTTGAAAACAACAAGACATATACAACTCCTATGTATACTAATATAAAACATGATTGGGATGAAACTGGAAAGTTAGTTGAAAACATGTTATATAGAGGTATGATTGGTAGTTTATTATATCTTACTGCTAGCATGCTATATATAATGTATTCAGTATGTCTTTGTGCTAGATTTCAATCAAATCCTAAAGAATCCTAATTAATTGCTGTTAAAATAATTTTTAGATATTTAAAAGGGACTGTTTTTCAATCTCTTATTTACCCCAAAATGTATGATTTTAATTTAATTTCATATTCCGATGTAGAATTTGGAATTTTTCGATTAGATAGAAAAATAACTTCAAGAACTTGTCACTTTTTAGGGAAATACTTAGTGTCATGGTCAAGTAAGAAACAACATTTAGTTGCCCTGTCAACAACTGAGGCAGAATATGTTTCTGTTGGCAGTTGTTGTGCACAAGTGTTGTGGATGAAAAAAACTCTTATGGAGTTTGGACTAAATTTTAATAGTACGCCTATTTTATGTGATAATACTAGTGCTATATATATTTCAAAAAATACTATTAATCATTCTAGGACTAAACATATTGATATTAGACATCACTTTTTAAGAGATCATGTTATTAAAAGGATATATTTTTGTAATTTGTTAATACATAAATTCAATTAGTAGATATTTTTTCTAAACCACTTCCCACTACAAGGTTTGACTTTATTAAGGGGGATTTAAGTTTATTAAATTTTAAATAAAATTTTAATTTTATTTTGTTTTCTATTTAAATAGATTATTTTAATATTTTTTTTAAGATTTATTTTTATATACGCTGCAGGAAATTTTTATTTGTTTTTAAAATCTATGTAATGATTATTGATAACACGGGAATCAAGGATGTTATAACCTATCTAATTCTGAATTGTTTTATTTCCACAAAAACCCTTTTGAACCTGCGAAACCGCACCACCACTTGTCAACCCTAATCTTCAAACCACTGAAACCCTAACCTTCAAACCATCAGAGATTTTCGCAGAAATGGAAAATACTAAGCGAGCTGAAGAGGCCGAGACCAGCAATGCTAAGAAACAACGCTTAGCAGGAAGGAAAATCCTACAAGGAAAGGTGATTGATTTAGAATGGTTATTTTAGATGAAATTGTTGTTGAAACCAGCCCTGTCGTTTCTGAATCTCGAACAAACCATAAATAGTGAGAATTCAGAATTCTTTTATGAAGTAGAGCTTTGATATTTCTTTAAATCTATTCAATTTAGTTTGGGAGATGATGAGGATACTATGATAGCTAAGATAGACGATAGAGATGTTTCGATATCCTTTGTGGAAATTAGTCAGATTCTGAACTACCCTCATGAGGGATTGTTTCATTTTGATTTGAAAAGTATAGGTGATTCTATGCATAAATCTGAAGACATTATGTCCTTTATTTTTGGATCTACGAACATATGGAAAATTTTAGTTAATGATTTGGAACGAGATCAGAAGATTCTTGTGAAATGTTTACAAACAGGGATAACACCAAGAATGTCAAAGATGGAGAAGATAATGGATCCTAACATGTACATAAGGTATCTTCTTCTCAGTGATTTCAAATTAAATTTTCCGAGGTACATGGTGAGGTACCTTAGTTACAGCTGTCAAAGTGAAGCTAGAATGAATTTTTATCCGTTTGGTAGATTCATATCAAAAATTCTCTTCAAAAATAATATGGCGAGGCTCGAGGAAGCCAGAGATAGATTCCATCACAATAATGTTTTTAATGCTTGTACTTTGAGAAAGATTAGCTATTTATGGAGAACATCAAAAGGAAAACTTTTTCCAGTAGGGGATGGGGAAGAAGAAGAGAGTGCTCAAGCTCAGTCTGATAAATCCAAAGAGGGACAGGCTGAATCGAGAGTGAGCACTACCGAAAGAAAAATAATATTTGAAACTGAAGAAACTCAAGAAGAAGGAAGTCAGGAGGGACTTCAGACTCAATAAAAAAGAACTATTAATGAGGACCTCGTTTCCCCTGTTTTGACAACACGATATTTACTCTCTTAAAGTTTTTTCAGAGAAAAAGAAGTTGAGAAGCCACATGAAGAGGATACTACTTAAATTATAGTGACTCCTTATGTTCACACTGAAATTGAACCTCAAGATATAGCTAAATCTAATGTTACACTTCAAAAGGAAAAGGTGGAAGATACTGGTGAGGAAGTGGCCAGTCCTCCGGAAAATCAAGAAGACATTATTTTAGAAAATCCAATGGAATAACTGATTGCTGATGTTTGCGATGAAAATGTTTCTGAAGTTCAAAAAGAAGTAATTCATGAGGATTTTTATGTGTAAGAGTCTAGAAAAGACTCTGAGGAAAAATTTGTGGACCAACCAGCTCAGGAGGAAGAAAAAGAAAAATCAGATGCAGATTTGTTTCCATTAGTACTGATGTATCACATTGAAGCTGAGAATGAGAATCAAGCACATGGTGCCTCTGATTTAGTGAATAACCAAGTAGAAGAGTTGTACAGAAAGGTGTCTAATTTTGGAATCTGAAAATGTTACTCTAAGGATACCATTAGACAATGAACATTTGAAATTTTAGAGATTAAAGGTAAGTACAGTTTCATGACAAGAAGTTGAAAATTTTAAGCAAGAGCTGTTGATAGAGGTATACAAGTTGAAATCAGAAATGGTGATGAAGTCAGATCTGTTAGAGTTTAAAGACATTCTGGAGACACAGTTTGCATCTGTCAGGACTGGTGAAGCTAGTGGATCAGGTACTTAACCTGATTTAATCAGAGGATTATAGGCTATCATAGCAGAAATCAGCAATATGAATGAAAGATAGCAAGATCTTCAATGAAACTGTGATCCTTTATCAGTCTTATGAGATAATCATAAGTTTTTGGTTGACTAGTTGACCTCAAGTGAACCAATTATTAGAAATGTGCTGACTCAGTTAATAGAAAAGATGTCATTGTTTATGGAAAAGGAAGAGAGACTTCATGAGTTTTTCAGAGTAAACTTGATAGAAGATAGTCATATGACTCAGGAGAATCGATATCTCATTATTAAACTGGTATATGGAATGATGAAAAGGCCGAGGGAGCAGTTGAAAAAAATCAAGTCAGTAGTTCAGAAGAGATATAACCTATCTCATACCCTTACCAACCCTTGATTCCAGTATTTATCAATTTTGTACTATTCAATATTTTCAATGAAAATCTGTTTCATTATATATTTTTGTGTTTCTTTGTTTCACTATCTTTTCTTAGTTATTCTAGTAATCCAGCTTCACTAATTGATAAACATTTCAAGATATAATTTACCTAAGTTCATTGCTACATTAATATGTGTTATATTCTATATTTTGTCATTATTTTTGATATCACATAAAGGGGGAGAAATTTGGATAAACACAACATTTTATTTTAACTTTTTTTAGGGAGAAGTTTGGATAAATATTTTTAGTTACAAATTTTTTTTGGGGATATTTTTTTTCTATACTTTTATTTTTTAATTTTGAAAAGGGGGGAGAAATTTATTTTTATAGATGACACAATGTTTATTTATTTTTTAAATCTTGTTAAAATTAAATATTTCTTTATCTAATCAAAATTATAATCTATATGTAATTAATTTTGAAAATTAATTTCATTTATTATTTTATGGGTTTTGTGATCATAAAAAAGGGGAAGATTGTTGAGCAAGTATTGTTTTCAATAATATGTAATATTATTATTAAAAAGGGGAGATTGTTGAGAACAATGCTCTATATCTATGATGATTTTGATGCTCACAAATACCCTTAATTATTTTCTAATGTTTTTATTTGTTAAGAATATTTAAAGAATTTATTATTCATTATTTTTTTTATTTCTGAAAGAAATATTTAAGTTCTTGAACAAAGAGAATTTATTGCTAAAGTATTTGCATTAGTGTGTTTTGAAAACACTGTTCATGCTCTACATATTCGGGAATTGCTGAAGCGTGTTCTAGAAACACTATTCATGTCCTATGTGGAGAAATGTAGCGTAAGGATGGAATGCGGTGTATACATTATGAGATATCAGAAAAGTATGGTTAATCAACTATATGTTATCGGAAAAGTATAGAAGAGGAACCCTATGTTAGGAAGAAACCCTACATTTGTGATATTAGAAAAGTATGGAAGGATAACCGTACGTAAGTGTTAAACGTTACGTTTGTTTCTCAAAAGTACGGTTAATCAACCTTAATTTTGTAAACAACCATAAGTTTCTTAGAAATGTATGGATTATGTGCCTTCTATTAGGAAGCTTATAAAAGTATGGATCATTTTTCATATGTTTGAAAGTAGAAGAGAAAACTATGTCATCAACCATACGTTTGTGATCAACCATACGTTGAGAACCTTACGTTTTAAGGCTACGTCATCAACCTTATGTTTATGATATACGTTACGTTCAAAGGATGCATACTGTACAACTTAACCTTACATTTGGCATCAGATAATTTAAAGTTGTTATTATTATTCAACGATCTGCAAGAGAATTGTCAGGCTGATTTTAAGCCGGATTAAAGGCTGATTTTAAAGCACATCTTTAATGAGTTCAGAGCCGTTTAAGGATCAAATTAAAAGGATCTTTTTATGGGGAATTTCAAGGGGAGTTACGTCTACTCTGTTAATTTAAATGTTTGAATATCGCGAGTTAGAAGGTGAATTTTTTGGATCTAAATTTGTAGGAAATGTGTTTGTCGTTATTATATTTAGATGCGATATTTCTTTGTGAAATATATATTCATATACAAGGTTTTTCGAAGAAAAAAATAACGGGAGAAAAAAACATAGTCTATCAAGAACACAGATCTGCCGATTACGAAGAGAGAAAAAGCTCTGTTTATTGAAGGAGAAGAATCACGATAGAAGAATCACTCATTCTACATCGAAGATATACTGTGAATCTGCTACTACTGAAGTTGTGAACTATATTTCTATATCTACTGCAACAGGATCGACTCAGAATGACTCTTATTTGATGATCATTATTTCTGAATGCGATGATTCATCTACTATCAATTGCATTCCTTTTCAATTGTGAAGAACAACTGGAAATTATTTTCAAAGTACAAATCCCTTTCTTTTCTATTCATGAGTGACCAGCTTTTCGTTCTAAGCTGTGTAGGTTTTCTGATTGAACCAAAAAGGCTATGTTTTTGCCTTAGATTGTAAAGGTGTCAACTGACAGCACTCAGTTGTTCAAAGGTCTGTTGAGATGAGGACCTGATAGTGAAAATCACCAAGCTCGTGGAGCAGAGTGTTGGTGGAGTGGACTAGGGGCTTCTGTTCCCCGAACCAATAGACATCGTGTGTCTCTCCTATTTAAATTTCCGCTACATTAATTCATCTGATTTAAAGTTAAAGGGCAGAACACGATCCTGTGAAGAATTTGTAAAATACACAATTCACCCCCTCTTGTGTATATTTAGTATAATCCGATCCAACATTCATATCATGACTTTTTAAAAAATCTATAACATATTTATTCATTCCAAAAACCTTCATTAATTAAAAGATAAAAAAGTAATCATAATATCTAAAATTTGTGGATGGAATAAAAAGTTTCAAAATAAATTTATTTTAATATTTATAATCTCATTTATTTAAAACATCTATTAAGGAGGTAATCATTACATCATCATTGTGTCATAAATAAATTTATTTATTTTATGTCTAAAAATTATAAGTAAAATACCATGATGTAGGAAATATTTTTAGATTTATTATTAATATTTATATTATAAAATATCACTTATATAACCCATTATAACTTTTTTTACTAAGAGATATATGTTTAAGTTACATTTTCCTTAACTTTAAATTAATTTTTATAAAGTGTCTTGTTAACTTACAAGTGGTTCTATGGGGTCACAAAATCGACCCAAGGATGCTCATGGTGGGAAATGTATCATCTAATAGGACCAGGACACGTGTTAGGGTAATTTAATATTATTATAATATTATTTTTTACCCTTATTTACCAGATTTACCCTTTAACCATGGTAAATAAAATATTTAATGAAGTTACTATTCATAATGTCTAAAAATAAAAGTTATATATTTACACAATTTGGACATCATGATTCCAAATATTGAATCCATTTTTCAAAATTCAAAACACATAATTTTCAGAAATTAATTTAAAATTAATTCCTGTTGTCAAAACAAAAAGCATGTTTTTAAGAAATAATAACTACAAAAGGATTGACATGTGTTTATATCCTATTTCAAAGTGAAATTACTTCCAATGAACAACATTGAATTAAATGGTAAAAATATAATCCAATTAAACTTTAAAAACATTTAAAAATATAATCTAATCATATAAAAAATTACATTAAAATTCAGTTTTAAATTAAAATGCAACATTTCCCACTATTTATAAAAAATAAACTTTATCAGAAAAATACCAAAATTTCATCCAAAGTAAATTTTTATGTCCCTATTCTAAAGAAGAATTTTATTTTTTCAAATATAATATATAAAAGTGAAAAAATAGATTTAAAAAGGGTTCACCATCAAAAGGTGGTAAATCGACCTTTTAAAGAATATTAGAGTATTTATGCCTAAAATTGTATTCATTCACATTTTAAGCATCTAAATTGTATTGGATAAAGGTAAAGATATTTAATAAACATTTATAATAATATTGTTGTTAGTTATGTTCATTACCACCAATACAACGACTATGCATTAACTACCATTTAAAATAATAATATTATATTATTATTTTTTAGTATAACTCAACATTGTGTGCAACGTAAGATTTCAAAGAAACCAGTTTTTGCGTATTAGGTACGCCATCGAACATATCATCCCCTTTAAAGTAAAATTAATGTTTAATTAACAAATATTAATAAATATGAAAATATCATATCCTTTATTTACCTAGGATGTTACATCCTTCCCCCTTTTTGGAATTGCGTCCTCACAATTTTAAAATTGGGATTGGAAACATCATTTAATGTCCCACATCGAAAAAAGAGTCAATAAAACCATCAAATTAAAATAAAGAAAGAGAATTACAAAGGTCACCTAAGATAATCCATACTAGGATTCCATGAAAACATGTATATGGAGGGGAAACTAAGTGTCAAGTTCTGATGGAGAGTGATAGAATACATGATCAAGAGAAAGTTAACGATCTGAAAACCATAAACTTTTGAGGGGTTAAACAGAATTTGATTCCTCAGTAAGAAAAGTAAACAGACAACATTTTTGTTTTAAGATCTTTTTCATAAAGTTGAGGAATTTATTTAATAACTTAACATAGAACATAAGGAAACATACTTACTTGTCATGTAGACTTTCATCCTTTACTAAATTTTAACCACAAACTCATCTTTTCTCCAAACGATGAGTATTCAAGATGACTTGGTCACATAAAAAGTGCTAGAATCAACTTTTATAGAATCACATAATCCACAAAAGATAAACTATATATTTCCCTTGTCTTTATACATTAACCAAAACCAAAATGGTTACTACAAGATCAGATAATTCCCAAAAAGGATAATCCTTTATAGAATGAAATACTATTCTGAATCTCCAAAATTCAACAAAAATTACCCTAAGTTCAACAAAGACTATTCAATAAAAAAATTTCCTTAAAATTCTTCAATATAATCCAAACTATGATTGAAACCCAAAACCCAGAAGCATTTAATCGCATAGTCTTCCATAATAAATCTTAACATTTATCTCCAAATAACATCAACTACTCTTAAAGTCTCATATTAAAGTGTAATTAACCTAATCAAATATTCTATATGATAGGTTAATTATTTCCATAAATAACCCTAATCACCATATGTCCACAATAAAAACATAGATTCTTCCAAAATAAAATTTCAACCATTACTCCACAACTGAGATCCCAAAGTATTCTATTTTCCTTATGTATATAGTGTTCCCCAAAAGAGAGAACGTCTTCCAAAATAACCTTTATCACCTAATCACCATATCATTTTACTATAATAAGGATATCCATTTGATAAAACATAAGTTCCCAAAATTAACTTATTCTTGATCCATAAAATCATTTAACTAAAAATAATAAGTCATACTAACCAGGGACTTCACGTAGGCCAGTGGTAGGCGATGCGCCCTTGTCGCCCTTCGATCGTGGGTTCGATTCCTACAGCCTTGCCGGATGTTATAGGTTGTCACCCATCCTACATGTTGTCCTTTTTCTGAAACCATATAATTCTTATAACATTATAAAAAAAGATAATTTCCTCAAAAATAGACATAACCTATTTTAACCACAAAGGTTATATAATACCTTTCATTTTGCATCCAAAAATGTAATAGCCATTCATCACCTTAAATAAAAGATTATATGAACCCCTAAGGTTATCCATTATGTACACATAAGAAAAGATAATTCTTTATTGAATAAAATTTTCACATATCAAACTTCAGGGTTACACATACTAGAAAAAGTCCTCCAAAGTAATCTCCTCATCAAAAGAGCCTTAATACTTTTAAGCATTTCATCATCCTAAAATATACCATAACTCTTGAATCCATTATACGTAGACTTCTTACTCATTCAACATTCTTCATGATCCATTAACCATTCTTTTCCAACTTATTCTATAATACTTCTTTCCAATAGAAAAATCATGAATCATAACCTAATATTCAATATTATCAAAACAAAAGTTAAGAAATAATCCATACCTTTCATTGGTCATTTTCAGTTTCCACATCTTCAATTGGAATGGAATTAGGAATTAGTAAACATATATTTTTATGATCCTGCTGATCCCATTCCTGAACCTTCTTCATAGGACATCTATATTTATAATGACCATGCACACCAAATTTAAAATATTCAATTGATCCTTGGGAAAGAACTTATTTCCCTTTCTTAGAGTCAACTGGATGCTTCCTTTTTCCATGGAAGGTTCTTTCTTTACAACCTTCATTACCACATCTATAGCATCTTACCGTCCCTTTGAAGCATTTACCTAAGTGTTTCTTTCTACACCCTTGACACATAGGTTCTTTTAATATACTTACCTTTATGATTATTACCTGAACTTCTGTAGGGATTTGTTTGTTGAATATATGATGACTAATAAATATCATTAAGGTTAAGGTGGTCAATAATGAGTCCATATAGTTGGTTGAGAATAAACACAAGAGTTCTCATTGAAGCTCCCATTTCATTCAGTTGGTAATTCAGAAAACTGTAACAGTTTTCTTCACATATTTTGTTACTTGGGTGCCTCCTAGATCCATCCATCTACTAAAACCAAAAATGTTAGTGTGATTATATCAGTAAAATCATCATATAATATCTTATGAGGAGGTTAAACACTAATATATACTTATTAATGTTATATTAAACTCATTAAAATATGACTCTTTCTAATACGCTAACCATTATGGTTATGTCACTTATGCTTAAATAACACCCTAAACTATAAAGTTATCTAAACCGACTTATGATACCAACAGTAAGGACTCGGCCTTAAACATCACATAATCTTGAATTAAGTTAATAAACCACATTGAGGATATTTTTAGGTTCAGATCTTTAGAGAATTATGTCATAACATATACATAAAAATTTTAATATTACATGTAGACACTTCTACTTAGTATCCATTTTTTCATAAAATAATAACTCTTGAAAAAAAGAGTCATGTCTAGTTCTATATTTTAGACATCATGACTTTTCCTTGATCCCATACTTGACCCTATTCATATTTAAGTCCTATGAAAAAAAATTCAAAAAAAAAACTTGTCATGAGTATAAAAATCTTAGTAAGGGATACACAAAGAAGGAAAACTATTAGTTTTTCAATATATCAAGTAAAGCATGAATAATTTATCAAAAGTAATAATTTTCACCTTTATGAAGTAGTAAATAATTTTCACTGAAAAAAAGATCATTGCTTACCATTTTGTAAACAAAAGATTACCATAAAACCCCTAGAAAGAACATATAACATATAAAGGTAACTTGGGACATAAACAAACTTAAATGGAATAACCATACGGTTGAATTCCACACATATCATTAAATGGAATAGCCATAAGACCGAATTCCATACCCAATGCATTATAGGTTGTAACATAACCACATTTCTTGGTTTATCACGACACCAACCCTCATTTGGTTTATCACGTAACCACCCGTCAAATGTCTAAGGACTATTATAAAATCATAACACATAAAAATATTGAAAATATAAACATTTCACTAATAAAATTTCATTTGAAATCACAAAAAATAATTTCAATATATTGAAATAATCAATCCATTTAAAAAACCATTTTGAATAAGAAAAAACCCAAAAAGAAAATAAGTGGTTTCTTTTTCATTTTAAAAAATATTAAGGCTTATAGAGGAAGCCAAATAAAGATTACAGCGGCGAAGAGGTCATTATCACCGTAACATTAAAAAAACATTCCTTTTTTCATTTAATAAAAATATTCATATAAAAATATTCCCTTTGAATGAAAGTAAATGCAAAAGGGTTTTATTATACACCTTGTGGAAGAATGAGGTGTATATTATCAAAACATGCCTCAATAAAAGGAGATTGAGATGAAGTCCCTTACCTCGTATCCGACTTGACCTGTTCGTTATTTAATATCCTAAATAATAAACTAAAGTTAATTTATAATTGTTTTAGAAAATTTTTTATGTTTATTATTCCTTTTATACCACTTTATACCACTTTATAAACATTATATAATCATTTAAGTTAATAACGGTCGTTTTTTCGATATTTGGTACTTGAGTGAAAAATGAATCTTGTTATAATTAAAAAATTTCTATGTGGTCAAAATTAAATTATCTCCAAATGATATTCATGATTTAAATATCATATATATCATATATATCTAGTATATATATATACTTTTAATATTACATAACATTTGGAGATAAGAAATAAAATACCTCATTAATGGAGATGGTAAGCCGTACGTACGCATGAATGATACTTTCATTTCTGTTTCATATTTAATGGAATGAAAACTTAATGATACATAGGTATATTATAATTTCATTATAACATAATATATAATTTCATTAACTCCATCCTTTATACATTCCACATATGACAGGAACGGGTCATATCACTTTGAGGGGGCGGTAGTCCGCACTTCCTCAAATGAAATTATCATATTTACCCATTATGGAAACCATAAAGGTATGATATAAATGAGAAATAAAGAAGTACAGAGACAATATAAATATAATATATGTCATATATAAATACAGTGACATATTAATGGCCACCATAATAGGTGGTAGGAGAAGATTGAACAATCATCATTTCGTGAGGCAGTAGTTCGCCGTCCAACGAAACCGTTTGTTCGTATCCATTAGATAGAGGTGTGTGTAAGTGTAGTTCGAATATTTATCATAAAAACGAACTAGTATATTTAGGATACTTGTGTTGTTATGTAAACAAATAATAAAAAGATCATAGAGGGTGATGAAGTAAAATAAAAGAAGAGAACTTGAGGGAATATATTACCTTTAAATCGGGTAACTCCCTTTAGTTTGAACCACAAGGATTTATTGAAGTTCCTTCTGCCTAAGGTAAGACTTCTAGGTGGAATAGAGGGAACTTTTGAGCTTAGTTTTTCAGATTTTTGAGGAGACTAGGGGATTGAGATGTGTGAGTAATGGGTTATAGGTGATGGCTTTTTATAAGGTGGAGGAGGGTTTCTTTAGGAAAGTTTCAAAGTATTATTTTATTATAAACTTATTTTCAGTTTCAAAATGTCCAAAACTCATTAAATTAGAATATAAGATGACTATTGTTTGAAATAAAATAATCCAATAATAATTGGATAGGTTATGGTTATTTTTTAATCCTTACCTTTTTTATTTAACCCTTTGTTAACTTATTTAAGTTTTACCATGTTCCCTTATATATTCATAACATATGGTTAATATTGTTACCATAAAATTCCAATCAAACCACAAGTGGTTCATTAATGAAATTTTCAACATTCTATAAGTAATTTTCATGAATATTATATTTTTATGATTATTATATCATTTAATAAAATAATAGTTTTTTTAAAAACTCATTTATGTCAATTTAAATACTATTCATATCATGACTTTTAAAAAAATCCAAAAAAACTTGATTCATTTAAAAAAAATTCATTAATTCAAAAATAAAAAATTCATACTAATATATAAAATTCGTGGATGGCATAAAAAGTATCAAAATAAATTTATTTTAATATTTATAATCACATTTATTTAAAACATCCATTAATGAGGTAATCATTACATCATCATTGCGTCTTAAATAAATTTATTTATATGATGTATGAAAATTATAAATAAAATACCATGATGTGGGAAATAGTTTTAGCTTTCTAATGACTATTTATAGTAGAAAACTTCACTTATATACTAAGAGATATATGTTCATGTTACATTTTCCTTAACTTTAAATTAATTTTTATAAAGTGTCATTTTCACTCACAAGAGGCTCTATGGGGTCCCAAAAGCGACCCAAGGATGGACATGGTCGTACATGTATCATCCAATAGGATTAGGACACATGTTAGGGTAATTTAATATTATTATAATATTATTTGTTACCCTTATTTACCAGATTTACCCTTTAACCATGGTAAATAAAATATTTACTGAAGTTACTATTCATAATATCTAAAAATAAAAGTTATCTGTTTACACAATTTGGAACTCCTAATTAAAAATATGGAATACATTTTCCCAAATTCCAAATACATAATTTTCATAAATTAATTTAAAATTAATTCCCGTTGTCAAAACAAAATGCGTGTTTTAAAGAAATAATAACTACAAAAAGATTGATATGTGTTTATGTCCAATTTCAAAGTGAAATTACTTCAAATGACCAAAATTGTATTAAATGGTAAATATATAATCCAATTACACTTTAAAACCATTTAAAAATATAATCTAACCATATAAATAAATTATATTAAAAGGAAGTTTTGAACTAAAATGCAGCATTTTTCACAATTCATAAAAAATGAACTTTATCAGAAAAATACCAAAATTTAATCCAAAGTAAATTTTGATGTCCCTATTCTAAATAATAATTTTAGTTTTTCAAATATAACATATAAAAGTGACAAAAAAAATATTTAAAAAGGGTTCTCCATCAAAAGGTGGTAAATCGACCTTTTAAAGAATATTAGAGTATTTATGCATAAAATTGGATTCATTCACATTTTAAGCCACTAAATTTTATTGGATAAAGGTAAATAAATTTGAAAAACATTTATAATGAAATTATATTTAGTTATTTTCATTCCCTCCAACACAAAGACTATGCATTAACTACCATTTAAAATAATAATATTATAATATTATCTTTCAGTATAACTCAACATTGTGTGCAATGTAAGATTTCAAAGAAACTAGTTGTTGCATATCAGGTACTCCATTGAACATAGAATCCCCTTTAAAGTAAAATTAATATTTAATTCACAAATATTAATAAATTTGAAAATATCATATCCTTTATTTACCTGGGATGTTACAGTACATCACCAATCAAACTGATCATCAAAAAACTAAAGATATAATAAATATTCTATCACTAAAAAATATTCCCTGTATATCATAAGTAAAATAATATATTTTTTTCATTTATGAAAAGAAATACCACAAAAAATTTCATTAAAACATTATTGTGTAAAATAACATTTTCACTTTGAAATCATTTATTTTTAAAACTTCATAAATATGAATGATTTTTTTTATTTTAATAGAAACTTTTAAAATTTTAAATGTTTAATGTAATAATATATTATCCATGACTATTGTAAAATACATTAATTCCATATAAGTTAAAAAAATTCATTTCAAAATATTGTAAAAAGGTTAAAAAGTACACCAATTACAAAATTATAAGAAAATTCCTTTCAAACCATTTTTTAGAAAGTAAAAATTTGTTAAAAATTTCATTAATAAATCATTGGGGAGTAATTGAAATATTATTTTAAATTTTTTGAGGAAATTAGTTTTGAGGAATTAAAATATCACCTCATCAATTACTCAATAAAAAAGAGTCCTAGATATTATTAGATTGTGAACTAAAACCTTACATGAGGACTGATTTCCATTATATGTGTTTGAACCTCCTATATAATAAATATATATTTATAATGAATTTATTCTAGAACAATAATATGATATATATATATCATACAATTTATGACTTATAATATTTTATCACCCATTTATCAACCATTCATTGTTAAAATGATTGTTTCAGGTAATAAGTGTTTCATTTTTCATGTATGTTTTGGTTTTATAGTTTCAGACCTTTCACTTTTATCAAGTTTAAATCATCTCTAGAAATTTTATAATGGTATAAAAATAATATACATTCATTATATTTGTATTTATATTAATCCATAAAAGATATAGATATAAAATGAAAAAAACAATTCAAGGAGATGGTTGGCCATACATATGCATGAACGATGTTTTCACTTATCCACGAATGGAACAATAGAAAAGTAAATAATAATTAAAATTAAAATAATAATTATTATATAATATAAATTATATATATTCTTCAATTCAATCCTCATTACCATTCATGTAAAATATAAATGAAAAAATTACATTCCTTAGTGGAGGTGATAGTCCACACGAATGCTCGAGTGACGTTATCATTTTCTATAAGATTTAAAGGTAATAAGGTAGATCTAATATTTCATTCCAAAGCTATAATAATGTCATTATTATCATATATAAATATTAATCCCATCATAATTACAATAAAATAAGATAGTTATGAAAAATTAATTGTATCACTATATGGAGAGGACAAGTCATATGTACGCACGAGTGAAACTTTCACTACCCACTTGATAGGAAGTTGGATGGATAGTGGTGTTTTAATAATCATAATAACATTAATTTATATTAAGTATAGTTAAATTTTTAGTTCTTGGTAAATTAAAGAGATTTATAAGAGGTATAATTACAAATAAATATAAATAGGTTGGTTGAGACAATTACGACTTCCTTAGGAGACCATTATTAGATCCTTTCTTAAGGAACATAAGTATTTTATTTTAGGGATACCAGAACATGAAAAACGTGGATTAGTAATTTCAGAAGAGTAATGGGTTGGTATTAGTTGAGTTAGGTTTCACAATGTGGTGAACATAAGTGAAGGACTGCGTTTCCTTTTACAATTGAGGTGAGGGGGCACTTTTGGAAAGTCTTAAAATGATAATTATATTAGTCATTATCTAGACCAAATGTGTAAACATGACCATGTATTTCAACCTATTGTAGTATATGTTTTAAATATCATCATATAACACATTTTGGATTGGTATTTTGGGTTTAAAAGCCTTATAGTTTTGTTTTACCACTTGGTTAATCTATTTGAACAATGACTATGATAACATATTTTTCAAACATGAAGGGTTTTAATTTTAAATAAAACATAAATATTAAATCATATGTGGAAAAGAGATTCCATTTTATACCATATATTTCCCACTTTCCTCTTTCATGATTTTATTATTCCTAAATAATTAAATAAAATATTAATTTGATAATTTTTCACTAATGTCAATTTTGACTCTATTCATTTAATTTGTCATGAGATACATCATGAAACAATTTTAGTTAGAATATAATTCATTTAAACATCAATAATATTTCATATTCATCTAAATTTTTTTTGTAACACTAAAAATCATCCAAATTATATCAATTCTAATATTTTTATTTCATATATATTACTTTTCAATTAATTGAATAAATATTGTATTGGTGTTTACAAGAATTTAATGTAACGATATAATTACTAAAAGTTACCACTAAATTATCAACATGAAGATAATTTAATTTTTTACAAAATTGATAATTATATTTATTCATAACTTTATTTTCCACCTATGTGAAAAAAATATATCTAAAACCATGAGTGTGACATTATGTTACTTTCTTCGACTTAAATATTATATAGGACATTTTAATAAAAAAAGTGTCCATTAAACATATCAATTATGATCCTAATATTATAAGTGTCTAATTTTATTTTTTAAATAATAATTATCTAAAATTTTATCAACTTATCACTTAGTTTTAACTTAGATTAACCAGATTTACCCCTTATCGAGTTGATAAATTTTACCACAGTTTCTATTCATACTGGACAAAAATAAAGGTCAAATTTACCGTATATTAACACCCTGATTCAAAAAATGGAATCAATTTATCAAGATTCAATTTATATATATTGTATAATTTAATTTTAAAATATGTTCACAAAACATGATGAAAATTAGTTATTAGAAAAATACAGTTTTTAATCATAAAACTAGATTTATTATTATCCTATGCCTTGTGAAAAAATTAAATGAATATTAAAACGTTTGAATGAATATATTATATGTACATAAAATTAAAATAATTCACTAATAGTGACTAATTCAATTTATTATGATATAAATATATTGAACGAACAAAAATAGTTTTTTAGAAAACATTTTTTTTTCAATTGAATTATCTTTTTATCGATAGACGTTGAATTTATTTAATAAAATTTTAAACCATATTTTTTTAATAATTTACTTATTACCATTCATACCATTAAATTTTAATATCTTGGTTATAACAACCACATAATTATTATTTTTTTGAACTGTATGTTGCGTGAAACACCAGCTATTGAGGAGATAAAATTTATTTAAAAAGAGATATATTGAAAAATATAGGGGGTGTCACAACATGAATATTAAGGGTTTTACTATTGATATCATAATTAATTTTCCTCCCATAATGGATATATTCTTTAAAATATCCTCTAACACCCCTTCCTCATAGGGATAAGACCTCTAAAAGACCAACAATAGATCCTTTATCACCAGTGGGAAATGGACCTGTGAACAATGTGAACTCTAATTCCTATAAAATCAGGATATTTTGGTTTCATTCATAAGGTTATAGATCCATTCCAAAATGTTTTCAACAACTATATATACACATATATATTTCTTATAATGACTGTAATCCTTTTAACATCCCGTTACACTATAATGTCATAAATGAAAACACATACAACTATATCCTTCATGAGTTGATGACCATATTCCCCTTTTGCTACTTCAATGTGTCAGTCCCTATCCTAGTTGAAATAAATATTATATCATATTATCCCTTGTTTTTACATCTATTTTTACCCACACGATCTTAGATAATTTAAATTATCAATTCAATAGCATTTTAAAATCCACAAATATGGGAATCCTCTCTAGGCGTAATCCCTAAAAATCATATTTATCTTATTGGGACATCATCCTAATAAATCAAACATCAGGTTTACCTATGTATGTTACCCAAATTCAAGTATCAGGATGACCTAAATATATAAATCTCCCTCAAACATTAGGGCATCCTCAGTGTGTAAGCCCTGCTCAAATATTTGGGCAACCTCAGTGTGTAAGCCCCACTCAATTAAACCTAAAACATTTATGAAATGTGTCCAATAATCTTCTACCTCTTGTTTCTAAGAAAAATCTTAACTCATATAGGATTATATAATGGTAATTATTATTAAATCAGTGTTTACAGGTTCCCTAATATGAGATCCCTTTTATATTTATGTCTGGTTACATCCCCTTCCTTCAGATGAATATATTACTGATAAAATTTATCATGATAGCCTTATATTCTTAATTCCCACTCAAAACCATTTTTTCACACCTTTTATTAAAAATAAACTTATCTAAACTATGTGGACACTAATAAGTATACCGTTAGGATACGTAATATGAAAATCAAATTCATGATCTCCATATCTGATGAATAAATTACCTTATATGTTTCCATACTGCATGATTCCAAACTGCACATTATGATACAAACGATGTGGGATTTGATTCTTATTCTCATAGGATATGTAAGATGCCTCTTTTATGTTTAATCCCAATTACAAAACACTTTTCACCTACTAGGATTGAATTAAACTAAAGAATACCTTGTCAATTGAAATATAGAAATACCCCAAACCATTAATAGCCTTTAATATTGGAAAGTAAGACGGGGAAACTCAAATTATGCATACATATGGTGTCATTGATAGGATTCGCTATTTCATATACTTTGAATAATATAGGAAATAATCCACACCTTATTATATGGTTATGGTAACTGGTCCCATACTAGGATCCGAGAATGATTCATGAACATATCATAAATCTATAATAGAGTCTTTGATTAGGTGATAACCCCCCTCCCCAGAATAGTGTGATGATTCTGACATCCCATCCTCTCACGTATGTGATTTCTTAATCGTTATTGGTAAGAAATCTCAAGGACCACCTTCCTATATAATGTAGCCATGTATCTCATTACGGACGTGAGAGTCATTGAGTGGTTCAATAGATAAACCCTACGAAGGTGATTGATTGTGAAGCTATACTAAGACCCCTCCTAATAGTTAGTCACTAACAAAAATAGATCTAGTTGAATCATAGGGATTTTATTTTTAAGGGATCAATATGTATAGTGATTATACACCAACTCTATATGTGCCATTATTTAGTGATGACACATAGCAAATGAAAGGAAATCAACTCCAATAAAAAATTCTAGTATTTTCCTATTGAGGAATCTAATACAGATGGTGTTGGAACAGAGTATATTATCTCTGTATTAGGGATTCAGACTCTGGTTAGGATGAATAAAAATTATTGAATAGAGAAAAATATTATTCCACAATAATATTTTCCTATGTTGGAGGGCTTCATGTGACAGAAACATCCATATTTTGATAAAACTACTAATATATTAGAAGATAAACAATTTATTATGTATCTTCAAAAGATATTACTTAAATTTGGCTATAATTAAAGTTAAATGGTTATTCTATAAGGGTAGTGTTTTAATGGATATGTTTATCAATGGTGGTCATTGATATAGGTCACAAAAGAGGCTAAATAAATAGAAATCATGGAAAGAAGGAAATTTAATGTCATTATCATTAAAAAATACTTTCCAAACGAATATAAAGATAAAATATATTTTTAGTTCCTCACAATAAAGATAAGGGAAGAATAAATTGTTGAATATCATGATACCGACTTTTCATGATTAACCAGGCTTGATTTAGACTATATGAGTAATATCGAATGGAGGACTGACCATTTAATTGATGGGTTTATGCTGAGTCTCTAAAGTGAACTAGTTTCACACAATATTTCATGATATAGTGATATAGTATCAAGTTACATTAAGATATAGAAATAATTTTATAGATAAAAAGATAAGAAGAGTTCAGATAATCACTTTGAAAAAGTGAACACATAAAAGATGAAGAAAGTAATGAAAAACAATTTACATCATATAAAAATTGTGGAATAAAATATCCTAGAAAATGATTGAAGGGAATAGGATTTTATTATAAGTGTGAATATAAGGGTCATATTTACAATGATTGTAAGGAAAATAATTAAACCCCTATTATATAGTGCTTGAATTGTAATATTATAGGGAATTAATTAAAATAGTTCCCCAAAAATCCATGAAACATACCACAATGGAATCCAAGATTAGAAGGATAAACATATGGAATTACTATAGCCCATGTTAAACATACATGAAATGTGGTGAAAGGTATACTTATCATCAACACTAGAAGTGATGTTGTATTATTGGATTTAGGTTTTAACCAAACTTTCATATGTTAAGAATTTTATATGGGTATCACATCACCAACTCAATGATTATATGTTTATAAGGAAGTGAAAAAAATAATTGTAGGATGACCACATCATAATTTTATATCTCCTCACAGATAGATGTTGTAGTAATGTACTTCTTGAAAATATTATTATTCTTCCTCTACATTAATTTGATGTAATTTTTTTCATGGATTATCTCTCTCAGTATAGATCCCATATCAATTTTTGAGAAATAGAAGTTACATTTGATATTCTTAATCAAACTAAGATATTATTTTTGGGAAAGGATGAACCCAAACATTCAATATAAATTTCATCCATCATATAGATATTACTACATATTTATGTGGGGTATTTATCATAGATGGTTGGTGAGAAACTCAATAGTGAATATATGTCTATTGTACGAGTGTTTTTTGATTTATTTTCAAGTGATTTGTATAGTCACCCAATTAATAATGATGTTTAGTTTTCAATATAACTCTTACCTCTTTAAAAACCTTTTGAAATACTCTATAAATAATAACCTTGATTGAATTATAAGAATTGATGAAGTAATTATAGGGGAATCTAGATAACAAATTCATTCAGCCTAGTGCTCCACTATGGGGTACAAAAGTAATTTTCTTATGAATAAATATGATTCAATACATCAATGAAATGATTATTGGGAACATGAAAAAATCACTATTAACAAAATGTACTTATACCCCATATTGATGATATGTTTGATTAATTATAGGGAGATAAATATTTTTCCATGATTTATCTTTAGTCAGGATATCATCAGCTAAGGTATAAGAAGGGGGATATACCCAAGACTACCTTTTGTGTGAGGAATGGTCATAATAAATTTATAACAATTCCATTTAGACTTTCTGATAATCATGAAATATTAATATATTTAATGAATATGGTCTTTAGTGATTTAATTGGTAAAATTGTGGTAGTATTTATTGATGATATTCTTATATATTTAAATAGATAGGAAGAGAATGAAAAAAACTTGAGAATTGAGCTAAAGACCCCGAGGATGGAGAAGTAACCTGAAAAATTTGAAAAATGTTTATTTTGGCTACAAAAACCTAATTCATGGGTAATATAATTTGAGGTGAGGTTATATCAATGGATATTTAAGATATAGAAGTTATTGAGAAATATTAAAGACCAACCATAGTAAAAACAATCTATAGCATTCATATATTGGTTGGATACAAATGATTCTTTGGTTGATATTTCTCTTGATTATCTAACCTACTACCCACGTTGACTCATAAGGGGGTTATTTTCTTTTTTTAAAATGAATTTGAGGATAATTTCAGAGAATTAAAGAGAAAGTTGGTTACTGAACTTGTTCTTACACTACCAAAAATGGAAAATGTTTTCTGATATATTGTGAAGCATAAAATAAGGGACTTAGATTTTTACTCATATATAATTACTTGGTGATATCTTATTCCTATCTCATATTAAAATTTCTGGAGAAAAATTTCTCAACTATTGATTTGGAGATTGATGTGGTAATTTTTACGTTTAAGAGCTAGAGGAATTTACTTTATGTTGAAATGCGTGATATTTATATTGATAATAAAATATTGAAGTTTATATATACATAGAAATAATTTAAAATGAACCAGTTATGTTTGTTGGAGTTGATAATATATTATGAATTCTCAATACATTACCACCTTAGGAAGTTGATTAAGGTGGATTATGCTCTGAGTCATATTGAACATTCAATTTTTTTATGATTAGGAATGAAAGAAATACAATATTTATGGGTTTTCATAAGTAAGATCTTAAAATATTTAGAAAATGGGAAAGATCACATCTTTATATAATAAATATTCAACCATAAACCCATGATAGGATTAAGAAGGTGAAATAGGAAAATTTAGAATTACAGTAGATGGCAAGGAATGTTCCTGAGTTCAACCATGATCATTCTAGAATGATATAGTTCATGAACCAAGTATTTTTCTTATCAATATGGGAGATGAATAAGGAGCTGTTAAATGAATATCATAGTTCATAATTATCTATTCATATTGGAAGTAAAATGATGTATATATATCCAAAATAATATTTCTAGTGGGATAACCTAAAAATGAATATTCCCAAGTATATATCCTGATGCCTTATGTTTCCACATGTTAAGGATGAGAGACATAAGTCTAATGGATGCAAAAAAAATACCCATACTATAATGTAAATAGGAAAACATAATCATGTTTTTTTCATTGGACTTCCCTAAAAATTATAGGGGACAATGCTATTTGGGTTTTGGTCAATTGCCTTTTGAAATCAGTGCATTTTATCACTATTAGAGAATATTTATCCCTTGATTATCCCACATTGTAATACAATAGGGATGGTTTTATATTTCTTGGATTACCACTCTCAACTGTATCTAATTGGTATATATATTTTACCTTGATGTTATGAAGAATCCTTTAGCATGATCTAGATATGGATTTATGTTTCAATATATCTTATCATATTCAAAAATATAGTCATTTTGAGTGGGATCATTCAAAATCTTGAAGGAATTTTGGGATATTTTTATATGTATTTCAAAGGTAATTACGATCAACACCTCCCATTAGATGAATTGTTTTATAAAAATAGCTTTCACTTGATTATTTAGTTGGATCCTTATGAACCTGTTAACAGAATGAAGTGTAGAACTCCAACATGATGGTATGATGTTAGATAATTAAATCTATTAGGACTTTATCTGGATAAGGAAATGGAAAAGAAAGTTAGGTCTATTCAGAATCACATAAAGGAAGCTTAGGGTCAATAAATTGTTTTTGCTAGAAATAATTATTGAGATCTAGAGATAGAATTTGGTGACAAGGTTTTACTATGAATATCCCCTTATAATAATGTTATGATATTTTGAAATAAGATATATGCCCCAAATATATTAGTCCCATTAAAATTATTGATCGTATTAGGACAGTAGCGTATCTCTCTACACCTCCAATGAACCTATATTTATTTAATAATGTATTACATATATTTATCTTGAGTAAGTATATAAATTGTACTTCACATGTATGGAGTAGAATGATCATATCACTGGCACAAAATATATCTTATTAGGAATAACCAATGGAGATTTTAAATCCTAGTGTTAATGTTGTATGAAACAAGACCACTCATCTGGTCAAATTTTTGTGGGGAAATCAAAACATTGAGGAAAAAACATGGGAAAAAAGGATGGGAAGAGGCATAATAATATTTAATTTTTTCTATAAATGAGATGGAATATTCAGGTTGAAGTTATTATAAGAGGGTAAAATGTAATAAACCAATATTTTATGAAATATTTCTCTTTAAATAAATGTATTTAATAGCTTTCATTACATGAAAGAATGAGTTTTAATTTTTTTTGATAGACTAATTAAATGTTATTAAGTGAAAATTATATAATTTATAAATTCATCATAACAAAATTATATTAGTTTAAGAATTTGGTATTTTTTGAGAACATTGATTTGTCTATGAATAGTGAAAAAATTACTCAATTTTGTAAAACTATCATTCCATTTAATTAGAAAAACCCCTTACATAATTTAATTTAATCCTAAATTAACATAATACTCCTTTAGTAATATATAATTTGATTAATTATATTTTAATCATCTTTATACCTAATTTTTATAAGTTCATTTTTGGATTTAAATATGAATTTATCTAAAAAACCGGTCTTCAATTTTTTTTGTGTTTTCATAAAAAATTAATCCATTCCACCTCAATGAATTGAATTTTATAACATTAATTAAATATTCTAAATCAGTAGGTTTTAATTTGGTAAATAGGTCCCCTTTATTATTTATAATTATGAATAGTGTCATTGATAGATATTTTTCACCTTAGTAAGGGTACAACAGTTAAAACATGGTTAAAACATTCAGAAAAGGCATTAAAATTTCATTAAACCTGTCCTTCGTCATATTTTATGAATAGAATCTAGAAATTTTATTACATGTCTTCAAAATATGGCCACATTGTTCAATTGTATAATGACATCGACCGGTAGTTTACTTTAAGAAAGAATAAAAAAATGTCGCACTCTGGATATTAAAATCTATAACATTTATTATATAATGATAAAAAATTTTTATGTTAATATTTAAATGTAAATTTTAAATTTTATTTAATTTTTTAGCATGGAAATATATTTTTAATTATTAGTTATTGAATAATTACATTAAATTCTTACACAATGCCAATATAGTATTTATTCAATTAATGGGAAAATAAAAAAAGTAATTTAAAAATACTAAAAGTAACAGAATTAAGGAGAATTATTTTGTTGTAACGCCCCAACCCCAGCTACCCAGAGCCGGTGCATTAATTCGTAACATTGGTATGATCACAAAAGATCAAGTCTCGAAAGACCGATTAGTTTAGTAGCCTTGGAAATACTAGATACATTCATAAGTTTTACATTACATCGTAAAATGAAAAACTACTACAACAACATAATGTCTCCACAGTCCACACTATTATCCCCACATAATATCCCTGCAGGTCATTCATAATTTACTTCTTCACTTCCTGGGAAAAAAATAAAACATAGAAAAGGGGTGAGCTCAAATGCTCAGTAAGGATAACAATATAGCGGAAACTTTCATAAATAAGAATAAACATTTAAGGCAATGTATAACTAAAACAAAAGCCTTTTAAACATGAATATCAACATAATATGGCAAAAGTAAAATGAAATAACGCCATTTACTCATTCACATGGATATTCTACTAATCGAATAATCACATGCAAAATCACTAACCACTTTCATAATGTTGGAATGCATAATGCCAGACTATCATAACCACATAGCCAAGGCCTCGTGCCAAGACTAAAAATAATATTTTGTCAAGGCCTTGTGCCAAGACACTAGTTTGTCTCATAAGAACTACCGATGCATCGAGGAGCTATAGCGGACTCCACCCGTCACATATTAAGTCCAATGCATTCCCATATGAAAAGGTTTAAACATAACATAAACATTCGTATTAAAACTAGCATACAAAATGTCAATAATTTCACCATAAACTATGAATGGTATAAAATAGCACATCCACAGTCAAACATATCACAAAAAACTTCAATACAATATAGAAGTTTTGTATTATAATAAATCAACTTCAAATAAGCGTAAAATCCATCAAAGGATGTTGACATAGATGAAATCAAAACACTTTTTAGAGAAATATCTCTTTCTATTTTTGAAATCATTTAAGAGCCATATAAAACAAAAAAATTTCTTGAAAATATTCTTATAAGCTTGTAAGGAAAGCTTTGAAGATTTTATAACGGCGGAAAATAACCGCACCCGCCGTATAAGTTAAAAAAACATTCTTACCTCAATTCTGTCGAAAAGGTTAAAAAGGACCTTGTTTTGAAAACGACGGAAAGATTCCTCTTATAAAAAGTCAAAAAGGGTATAAATTACTTTAACCCATATTCTTGTAAATAATAAAAATGTTTTGAAATACATTTTGAAGAAACATGGATGTGGATGATAACGAGGTCCCAGTAGATAATTATGTATAAACAACCTTGGATAATGAAGAAGTTGTGAAGTAAACCCTTACCTTGTACTTTTCCTTGGTTGGGGTAGGTTAATCTCCTGTATAATGGTGGAATAATTGTTATTAAATTATAAAAGAATCATATACATTCATATGATATCATATATGATCTTTTAACATTGCTTTGTTAACAATATCTTAGATTTATCGTTGTTTCGGGTGTTAACTTACTTGTTTTCTTTTATATGTTTTGTTACGTAAGTCGTGTTTTTCATGGATAGGTTGTATCTTATTCATATCCAGAATTATATTCATGATTTAGATGTCATATATATCTTATATATCCAGTATATACATTCATTTATAATATTACGTAACATTTAGAGGTAAGAAATGAAATGCACCGTTCATGGAGACGGTAAGTCGTACGTACGCATGAACGCTACTTTCATTTCAATTTCATATTTAATGGAACGAAATCATAATGATATAAATTTATAATATAATTCCAGTATAATATAGTGTATAATACCATTTACTCCATCCTTTATACATCCCACATATGGCATTAACGATTCAAATCACTTTGAGGGGGCGGTAGTCCGCACATCCTAAAATGAAATTATCGCGTTTTACCCATAATGGAAATCATAAAGTATGCCATAAATGAGAAATACAGAAGCATAAGTAAAACATAAACATATTATATATCATATATAAAAATAGTGACATCTTAATGGACACCTTTGAAGGTGTTATATGAGTGTTGAACAATCATCGTTTCGTGAGGCAGAAATTCTCCATCCACAGAAACTGTAGGTTCTTTAACCATTAGATGTAGGTGTGTGTAAGTGTAGCTCTAATCCTTCTTATAACAACATCCTAGTATATTGAGGATACTGGTGTTGTTACAAAAGAAATGAATAAAAAGAGTTTAGGGGGTTGGAGAAGAAAAATAAAACAAAACAACATTAGAGAAGACATTACCTCAAAATTGGGTAACTCTTTCTGATTTGAGCCAAAGGCTTCCTTGGGAAGAGTTCTGCCCATAGTGAGGCTTCTAGGAGTAATAGGGGGAAGTTGGGAGAGTATTTGGGCAGAGGTTGGCCGAGACAAATGGCTTGAAAGTGTAAATGAGGTGGGAGAGGTGGGGGCCTTTTATAAGTGGAGAGGAGGGGCTCTTTTGGAAAGATTGAAATGTTACATTATTATACAATGCTTTTCGGATTCTAAAGGTCCCACACTTATATAATTCTAGGATAAGGTGATAAGGTTTCTAAATATCCTCATCCAATTGGCTTTGGACAAGTGTAAGCCTTGGATATTGCATTATCGTCTCATTTTATTTAAATCATTAAATAATGAGGTCATCGCTACATCATAATGATGTCATAAATAATTTAATTTATTTAATGTCTAAAAATTATAAAAAAATACTATTATGTAGGAAATCTTTTTATCTTTCTAATGAATATTTATAGTCAAAATTTGGACTTGTGTAACCCCACTTAAAAACTGTTTTAGTAAAACAACTCATGTTTGTGTCAATTTAATTTTAACATTAAATAAATATATATTAATGTCATTTTCCAACTAAAGTGGCTCCATGGGGTCCCCAAGTTTACCCATGGGTTGTCTTGGTCGGCCATGAATCATCCAATAGGAGTAGGACAAGTGTCATGCTCATCTCACATTATTAAAACATTATTTGTACCTTAAACTACACTAATTACCTCTAATCGCGATTAAGAACTTAAAAGTTACTATTCACCAAAAAATTATTTTAATGTCATTGAACCACATTTTAATTCTTAATGAAAACCATGTATGTCGGATTTTTGAAAATCAAATCACAGAAGTGGTAATATTTCATTTAAACGAAAAATCAGTTATTTAACTACCACTTAGTGGTTTCACTATTCATCAAAAATTGAAGTTTTTCAGAACCATGCCAAAATTTCACCCTAAGCTATAATTGATATTCCAAATTCAAAAATGATGTCTATTTTACAAAATTCCAAACATATAAGTTGCATTAATTAATTTTATAATTAATTCCCGCTGTCACAACAAATAGCGGGTTTTTAAGAAACAATTTATATCAAAAGATTGGCAATTGTTTATGTCCAATTTCAATGTTAAATTTATTCTAATGACCACCATTGGATAAAATGGTAAAAATATATTCTAATTATAATTTAAAACCACTAAATAGTATAATTTATCACTATAAATTATTTTGATTAAAAAAGTTGTTTTTTAAGTATTTTTCACTATTCATAAAAATAGAAGTGCTGAGAAAAATACCAAAAATTCAATATAGGCTAATTTTGATATTCCGAATCCAAAAATGAAGTCCATTTTGAAATATAAAATTTATATAATTTTTAAAAGTGGTTATTACTATTCATAACGGCTACTTTGATTAGTCGCGGTGTTTTAGAACTCGAACTTGCATACAATGCAAGATATTGCATTATTGAAAGAGAGGCGTATCATGGAATCTCGGGGTGTTACATTCTCCCCTCCTTCAATAAATTGCGTCCTCGCAATTTGATATTTTTTTTTGAAAATAAGAGGTTGAAAATAGAAAATACCTTTGTGGAAAACCCACATTGGAAATAAGGTTAATAAAATTTAGCCTTAATAAGAGGGAAAGGGAAATGAAAAAGTCACCACCCAATTATGATCTCGATTAGGAGAACATTGGTGGAAATTAGAGACATATAATTGGAGGAAAAACGTAAATATTCGTAGGGAGTGATTGAGGTCATCAATCACAATCAACTGTCAAATTGAGGGCCTCAAAGCCTTCAATCTATGTTGATTTAAAATATCATCAGTTCAACAAGACATAAGGTATTAGGATAACACATTTTTTTGTTTTAATATCCCTTTACTAAAGTTTAAGAATTAATTTATTCATTGAATAATAGATAGGTATATATATATTTATGCCTGAAAATTAGAGTTTCAACCTTCAACTCACCTTTCACTCAAAAAGATAATAGAACTCAAAAATATTATACTTATCCTAATTGTATAAGGTTACAAATTTTAACACATACCATTTAGATTAGTAAAATTATTTTGTAATAACCAGGGACTTCCTGTAGGCTAGTGGTAGGAAATAAAGGCCTGTCGCACTATGATTGTGGGTTCGATTCCTGCAGCTTTGTCCGATGCGACGGGTTATGCTTCACCCTGCAGGTTGTCCTTTTCCTAAAACTATAGTATCATAATATTCCAAAAATAATCTTCAGAAATGCTTTAACCTTAAACAATACTATCCAAAGATCAACTTAATCCACTCCAACCTTTATAGTTATCCAAAATACTTCTGTCCAACTCACAGTCCAAATTTTACAAGGAAGGTAAACATAATGAAGATCCTTTTTTCCATGTAACAACATGTAAACACCTTCATCATGTATTCTTTTTAAACATACTGAATTACCATGATCCCTTATTCCTTATAGAATACTAGATATACTCCTCCTATCCAAAAATGTATACAAATCATCAATCAGTTTCAAGGAAGTTAAGAATATCCAATATAATTTATCCAAATCAATCACGTCTTATTCCAAAATCACTATCTCGGTATCAGAACCATATTATGGTTTATCTTTCTCTCAACCATATATTTTCCAAAAATTTAACCTACTGTGGAGTCACTTTTCTTGGTTCCACACAATCTCAAGTCCTTGATGAAATAGTACTGCAGTACAATCCTTATATATTCCATAATTATTATAACCAGTACATCATTGATAAACACTCAAATTACAAAATTCATTAATAACAACATAAGAACTCTAATCATTACTCCTCATCTGTGGTAGTATCATAACTTGATTATTATCCAATAACATCATTTGGGGCATACTCTGATGATTTGGACATTGGTTTGCGTAGTGTCCCCAATACTTGCAGAAGAAGTATTGTACATTTGAAACCATTTTCTTACCCTTGTAGTCACGCACTTTGTGTCCTTTTTCTCTACACTTATAACAAACTCCCATTCCCTTTAGGCAAGTTCCATGATGTTTCTTCCCACAATTACCACATATTGGAAAATTCTTCTTTCCCCTCATCCCTTTATCCATCATTCTCTCTTCCATCCCTTTCGTCTCTTGCTTCGCTTCAAAGCCATAGGACTCAGAGAATTCTTTACTTATCTTATTAACACATGATACTATTTCTTCATATGTTGAGAACACATGGGAGACTATTTCCCTTCGAAATGTTGGCTTAATACCGTGAAAGATACGATCCTTCTTACTCTTTGGATCATACGTATTGCTGGAGTTCACATTCCTTCTACTAGGCGCCATTTCTATACAATGACATAAACTAGGTTAGTTTATGAATTACAATGAATAATTCCAAACTTTTAAAATACTTAAAGTAAATTGAACGGTTTATGGATATAATCCATAATCCTAAGAATGTTTTCTTTGAGGAAGTATATACTCATAAACCCTACATAGTGGTTTGTAAAGAAAATGAGAATTATCCTAAGCATATCCCCCGGGAGTGTCGTAACCAAGAGTGCAGAAAGGACCGTTGTCGTGCACTAGTTCCCGTTCGAGTCTAGCTCAAAGCGGTTTTTTCGAGTTTTACCCCTAGGTACATCTGTGCCAGAGCCGCCTCTACCTGCTCGTATCCAGACAGGGATGTATTTCTCGTAAAACTCACAAAATCTCTACAATACCAAAATTCTAGGAAGTTCTCCTATACTAATCCTCAAAGTCTATCTTCGGGCTATGTGCTCTAATCAGAGTTTATCTAAATCTAGCTTCCAAGGTTAGTACTAAACTGCCTCTGATACCAACTGTAACGCCCCGACCCCAGCTACCCAGAGCTGGTGCATTACTTCGTAACATTGGCATGATCACAAAAGATCAAGTCTCGAAAGACCGATTAGTTTAGTAGCCTTGGAAATACTAGATACATTCATAAGTTTTACATTACATCGTAAAATGAAAAACTACTACAACAACATAATTTCTCCACAGTCCACACTATTATCCCCACATAATATCCCTGCAGGTCATTCATAATTTACTTCTTCGCTTCCTGGGAAAAAAATAAAACATAGAAAAGGGGTGAGCTCAAATGCTCAGTAAGGATAACAATATAGCAGACACTTTCATAAATAAGAATAAACATTTAAGGCAATGTATAACTAAAAAAAAGCCTTTTAAACTTGAATATCAACATAATATGGAAAAAGTAAAAGGAAATAATTCCATTTACTCATTCACATGATTATTCTACTAATGGAATAATCACATGAAAAATCACTAACCACTTTCATAATGTTGGAATGCATAATGCCAGACTATCATAACCACATAGCCAAGGCCTCGTGCCAAGACTACAAATAAGATTTTGTCAAGGCCTTGTGCCAAGACACTAGTTTGTCTCATGAGACCTACCGATGCATCGAGGAGCTATAGCGGGCTCCACCCGTCACATTTTAAGTCCAATGCATTCCCATATGAAATGGTTTAAACATAACATAAACATTCGTATTAAAACTAGCATACGAAATGTCAACAATTTCACAATAAACTATGAATGGTATAAAATAGCACATCCACAGTCAAACATATCACAAAAACCTTCAATACAATATAGAAGTTTTTTGTTATAATAAATCAACTTCAAATAAGCGTAAAATCCATCAAAGGATGTTGACATAGATGAAATCAAAACACTTTTTAGAGAAATATCTCTTTCTATTTTTGAAATCATTTAAGAGCCATATAAAACAAAAAATTTTCTTGAAAATATTCTTATAAGCTTTTAAGGAAAGCTTTGAAGATTTTATAACGGCGGAAAATAACCGCACCCACCGTATAAGTTAAAAAACATTCTTACCTCAATTCTGTCGAAAAGGTTAAAAAGGACCTTGTTTTGAAAACGACGGAAAGATTCCTCTTATAAAAAGTCAAAAAGGGTATAAATTACTTTAACCCATATTCTTGTAAATAATAAAAATGTTTTGAAATACATTTTTAAGAAACATGGATGTGGATGATAACGAGGTCCCAGTACATAATTATGTATAAACAACCTTTGATAATGAAGAGGTTGTGAAGTAAACCCTTACCTTGTACTTTTCCTTGGTTGGGGTAGGTTAACCTCCTGTATAATGGTTAAATAATTGTTATTAAATTATACAAGAATCATATACATTCATATGATATCATATATGATCTTTTAACATTGCTTTGTTAACAATATCTTAGATTTATCGTTGTTTCGGGTGTTAACTTACTTGTTTTCTTTTATATGTTTTGTTACGTAAGTCGTGTTTTTCATGGATAGGTTGTATCTTATTCATATCCAGAATTATATTCATGATTTATATGTCATATATATCTTATATATCCAGTATATACATTCATTTATAATATTACGTAACATTTAGAGGTAAGAAATGAAATGCACCGTTCATGGAGACGGTAAGCCGTACGTACGCATGAACGCTACTTTCATTTCAATTTCATATTTAATGGAACGAAATCATAATGATATAAATTTATAATATAAATCCAGTATAATATAGTGTATAATACCATTTACTCCATCCTTTATACATCCCACATATGGCATTAACGATTCAAATCACTTTGAGGGGGGCGGTAGTCCGCACTTCCTAAAATGAAATTATCGCGTTTTACCCATAATGGAAATCATAAAGTATGCCATAAATGAGAAATACAGAAGCATAAGTAAAACATAAACATATTATATATCATATATAAAAATAGTGACATCTTAATGGCCACCTTTGAAGGTGTTATATGAGTGTTGAACAATCATCGTTTCGTGAGGCAGAAATTCTCCATCCACAGAAACTGTATGTTCTTTAACCATTAGATGTAGGTGTGTGTAAGTGTAGCTCTAATCCTTCTTATAAAAACATCCTAGTATATTGAGGATACTGGTGTTGTTACAAAAGAAATGAATAAAAAGAGTTTAGGGGGTTGGAGAAGAAAAATAAAACAAAACAACATTAGAGAAGACATTACCTCAAAATTGGGTAACTCTTTTTGATTTGAGCCAAAGGCTTCCTTGGGAAGAGTTCTGCCCAAAGTGAGGCTTCTAGGAGTAATAGGGGGAAGTTGGGAGAGTATTTGGGCAGAGGTTGGCCGAGCCAAATGGCTTGAAAGTGTAAATGAGGTGGGAGAGGTGGGGGCCTTTTATAAGTGGAGAGGAGGGGCTCTTTTGGAAAGATTGAAATGTTACATTATTATACAATGCTTTTCGGATTCTAAAGGTCCCACACTTATATAATTCTAGTATAAGGTGATAAGGTTTCGAAATATCCTCATCCAATTGGCTTTGGACAAGTGTAAGCCTTGGATTTTTCATTATCTTCTCATTTTATATAAATCGTTAAATAATGAGGTCATCGCTACATCATAATGATGTCATAAATAATTTAATTTATTTAATGTCTAAAAATTATAAACAAAATACTATGATGTATGAAATCTTTTTAGATTTTAATGAATATTTATAGTCAAAATTTGGACTTGTGTAACCCCACTTAAAAACTGTTTTAGTAAAACAACTCATGTTTGTGTCAATTTAATTTTAACATTAAATAAATATATATTAATGTCATTTTCCAACTAAAGTGGCTCCATGGGGTCCCCAAGTTGACCCATGGGTTGTCTTGGTCGGCCATGAATCATCCAATAGGAGTAGGACAAGTGTCATGCTCATCTCACATTATTAAAACATTATTTGTACCTTAAACTACACTTATTACCTCAAATCGCGATTAAGAACTTAAAAGTTACTATTCACCAAAAAATTATTTTAATCTCATTGAACCACATTTTACTTCTTAATGACAACCATGTATGTCGGATTTTTGAAAATCAAATCACAGAAGTGGTAATATTTCATTTAAACGAAAAATCAGTTATTTAACTACCACTTAGTGGTTTCACTATTCATCAAAAATTGAAGTTTTTCAGAACCATGCCAAAATTTCACCCTAAGCTATAATTGATATTCCGAATTCAAAAATGATGTCTATTTTACAAAATTCCAAACATATAAGTTGCATTAATTAATTTTATAATTAATTCCCGCTGTCAAAACAAATAGCGTGTTTCTAAGAAACAATTTATATCAAAAGATTGGCAATTGTTTATGTCCAATTTCAATGTTAAATTAATTCTAATGACCACCATTGGATAAAATGGTAAAAATATATTCTAATTATAATTTAAAACCACTAAATAGTATAATTTATCACTATAAATTATTTTGATTAAAAAAGTTGTTTTTTAAGTATTTTTCACTATTCATAAAAATAGAAGTTCTCAGAAAAATACCAAAAATTCAACATAGGCTAATTTTGATATTCCGAATCCAAACATGAAGTCCATTTTGAAATATAAAATTTCTATAATTTTAAAAAGTGGTTATTACTATTCATAACGGCTACTTTGATTAGTCGCGGTGTTTTAGAACTCGAACTTGCGTACAATGCAAGCTATTGCATTATTGAAAGAGAGGCGTATCGTGGAAGCTCGGGGTGTTACATTTGTTACATGAATTTTATAGATTAATATATTACATTATGGATTTTTGAAATTATGATATTCTAATTATATATTTTTCTTGGTACCTTTAATGTAAAATTAAATGAATAGTGTTACAAAAGAAATTAATGAAATTTCTTGAAAATAATATTTTATAAAATTATTTTAAAAACATAAAAATTTTGAAAGAAGAAAAGGGGATAAGATATTTTCTGTGATTTCATATCATAGCTATTTATGTTCCAATTTTCTCCTTAAATGTATAATTATAACCATTTAATATTTAAAAAGTTATTAGCATGGTTAAGGATAAAATTGGTTAACCCAAGGTTTAATCCAAAGAATAGGGTTTAAAATGATATATAAACCTGAAAAAAATAGTTGTATTGTTATGTACATACTATATACACCTTATATTATAAGCTACACCATTTTGGAACTATTTTTCATCCATTAAAAAACATATAATATTTTAATATTTTAGGAATTTCCAAATGTGACCCTCCCATCCCTTATAAAAGGAAGCCCTATCTATATTTTATTTACACCAAATTGAGGTATATATCTATAAAATCAATAAATATGATATTATTCACTTCCATATACATAAATTATAGGTCTTAGTCTTATTAAAATATCATTCCAAATGTGATTAAGAAGGAATCTAATGGAATTCTATCGAGGAAGTGGTAACCGTCTATACCGAATGATTCATGTTTATTTCTTATACTTCCTATAAATATACTTTTACCTTCCTAAAATAATACATCTAGTATTATACATATACTGAAATGTTATTTTTATTAGGCTAGATCCATTTTCTATCTGTTTTCAAAATTATAAAAATAGAATACGTCATTCATGCGTACGTACAACTTACCGTCTCCACACAATGACGTAATTTTTTTTCATCACCACATAACAGGGATGGTTATAAAGATATAAATAATTAATATATATGATATTTGTGATAAAATTATGCAAATTTAATTATAATATCATATATACCTTCTTACCTTCAAATCTATTGGAAAACATCAATGTCTGAAATGCGTACGTGTGGACTACCACCTCTACCAAGCGATGTGATCCATTTATAGTTTAAAATTCATATGGATAATGGTAAGGATAGATTTAATGAAAATTTATTATATATATGATATAATAATGGTTCTTTAATGGTGATATTTTTTACCTTTATTTCATTCCATCCATCAAAAAGTGAAAATAGCGTTCATGCATACGTACAACCTTCTATCTTCATGAATGGTGTAATTGATTTTCTAAAATATACCTTTCGTGGTTGAATAAAAAAAATACATAATGAATGTATTTAATGATTATATTATTATTAAAACATTATATATTATATAATATTATTTAAATTTGAAATATTGTAATTATTGTACACAAAATCTCATGAAAAATGAAACATTTAAAATCATAAAATGACGATAATAACTAGGAATTATTTATACATGGGTATTATAATGTTATAAGTGGATAAAATAAGATATTATAATAATTTAAGTAACTATTTTAAAGAATTATAAAAAATTAAAAATTATTATACATGATTCTAGAGAACCTAAAAGGCATGTTGAACTTGAGGTAAGAGATTTCGTCTCAATTTCCACTCCATTTAGACTTATTTGGTATTATACACCTAATTATTTTTATGTTGAGTATATAATTCCCATTTTATGTTTTTTAAATGAATATATATTTATTTATAATGATTAATTTTTCAATTCATGTATACCCCTTCAAGGGGTTATAATTTAAATGTTCTTAAAGGGGTAATATTTTATTTTAAAATCGCAATTTTCCGGATATTTCTCTTATTTTCATTGAATGAATCATATATTATATCCTTAAAAATATATTTAGTTTATTTTTCTTATAATTATTTGATTAGTTTCCAAATATTCTTCCATCCTTTCCTCTCTTTGGCATTTAAATCAACCAAATAAATTCTTAAAAGAAAATATTATATTATTTCTCTTTTTGATCATATGTACATTTCTTCTATGTCCATATTTTTGATTTTTTTTTACAAAAACCATTTTTTAAGAAATTATTTATTTATAATATTTTTTTCATCCATTAATTTTAAAAAATTTCTAAGTAAATATTTATAATTTTTTAAAAAGGTTTATTTTTAAATTTCATTACTGAAATTCAAAAGGAATTTTTTGTAACGTATATGATGTTAACAAATATTCAAGCCACAAGAACCATTTTATTCAATTTTAGATTATTCTACAATATTAAAATAGTTATTAAAGTAAAAAAAATTATCTAAAAATTACTTTAATTCTTTTCTTCTATTTTATTTTATTATCCAAGGTACATGATTTAATTTCAAAACCTATATTTCTAATTAATTGATTGTCATATTTTATTTCTTATTAATGTAATATTTATTAAATTTATTTCAAAACATTCAATTTATTTTGATCATAGTTAATTGTACATTTAATTTTCTTAAATATTAATATTCTTTATATCATGGATATTATTACTACCTAAACCAGATAACATTTTTTACATTAAATTTTTAATATAAAATTTATTTTATTTTTTGGGGAAATCCTTAGATTATGTGTTATTTACTCAATATGGGGTTCTATTGTTGAGGAATATTATTTAAAAATTAAATTGATCATAAAATGTATGAGAAATTCCTTACACATATAGTGATAGGTGGGGTCTGATTATAGTTCTCCCCTCGATGCATCAACTAGTCTCATTAGAAAAATCAATTGATAGAAATTATTAAATGCTTTTTTGGTAAATATCACATCATAGATTAAATTGTCTAAACACAAGACTTTTATTATAAGGATATTATGATTTTTCATATAATTAAATCCAATATTAAGTGGTTACTTCATTGATAATTCAATTATTATTATCCATTATATTACTATATTTATATTATTCATGGATGAATTTCATGCTCAAGTTATTAATTAAATGGTGTTTGTTTTCTGTTATTTACCATTACATATTGATTTTTCCTTATTTACTCATGATTGCTTCTACTTTACATAACTCTTATTGACCATATAATCTCACTCATGATTTTTTATCCTTTCCCCAGGATCTGAAGAAGGATATTATGCATAATATCAAGGATGTAGGAATTTTTCTTACGATATGTCATTTATATTTACTATGTAATATTAGAATCATCTATATATCTGGTTATTAATGAATAATAAAATAATTGGTCCTTTGAGATGAGATCCATTTTATATTATGCATGTTTGATATAGCAGGCACCAAATTTGGGTTATTGGAGTTGGGTTTTCTACACACAATGATGTAATCAACTCCACAATTGGATTTTTATCTTAGAAGTTTAAGGCCACATTCATACTATTGAAATCCTCACCAAACCTAAAGACTTTCTATCCAATATATCCCATTATCCATTATCTATTTACTCCATCTTAATCCATTTCAATGAAAATTATAGATCCTTTTAGTTGATTTAATCTTCCAACTGTATCCTCTAGAAGCCAAAATCCTCTCAATCATAATTTCCATTCTAGACCATGTAGTATTCTAATACTATAACCTTCTAAGACAATGAATCCAATGGAATAAAAAAGGATTTTAGTTCACTATAAGGAATCCTATCATGTTTACTGTATCAGATCTAGGAAGAACAAAAACCCCTCAACTAAATCAATGCACTATATTTTAGTTACTCAAGACTATAAAAACCAGTTCACCCAAAAATTGAACTAAAATTATCAAATATATAGTAAATAATGTAAATGATATGGTAAGGTTTTAATAAATCCTACAAACAATGATTCTAGTTTTGAATGTTATTAAAAATTATATCCCCATATATTATAATGTTTTGTAGAAAATTAATTCATTTGGATTCAAGATAATTTGAAAATATAAGTAGTGGTTCACCATTATTTCGATGTGTAGTGGGATCTATTCATTTGCTGTTTCCTTGTAGAATATTTTGATTTTGAAGACTCTTCTTGTTATAGAGTAAAATAATTAGAATAAGAAAGTCTAGAGAACCCCTTTTCCATGATACAACAATGAGATATTTCTTTAACTGGATATTAGTGAGTTTTTTAAAAACTTTAATATTTATGATTGTTTTAGTTTGGTGGTCAACTCATAGAGTGTTCATTATTTATTGAAATCACTGGAAGGTGGAAGTGTATGAGTTGTAATCACTCTTTTCATGGACTTTGAGTGAAAAAATTTAGGAATTTTGAATACAATTTTTTAACTGGTGACTAGTTGTTAGATCAAGGAAGGCAACGTGGATTTAGTGGTTTCACAATGCAATGGATGAATTTCTATAGTTTCAGAAAGTTAGTGTAACGTGATGAAACCATCTAGTCTATTGGTATTTCTTTCTTGATGTGAATACAAAAAAAACCACTCATAACTATTTTAATGGATATGATGACCATTTTTAGGAGCCTTGATGGTAGATACCACATTCACGGGGACAAATAAATGCCCAATATTCGTGTGAGTGATCCTTACATAAAATGGTATATAAATACTTATAGAATTTGTGATATATTTATGGATTTTATTGGCTAGACTATAGAATTATTGTATGAGAATTCAACTTGAAGATAATAGAGAACTGAAGTAATCCATTTTAAATATTCTTATGTTGTGATCAATCCACTCATTAGTAATCTTCAAATGAACAAAAATGAATTTATTAGAGATATATGAATTTATCATACCTACATTAACCTATTTTTCAATTTATTCACTTTATTATAATAATATATTATTAAAACCATATATGGAATTTTTCATGATATTAAGAGAGAAGAAAAAGATATTGGAAAAGAATATATGAGAGATTGTAGTAAATTTATATCATCCCATGTAAGTGTAAAACTCCCCATTTTAAATCCAAATGTTAATATTGTTACTGCTTATATTATCACTATAATGAATAGTTTTTGGGAGCTATTATCACCCTAATGAAGGCTATAAATTAATTTTAGGAAACCAAATTTTCTCTTCAGAAGTGATATAGTGAACCACATAGATCAATAAAAGTGAAATAAAAGGTCAAAAACCCACTCTAATAGGAAATATTAATTTATAACTGTAAATATAAAATTATCTTCTAGTTTCCAAGAGCTTTATCCATATAAAAATTGATGTCTTCTGGAATTTTTTTTAAACAAATGAGGGCTTCTTTGATTATTCCTTACCATTATAAAGCCATATTTTTCACACTATATCAATTCAGTTGAAAATTGTAGGAGTCTACAATTGAGGATGGAAGCCATAATTTTATAGGATAAAATGAACATACATATTACTTAGTAATATTTAAAAGAGTTGTGTTTCTTTTCCATAGGTATAACGTCAAGGTTATAGGCATGGGAAACTCTAGGAAGAGTAATCCATATGAAAAAATCTCACACCAAATCATTGAATTCCTCTTTGATTATTTCCCTAGCCAAAATATAGAAGCATCCTAGAAACCTATTAAGGATAGAATCACTATTCGAGGTGAGGTTGGTGAAGACTTCATTGATTTATTCTTCTTTAGGGTTTATTTTAAAATTATTATTCTTGTGATCATACATATACCTCAAGATGTTATTGAAAAATGTTATTTTAATATTTTCCCATGAATAACCCCCATTAAATTCATTCCCCAAAACATTATGCAGGTGCTTGAAATGTTTAACAAGAATGTTTTTGGAAACCATAACAAAATTATTGTAAGTTCCACCATCAAGGATCTTGTTTAGTTTTCCCACAACCTTCCTCTCTATAATACAGTCATAGATTCCTTGTTCTTATATCTATACCTGCACCGCAGAGCTCTATATTTGTCCGTGGAAATTTTCTCCACCTCAAGATATTTTTCTCTTAATAATATTTATTTATTTATCAAGAGAAAAAAGGTATCATCATCCCATTGTTATTACAAGATGGATTCATGCATATTTATTTCCAATTATAGATCCTCTGGTCTAGAATAAGACTAATTATAATAACTTATCCTCTAAAAGAGATCACCTTTTAGTTTACTAGGTTTTATTTTCAAGGACATCCATGAATGTTCGTACATGGGAGATTCCCATCAGGATCATATTTGATAAAAGAATTTATTTTAATAAATCTATGGATTATAGGAGAAGAAGCAGATACTAGAACCATTAAATGATTTGACAGACATTAAAATTTGATTTTCCCTAAAAGTATCCTTCCATGTGTGTCAATATCATGTGATAGAAATAAAATATCACATTGGGTTTCTTAAGAACAAGTCTAACTAACATCATGTATGATTATATCCTCTTTTTTGTTGATTATTGTGAAGCAATAAGTTTTATTGATATGAAAAATCTAAAAAATCAATGTTGAGAAATGAATAAAATTCATTCATATCATATAGAGAGTTAATTTATGAAATTTATGGGGATTAATATTAAAAATTTATTTGGGATAATTTTGAAAATTTCAATGAATAAATTTTTAAATTTACAATAATCAAAATTAATGATTTACAATTTAATGTTTCAACACAGAAAATTATTAATGATGAATTTTTTGATGACATATTTAAAATAATCAATGAGGTTTTGAGAATTATTATTATATTTAGAGAGAATTATTGTGATTCTTTGATGGTCAAGAATGTTATTAATATTAATAAAAACAAATTTAATTTCATGATATCGACACTTGAAGACTATAATTTTAACACATTTTTATTAGAATATATTCATAACATTTAATTTATTATGAATTGAGAAAATTAGTCAATCTTAAGAAGAAGATAATTAATGAAAAAGAAATATCTTTCAAAACTTTAAATAATAATAAGACTCAACAAGAAATCAATAATGAAGGCGAAAATTTTTATGATTATGCATATATTGAGATAAAATTTAACAAGTTAATATCATTTTTTTCAAGGAGTGTTTAAAAAAGAAATTACTAAGGTAATATTCAAAAGAATTTATTTAAATATTGGAATATTGGAAATTTTAATATTAATTATTCAAATATCAAAGGAAAATATAGTGATGATGAAGACGATTCACCAATAAATTTTTGATGGAGATATTTTCAAATTTCTACATGAAAAGGTTGGCCTCAAAAGGAAAGTGTAAGAATATTAGAAAAATATAAAAGGATAATTTTTTTACTAAAATTTGATGATGGATAATGTGGTGATGAATAGAATAAAGATAAATCTTCAATTGAAGCATAAGAAAATTTATTTATTATAAAATTAAATGATGATGAATTCACAGGTGATGAAGGTGATTGTGATGAAAATAATACTAGAATAGAAATATTTTTTTACTATGATTTTAAGGTGTGTAAATTAAATATTTTTATGTTATAGAATGAAAAAAAATAATATAATTAAATAAAATTAAACAAAAAATAACACTAATTTTTTTCATGATGATAAAGAATCAATGTCTTTGAAAGTGATTGAATATTGGAACCTGTTTCATGTTGTTTAAAAGAAATTCAAGAAGAAAATGTAAGAGAAAGATAAATTAAATTAAAAGGTACTTGATAATTATTATAAAAGGGTACAAGAACAAAAAATTCATATGAATAAATTCATGCTTAATTTTTCAGAAATATAACAATAAAAAATAGAGTGTGATCAAAGGGAAATGTCCAGATTATTGAAGCTTCTACAAAATATGATGAGTCTATTATTAAAAAAATCATTTAATTGTTTTATAAGGTCTTATATTTATATAATTAAAATATTATAATAATTAAAACTGAAAATTGAATTACCCTTTTATCATCAATAGAATAATTATAGAAATTTGAAAAATTATGGAAATGTAAACATTAAATAATAATTTACTAAAAATGGTCTGGAAAATATATGACGAAGAAATAAAATATATAGAGGAATATGTTTTGAGTATAAAATTCTTTTCAAAATATATTAAAAAATAATAAAAAGTGAATGTTGGTAGGTTAAAAATAAAAGATAACTAGATACGAGTGTGAGAAGGTTTATTTTTAAGGATACTATTGGTGTTTTGATTTTTTTTGACTTATGTAATTGAGTTTTTTCATGGAAGGTATTTCTATTAGTGAATAAAATATTTATGTTAGTAGTTTATAGAGAGATATCCCACTAAAATAACACATGTTTTTGAGGAGTCAGAAATTTCAAAAGTGAAAATTAAGATTAAATTAGAGATATTCATAGAACATCATTGAATATATAAACAACTATTCCCAGATGTTGCGAATTTTCATACCGAGTTACCGAATAAATTGAATATGAATTTTAAAACTAATTATTTACAAAATAATAAGAATAAATGAAATCATAATTCTCTTTTTATGGATCTTTCACTGAATGATTCTCATAATAAAATTTCATGGATTTTGGATTATGGTGGTTTATCTCTTATGATAAGGGATAAAAAATCCATATTGCTTAAAAATTTAAAATAATTTTAAGATAAATTTACCAATAATATGTCACTAAAAATAACATAAATGGATTAATAATGATTCTATTAGATAAGATAAAAGAAATAAATATGATTTTTTCAATTAGTTGAATAAATATTTTAGTAGTGTTTATTAAATTTGTGATAAAGATAATTAAGTTACTTTTTTATAATATGAATCATTGTTGAAGGGGATAATGCCCATTAATGTGATGAATTGATGAAATAGGAATGGTGGAAACATGTTTCAAGGGGGTAAATCAAGACACACTTTTTATTTTAGTTTGAAATTTAACAAAAAATAATGATGATGATTAATTTTCCATGATTATAAAAATAAAATGAAAAACGATAATTTATTGGGAAATGATTTTGAATATTTTATTTGAAATAGATAAATTAATTGTATTTTAATATTCTAAAATAGAAAAATTGCTAACTATTCATATAATAAATTATTGATTCAAGATTCTCATCAAGTGTATCTTATTTATATAGATATTTCTAGGATTATATGGATGAATTTAATCAATATAGATAAATAATTTGTCTCATTTATTTAATAATTTATAAGACTTAAATGATTTTTTATAATAAATTATTCCTAGTCTTTAAAGATTTTTAAGAAATTTAGGTGGGTAATAAATAAATATTTTTGGTTTTAATTTATGTGAATGAGGATATATACTATTATTGATCACACCAATAGAAAATTGAAATCTTATCAGGAGAATCATGGTATTTTTAAGAGTACAGTTCAATAAAATAACACATAATAATATGATTTTTTCTAAAATTAATAATATAAGTCTGGAGGATATATCTCAAATGATTTTGGTGGAGCATATCACTTCATGCTTCTTTTGGATACAAGTTAATGTGCCAACTATTTATTTTCAAATCCATTATTTATATCATTGAAATATTTATATGCCAATTTTTAATTATACTATAAGTAAAATACTAGATATAAGTATTTTAGAATGTTAATCAGACCTTTTATAATCAATTTCATGAGTGAAAATATAAGAATTATTGTGAAAAGAGGAGTGTATTTAATTATCTAGAGATATAAACTAAATTGAAGCGGATATCCCCACCACAAAAATAATCCTAGAATAATCTTAATATTTTTATGTAATGGTGTTAAAACATTCATATAATGGGTGTAAACATCAAATAAACCATTATAAAAATTATATCGACGGGCTTAAATAGTTTAGAAAATGATGAAATTTCAAGAAAATTTGAAAATTTTAAATATTAATGTGATAAATAAGATGATGAAGAGGATAAAACCTTATCAAGTGAGGAAAAAAATTAAAATCTTCTATGTTCAACAATACAAGAGTATGTTAGAAACATCATTGTTAATAAATGTTAATTTTTTCAAATAAGAAGATATATTTATTACATCATTATATACAACCTTATTATTATATATGAAACTAAAGAATGTTATTGATTCAATAAATAGATATTAGTGCGTAAAAGTTATAAATGAATAATTAGATCAAATGGATGTGAAAAATACTTGTGATATGATTCCAAAGTCAATATAAAGAATATTTTTAGTATAAATTGGGTGTTCCATAACAAATTGAATTATAAATGAGAAGATTGATGAATAAATAAAGAATGCACACAAGGGTTATTCTTAGGTTTAAGGAATGGTATTTGATGAGATATTTTATCTAGTTGAAATTATTGAAACTGTAATAGTATTTTATGTTATCACTTCTAAAATAAGATAAATGATTTTATAAATAGATATCATGTTTTCCATCCTCAATTGTGAACCTAGAGAAGAAGTGTATATTGATCAAACTAAAGTATTTTTTTCTTTGAGATAATGAAACATGTATTCATAGGTTAAATATTGTTTCATATAGTTTAAAAAATTCCCAAATTCATGACATTTAAAGTTGTACACCTTCATAAATTTGAGGAAATTATGAGATGGGAGAGTGAATAGAGATTTTTATAAAATGGAATACTCATAGAATGAACTCATCATCATTATTCATATTATTGAAATAATTATTTATAGAAATTAATATTTTATTTACAAATATTAAATGATTCAAATCAAGAAATTTGTTTGTGATATTTCAATGAAGGTAGAGATGATTTATTTCATGGGACTACAAATTTCTCATCAAAAGGAACATATTTTCATTTCAGAAGAGAAGAAATCATAAAACATTCATTTATGTCTATAAGGAAAAAAAGGAAATTTATGGTCAAAATTATAGTGAAAACATTACAATAATGAATGGTTAAATAGGTAAATAAAACAATGATCAGAAAATTTTTTGTGAGATTACTCAACTTGTCGACTTTAAGAACAAATAATGTTGTTTTTGTCACATTATTTGATCACTATCAATGTTCCTCAATGGAGTCTCAGTTTATTAAAACTAAGAGTATTATAATGTACATACATGGTTTATTTTATTTTGGGATACCATATTATAATAAGGATATGCTCTACCTTTATAGACTTTCTATTATAGAATAATATGAAAATATTGATGATTGAAAGTATGCGTCAGGTGGTGTTTTCTTCTTTGAAGAGAAGTGCATGTATTGGCACAAAAAATATGAAATACTCCATTAAATTTATTATATAAGAACTTTAGTATTTTCTTATTACTCATGAAATAAAACAATTTATGTAGATGAGAACTTAACATGAAAATCAAATGGTGTAAATCATGTTATAATTTTTAGAGGGTTGTGATAATCAATATATCATTTATCATTTAAGAAACATAGTTAAAAATTATTTATATAAAAATATATAAATAAATTAGCACTTTATAAGAAAGGTATATCATGTAATAATATAGAGGTAAGCTAATTTTTTGAAAATAAAATTAAAACAAGGAGACATTATTTTATACATGTTTGAATATGATTTTGATTATTGATTTTTTTGGATTTTATGTCATATTATTGAAATTTGTGTTGGATTTTGTTGAAAATGAATTAAATCACATGATGAAAAAGAATTTATATATAATATAAATATTATTGTGGTGGGATAAATAGTAGTAGAAGAATAAATGAAGTTGAAGAAAGTTGTTTCATAAAAGAAACATAATTTCACCTGAACCTCCTAAAATTCGATCTTCTTATGGCATGACACAAAATATCTAGTGAAAACGACTTTCTAGGAAGAATAAACATGACTAAAAATAGTGTTTTAATTCCACTTCATTAATGTTTTGGTTTTATATAGAGAGGAAATTATACTAAAAATTATTCCCAGAAAACTTCAAGTGGTTCCTAACCATGTTTTATAAGAATTAAAAAAACATCATTTTGGGTATTTTTTAATGTCTATGATCATTAAAATTAAACTCTAAGTATCCATAAAACTAATATAAGACAATTAAATGGATTTTAATGATATAAGGGTTCAAAATTAATGAGTATTTGATTGTGGTTTATCTTGGTTTGATGGTTTATAATTTATAATTCAAAATTCATTGAGGGAGTTAAGTTAGAGGAAGAAATTTCATGCTTTAATTTTTTTTGGAATGAGTAAAAAATGACATGAATTAAAGTACATCCAAAAAATTATATTATTACTATTAATCATCATCAATTCATTTCATGAAGTTGAATAATTATAAATGAATATTAAAGACCATGAAGACTTTTATGATTTAGGCAGTGAATGTATAGTATTTACCCTCATTGTTTGAAGATCTAAGGCTATTCATTTATCAGTATTTTTTTGAAGATAAATAATGATGATTTTGGGTTGTCATTGATTGAGTTTTCTCACTTTTTATTGAATAATTCATTTTTTATAAATTATAGAAGTGGATTTTATAATTTTCTAAAGAATATTGGAGTTTCTTCCCATGGATTTAAGACTCTTAATGTTGTATCCAATGATGTTGTTCATTCTTATTATGTGTAATAGTGATAGTATTTCAAGGAAACATATGATTTTAACATGTATTCAAGGATAATCCCTGGTATTTTTATCAATTGTAGTTTTAATCGAATATATGATCAAGATATTTTTAGATCACGTGGAGGATATACCAATTCACTTTGAATAGTGAATCTTATAAACCATTGTGACCGCAATGATTAATTTATTTAGTGTTTTTAGTTTCTAAATTAATTGAGTAAATTTATTAAAATTCAATATTGAAGAATGATTACATGAAAATAATAAGTGTGTTAATCATCTTAACCAGTGATATAAATTATATATTTCTAAAAACCTAAAAAATTATGATTCAAATATTCACTTATCCCTATTTCAATGAATCTGTGAGGATAATACCATATAGTATCATCATAGATACTAAAATATCACTACTACAAAACCCACCTATAATAGCACTGGCATTTATCAATGCTCAAAAAATTTGTTTATAAAGTTTATCTTTATCAGCGCTAAAATAAGTTCTAAGAAAAGAATCCATTTATCTATGCTAAAAAAACACTCATAAAATGCACTTTTTTCAGCACTGATAAAATGAACCCTTTATCAACATTTCTTTTTTATCACTGATAAAACTAAACCTTTATCAGTGATTTATTTTGGAACTGATAAAGGAAACATGTATCAACACTTTATTTATAGCGCCAATAAAAGGTTTCCCTTATCAGTGTGTTTTTAGCACTGATAAAAGTTTCCCCTCATCAGTGCTTTTTTAGTACCAATAAAGGTCCAGAATAAAATGAATAATTAAACAAATACAAATAAAATTAGTAAATTAAGGAAAATATCAAACATTTTATTAATTAAATAATTATTGATAAAAATGAATAAATTTAATATAAATATAGATAGATTATAAATAATAATAAATTGTATATATTAAATATAGATATATAAAAGAATAATTTTACTATATATAATTGTAATTTTAATTAAAAACATATTAATGTCATTCATTTTTAATGTTGTTTGATTTTTCAATTTAACATATATTAAACATCATGTATTGCATTAATTATAAACACACACACACACATATATATATTAATGCATTTGTATACAAAAACACACAAAAAATATATCTACATAGTATATAGAAACACATACACCTAATATTTATTTAATTTATTCATATTTTAGTCTATTTTAGAATTTCATTATAACATCATACATTTAATATTTATTATGTTTTTAATCGGTCAATTTTATTTATTTGTTTTAGTACTATAGTTAGGGTATTCATTTTTAATGTTTTTTATTTTTTATTTTATTTTTTAATTTGATCATATTTTATTATTATTTTATATATATTTATTTATTAAGTTTTAGTATTCTCAATATTTATTTATCCACTTTAATATTTGTATATATCCATATTTTTAATAAATTATATTCTATTAATAAAACTTATCCATTTTTTCAATATTTTTAAAGTGTACTCATTTTGAATTATTCAACTTCGCTCATTTTTAAAATGCATATATTGGAGATTATAATACCATTAATAATGTGAAAAATATATATGTAAATAAATATTTAGAAATAAATAATAAATGTATGTTTATTTTTTTTCTTGAATGGAAACCACAACACCCTCCATTACACGTCTTTAGCTTCCAATTGAGTATCCCACCCCCAGTAAATTGGTTAACGATCCCCGGGATTGCCCTTCGCCGCATGGTTGATACTGCGTAAAACCACACCACCCCATGCCTCCCAGTACAGAATAGGGGATTAAGTCAAAGGTGGTGAAATTATTACACCAAAATACAATAAGAAGGAATCAAACCCCTAACTCTGAGGAACCAAGTGAATGACCCAACAACTGGGCCACCCCCATTGAAAAAATGTATATTTATGATATTAATAATTATTATAAATAAATAATAATAATTTTTTAAATAAGTATTTATATAATTATAAATAAATAATTATATCTATTAAAATAAGTATAAAATTATAATAAAGTTATTTAAATAATTACATTAGGTTTTGTAATTATATTTAAATAATTATAATTAATTTTTTTTAACAACACTTTTTTAGTGCTGATAAAGATCAATATTTATTAGCGCTAATTAAGAAATGTTAAAAGATATATTTATTTGCGCTAAAACTATAGCACTGATAAATATATCTTTAATCAGCGCTTTCTTAGCACTGATAAATCTCTAGATTTATCAGTGATAAAAAAGCACTGATAAAATACAGATTTATCAATGTTTATAAATTTATCACAGATAAAATAAATGTTTTTCAGTTCTTTTTTGACTATTAAAAGTTCCCATGATCTATTTTAAAAACCCTAACCATGACTCATTCACTTGTGATTCTCGTGCTCTTGTGGAAATCCTCTACTATATGCACGACTCCTCTACATTCCCTCATATTAATCAAGTCTAGAATCCCATTTATGTTATTTTATACTCTTCCTCTATCGTTGTTTGAGGATTTGGGTTCATATGTTTTTGTTTTTTCATTGTTCTTAAACTTGAAGAAACCTATATCTCTTCTCATTGCTACTAAAATACAATGAATGCGGTTCTATTTCATCATTTTTATCTTTTCATATGTATTTGACTGTACAACCCATTTCTCCATAGAGCCAGTCATAGTTGGTTTACTCTCCCCTCGACATTAACAATGAGACCCCTCATCCCCCCTCTGTTTTCTCTTCATTTAAATAATATAGGATTCCAAACTGTAGGTAGTTTCTCAAATTTAATTCATCAAATATACTAGATTATAGATTCCAAAGGCTTAATTACGACGGTTTTCAAGGAACAGGGGATACCAAGTTGTGGCCCTCATTAATGGGTAATTAAAAAATAGGGACCAAGTTAAGTGTAAAAAACATTAAAACACATTTTGTGGATTTTTGTTATTAATGTAAATTATTAAACCATGTTATGGGTTATTTAGATTTATGATTTTGATGAATAATTTTTTATTGAATTCAAAAAAATATTGAACTAATTAGTCACATTCCAAAAATTATTTTAGTGATGCATGTTGTGAGAGTTTTGTTTTTTTAATTAATTCGTGATCATTATTAAACATTAACCATGGGTTACAAAGAGTGATGGGGAATTTAATTGGTGAGAAAAGTATACTCAACATTTTCTTTTAAATTTCATAAATTGGATAGAGTTTAGAAGTCATTGGGTAAATAGACAAAGAAATACACAACAACATATAAAGAGTGTATTTCCCAGAAGTAAGTGAGTTATCCATGGTTGGATAATTGATCAAGAAAATAATGAAATGTGATTTATTAATAGATTTACTAATAAAAATAGAGAGATAATTAATTTATATGATAAAAAATAATTTCAAAATCTATATAACATGGTGAATAACCATAGAGAAAACATAAATTGATTAAAATATACTTTTGAAGGTTTGGATCATTATGTCCTATAAGTAATGATAATTTTTTATCCATGTAAAAAATGCATGAAATAGAGATACGACCCCCCTATTGTAATTAACCCTTCGTTTCACTCCATAGTGAAACCTCTCTTCTTCTTTGATCAATTTTTATCACTAAGTTAAGGAAATAGAACTCTATTGGTGATCGAGGTTCCTCAAGAACATTTCTGTGATTGAAGGATAGTTTAATCTTTTCAAAGGCTAGAATACTTTTTTTGATGATTAAGTGTCATAAATAAAACTTATTACATTTAATATTAAAGATGGATTCCACAAATACTATATTACAAGTATTCCATAGGTGTTTTTTTCTATGTTTCCTTTATTATTTATCCTTGATATAACTTGGCTCTTTTTAGTATTTTTTTCCATCTAATGATCATAGGATGATACCCTAAAACTCAAAAGTGGTATTAGAGACTTTTTATTCAAGGACAAAATGTATTAATCTATTATTTTTTTGAATAAGTAAATGTCATATTGTATTATGTCAATATCAAATAATATGATATGAAGGATTTATTTGTTCTGCCATAGAATATGGCTATTATATAGAAACTGAGGACAATTTTTGAGTGATTCTATTAGTGTAGGTTCCTAGGACACTTTAATCCTTAGATGATTGATTATCTTCAATCTCTTGATGATGGATTGAAATCCCTCTTTCAAACTAGCCTTCCTCCCATCATCAAGAGGCGGAAAGCAATCAAACATATGAGGACAGATTAAATAAAGTTAGTGAAGGTTAGTTGTACTATAGTATTGAAGTATTATATCTCTATTCAAGATTTCCTGCAAGATTCATGAAATTGTTGTATTTTATGCATGGAGTGTATTACATTGTTTTTATTCTAGAAAAATTAAAATTTTGACTACTGAGGCAAAAAAGGACTTCTGAACATGATGATTTTTCCAATCCTGAGAAAGAACAGACTGTTGATGATCAAATTGCAGAATTATTAAGGGATCAATAACAAGTTGATGAAAAAATGAAAAAAACAACCATAACTTAACATCATAGTTTTGAATTAAATCTTCATGGAAATAAGTTAGGGTATAAAATTTATGGTTGGTTGGAATCAATGCGGAAAACCTATTAACCCCTAAAAGTCAACATTCATTAGGTATCTTGGGGTCACAATGAGGATGAATGTGCTGATTGATAATGAATCATGTCACCATGACCAACTAGTAATGAAGGAAATCCTTTGGAAAGATATAACGGTAATGTTAAAATATACATTCTCTATTTTACAGGAAAAAATATAATGAAACATTGATTTTGTTTTCATTATTCATTACAGACTTCATTTATTTTAGAATATTGTCATATGGAAATTTTCATAATGGACATTGGAAAATCCCATAGAGGCTTCAAAAATATTCTTATGAATTTACATCTTTGGGATACTGAGGGGAAAATAAAGACACACCCTCCACTTTGTTATGCACACATTATAAATAAAAAACATGGACAAATTTCAGAAATTGTTATAATGAGAAATCATTTCAGGTGCATTGAAATAGATAATATATTATTTTAAATTACATATTTTATCCAACTTGATTCAATATTGTTAATTTATGGAATAACAAAATAGTATCGAAAATAATGAACGTGTATCAAAACTAGCTTACCCCTATCACAAAGGAAGGATGGGGTACACTTCATCATAGAAAATATTGGTTTGTATTTTAAATCAACAATAAAAGTTTAATTATGTTATATTAAACAAAATATGTTCCTTTATTTATATGTAGATTGATGAATCAAAATCTGAAGCCACATCCATCCCACGTCATGTGCTATGGAAGTAGGATCATGTAAATAAAATGGTATATGAGTTGATGAAAACAAAAAATCAATATGGGAAGCATGTGTAAGCATAACATTATTATAATTTATTATGATTTATAACATTATTAGTGGGATATAATGAGATATTTCAAGTGGATATGGACAAGGATTAAGATAAACTCAAATGGAACTTCATCAACCACGTGATGCAGAAATATGGCTGTCATGAATGGTTTTGTGATCTATGCTTTAGATGCTTCTCCTCCCCTTGGATTTCCCTATCTATTATGGGGAAAGGTTTTGGTTTCTTTAAGTCATTTCTTGGGGTTTGTCAGGGATACCCTATTTCCCCATGACTCTTCATTATGGATTAATATTCCTTATCTTGCAATATGCATAGGGGCAGGGAATCCAATAAGCTAGATCCATGTTGTAGTAGGGGTTATACAGAAGTTATATCCCATTTAATGTTTTCTGATGATATTTTGATCTTCACTAATGGAAAGAATAGGTCCTTACATAATATCATGGAGATAATGTCTATCTATGGGTGCCTAAGTGTCTAGAGTATCAACATTAGAAAAATCCATGTTTTTATCTCCAAAAAGTGTTCTGAAGGGCACTCCAGGGGAATTCAGGATATCCTAGGCTATCAATAGAAGAAGATTCTTTTGCATTATCTTGGTATCCCCCTTTCTTATGGCCGAATAAAAATGAAAAACTTTGAAGAAATTACCAACATGCTACTATGGAGGATTATCAATTGGAAGAAACAAATTTTTATCATTTGGCGGGAGGGTGGCCTTAGTCAACAACATGTTGACCTCGATTCTGATGTATGTGTTTCAATTACTCGAGGCACCAAAGGGGATCATCCAGTGGATGGAGAGAATTCAGACCTCATTTTTCTTGGATTCCAACCAGTTGGGATGTTGACACTGGGCTTTATGGTCCAAAATGTATAAACTAGTGGATGAAGGGAGAGTGTGACTTATTGACATCAATGAAGACATGAAGGGCATGCATGTCCTGGTCGCTTGGGATATTATTTTGGGAGACTCTTTAGGGGATTCATTTTTTCAGGGCATGTTATGGTGATAACTGGGAGGAAGTGGGAACTCGTGGTGCTCGGTTTACAATCTTGGTGTGATGTATGATATACAATATTGATGTTCATAGTGGATCAATTTGGTGGATTATTAGAAAGGGGGATATTATTTTCTGGAAGACCAACTGGGCAGGTGAGCTGCTGGCCTTTCTAGACTGCCCTCGTCCAGGAATTTCCTTTAAGGAAGCATGTGACAGCCCTAGTTTCATTCAATCAAACCTCAATACTGAGTAGGTGAATGTGTTTGAACGTATTATCATGAATGAAGAGCCGGTAGATGCTTCTTCATGGGATCGACCTCAGGGGGGTTCACCTCTCAGGATTACAGGAAGCTACAACATGCAGCACTAATGAGTTGTGGTCATCAACAGCTTTGTGCAACAAGATTCTAACCAAAATAAACTTCCTCACATGGCATATCAGAAATATGGCACTTCTTTTTGGGGCGCAGCGGAGGTGCGTGGTACCGCAAACACACAAAAACTGAAGTAAATGGAGAAACAAAGGGATTTAATGTGGTTAAACTTTGAAGCCTACATCCATGGGAGAAATACAGAACCAGTTCTATTCCTCTCTCTCCAGATAAAACTCAAAGGATCACACAAGGATTACACCATAGATTCACACACACAGCAGATTTCTCCCCCTTACAAACAATGGGATTTTCATCCCGTTTTATAGAGTAACCAAAACACATGTTTCTTTAATTTGGTGGGTAGTTCATCTACTACTGAAGAATTCCTCCTTTCAGCCGACTGTTGTCCGGCTTGGCTGCTCCTTCTCTTTGGCAACAAAGGAGAAAACCCAGCTGTCGTGCCAAAAAAACTCCACCAATCACTCCCAAATTGGGAGTGGTCCCAACAAACCCCCCCCTCACAACCAATTTGGGGTAAAAACCAGACCTTTAGTCTCTTTGCTGGTGTTGAAAACTTCATCGGCAAATCAGACAGGTTTCTTCATGCCAGATGACATGTCACTTCCACTTTCTTCAATCGAGCTTGGGCTGACTGCAGTTCCTATCAAATGATACAACCCTTGGGACTCCTTCCCAGTATGCTTTTCTGCATCCCCGCGTGGGACTTCTAACACTCCACCTTCTATGAAAATCTTGTATCCTCTCTCATCGAGCTTACTTAATGATACCATGTTCCGTCTCATCCTCAGAACGAATTTCACATCAGCCAATTTACGTACTCCGCCATCGGGTGTCTTCAATTTCAAGGACCCGAATCCTCAAACCTCGCATGTTGACCCATCACCAAGTATCACTGAGTCTCTCACATGATGAAAAGTATCAAATGTACCTATCGTCGTACATATGTGTGCTGAGCTCCCTGAATCCAAAACCCATATGTCATCTTCCTTTGGATTTTGAGCCCTCTTTTTCTTCCTTCTCAGAAAATGAAATTCCCTCTTCATTTTCCTATATCTTTTGAAGTAATGACACCACAATTATTACTGATCAAGTCTCTCATCTGAGTGAAAACTTTCCTTTGTCACATAGATTTCATCATCTGCTGATAATCCTACGATTTTAACATCCCTATCTTCAACTTTATCTTTCCCAACAAAAAACCATTTGTGCTCTCCAAAATCACTTTTATAGTGACCCTTATTCTCAAACCATAAACACATGATTTCACTCGGATCATGTCCTCTTGGTTTTGGTCGCCATTCTTTACCTCCTGACTGCCGATGTCGGCTCCTACCACGCTGATCATCTTGCATTACCATGATTTTATCGCCTAAATGTGTCACGGGTCTTCGGAATGCCTCTGAATCATGAAGTGATGCCATCACCTTTTCCAGCTTCAATTTCTCCTTCCCCACAAGCAATAAAGTCACAAGCCCATCAAATGAGCTTGGTAGTGATGACAAAAGAAAAAGTTCTTTGTCTTCCTTTCCAACCTTCACACTGAGCCCCAATAACTATGTCGGTATTTTGTTGAATTCGTTAGTGTGATCCAACAAATTCATTCCCTCATCCATGCACAACCCGTATAGTTTATTCTTCAGGAATAATTTATTGGTGAGATACTTCTCCATATACCACTTCTCCAACTTCTTCTGGATCTCTTTTAGTGAGGTCTCGTCCAACACCAAGTACTTTACCTCATTTTCCACAAACAGTCAAATTGTGCTGATGACCCACATCTTGAGCTCTTCCCAACCATCTTTACTGGTTGCCTCAGGATTTTATCCGATCAACGGTCTGATCATGCCCTACTGCACCAAAATATCTTTCACTGTGCTTTTCCACAAGCCAAAATTGTTTCGACCGTCGAACTTCTCGATCTCAAATCTTGGTAGTGCTCCACCACCAGTCATCGTCGTTGTCGTAAAACGCGATCACCACCTTCGATGTTACACCATTCTGAAACAAACTGATAGAGTGGGTATTTTGAAAAACTAACCATACGGATGTGTCAGAAATGGTTTAAATAGTCTGATTCGACTCCTGGATCATTGAAATCGGACACCAATTGACCGAGATATGGTCAAAACACATTCAATGGTCCAGATTGCCTACTGATGTGGCACTGACGTGGCGCTGACGTGGCACGCTTGAGTTCCTGCCAGAATCTCACTGGAAATTTTTTCAGCAACGTGAACAGTACCGTCTTCTCTGGCACGAGGGTATTGTTCATTCACGATTTTGACCAAACTTTGACCGAGCTTACCGGGCTTGTTTCAACTCCGTTTTCATTGAAAATTGCACGGTTGGAATCATCTCGCCATCCTTTGCACAGATCTAGGCTCAGAAAAATTTTCCGACCAACTTCAATTTTCTGGCCACTGGAAAAATTGCTGCCGCCTCGCCGTCTCGACTCTGCTTGCTCTGACTCGCCTCTCATACCACTTGTTGGGGTGCAACGGAGGTGCGTGGTACCTCAAACACAAAAAAAAACAGAAGTAAATGGAGCAATACAAGGATTTAACGTGGTTCGGCTTTGAATCCTACGTCCACAGGAAAAACAGGGAACCAATTCTATTCCTCTCTCTCTGGATAAAACTTAGAGGATCAAACAAGGATTACACCATAGATTCACAGACACAGTAGACTTCTCCCCCTTACAAATAATGATATTTTCATTCCGTTTTATACAGGAACCAAAACCCATGTTTCTTTAGTTTGGTTGGTAGTTCATCTACAACTGAAGACTTCCTCTATGCAGCCGACTGCTGTCCAACTTGGTTGCTCCTTCTCCTTGCTGAAAAAGGAGAAAACCCAGCTGTCGTGCCAAAAAAAATTCCACCAATCACTCCCAAATTGGGAGTGGTCCCTACACTTATGAAGGATGAGAATATACAAATGAAGGGAATTAATTTTATGTATCGATGTTTCTATTATGATAACCAGCGAGTTGAATCCACTATTCACTTTTTTCATCAGAGCGGGTGGGATTCGTATCATTGGATCTTTTGTACTCCCTACCCCTGTACCGACAATGGAAAATCCTTGCATGATTTTTTGGGATCCTGGTTCTATGGGGTCGATAGTAGGAACATGGAATGTAAAGTCCGTGCTGTTATTTTTCATCAGTTTTCTAGACCATTTGGGAGGCGTACAACACCACCTGGCTGAGATCCATACTTTCCGTATTGTTTCTCCATATGAGGATACATGCCCTTATTTTTAAGATGACACCTCTATTAAAATGGGGAAATTTTCATCTATGGCATGAAAATTTCTTAACATATCTGACGTGCCTTGCGAGAGGGAGGGTCACTGGATCCGGTGGATGCCACCCCTCAGAGGTTTGAAACACAACATGGATGAATATTTTATGAGAGGGATGATGTGAGGTGGTGGGGTGCTTCAGGACTCATGGGGCCCGGTCCTAATGGGTTTCAGTGCCTTCTATAGACCTGGGGATTCCTTGGGTTCGTAGGAGTAGAAACTTCTTTTAGGTTTGTTGATTTGTAAGAAGTGTGATATCTAGGTGGCAGAGATTGAGTCTGATTATGAAGTTATGGTGAGGTTTATTCAGGGGTACCATTTGGTGTTGTGGGGTTTGACCTATCTTATTTGTCATTTCATTGTGGAGACTAATCATGGAAGGATTGTTCGTCATATTTTGAGGGAGGCTAACTTTGCGGTGGATGCACTCGCTCGCATGGGTAGTCCGAAGTAGGAGATGGTTATTTATGACATCTTGGGTTCATTCCCTATAGAGTGTAATGTTTTTCTACATGGGTATTTCCTAGGTTTTCATCATTTCCACCTCCGTGAGGGTTCCTTGTGTACTTGGTTACATCCATATTTTATAAAAATTTAATCTTCATCCTTATATAAAAATATTACATAAAATAAATATGTTGATATTTTTCATATAGTTCAGACAAAAGAATTGGAAGTGGCCTTACCTAAAGAAATGTGACTTAAAGTAACTTTAAAGCGACATGAAAAATATGGTCGCATTAAAGGATTAGGTTTTGGAGTGTCTCCTTGAACATAATTTGAGAAGATAAAACCACATGAAGATACATATAATATGATGAGATGAATGAAGACACAAATAGAATCACTCCAGTTTATTATTCTATGGTCTGGTTTGGCAGACCAATGTATAAGAAAATTTTAAAGAGAACCTGTGGTGGAGAAAAGATCTTCATATGATCCAAATCATCCCAATAGCTTTGAGGATAGTCATTCCCCCCCAAATATTACCTGGTGTCGTCAATTTCTTCATTACCCTTTGTTCTAAATGTGAATCAAACAACTTCTTATAACTTTATATTACTAAAATTATGTTGGCTGTAATTGTATTTGATTTTTTTCTTCCAACACCAATGTAATACCGTGTTGTGAGGGGTACAATGTATAAATATCCCATGAGACACACTATACAATAAAACTCTCCCAAAATAGCACATGAGAGTGGGGATTGGGGTAGCTTACGATCCGACTATTGAGTTTCCTATTCCACTTAATGATCCATATATTACAAAAATCGAATCTACTATTGAATCTTCATATAATGGCCATCTAATCTTATAAATATATATGAGGTACTTATTTAACAAAATTTTTCATATGAAAAACATGTAACAAGTGATGTTAAAAGGTCTGAAGTTAGGTATGAAATTACATATGGATAAAGTGGTGGAAAAAAAGAAAGGTTGAATCAATAAAATCTAACGAATCAACCGAGAAAAAAATGAACTTATGAGAGTACCTTTTATCCTCTAGTTCTAGAGAAACATTTATTAATATTAAAAATTCATACATAGACAACATTTAAAGATAAATCTATATCATACATTCACTATGAAGAAGAAATATTTCGAGCTTCCATTAGAAATAAAATTGGTCTTGATTCTCTAAATGATATTTTTCAAGCATGAATGGTTGGGAATCTCAATTGTGAATACATACATAAGGTACATTTTCATAATAATTCTATCCAAATAGTGAGCTAAATATGTTTATTAATGTTAATAAAAATTCATATTTTTTACAGGCATTTATATTACAACTATATAATGGGAAGATCACGCGAAGAACAATTTAGATTCATTAATCCCAGTATCATTTCTATGATAGAAATTATTTTGGAGAAGAAGGAAATAGAGAATAAAATCGATGAGTTACTTAAAGCATTTAATAAAAAAGAATCCGATGAAAGAATATTTTTAATACCTATAATACAAGGGTGAAATTTTATGATCTAATCACATAAAATATATTTTAAATTTTTTCATTACATAATTGTTTTTTAAAGAAGCACTAGATACTAATAGAAGTCAACATTAACACCAACAATATTTATTTAATGGATTTAATGCATGGATTTCCAACCAACTGGCAACAATGATGTGTCTTGTGAATATGAAATACACTAAAATCAATATTTTATAGATAAAATTAGAATTATATGTTCAATATATGTTTTAATGAGAATTTTTTTCTGATAGGGTGGTCACTAAATACAGGCTCAATCCTTGAATGTGGTCGGTGTCTGACAAGATAAAGTATATGGATTTCTAAAAATGGAAACAAATTAAGGTATATATATAGGAATATTTAGCTATAAATACATTTCAAAAGAATTTGATTATTTTGGTCAATGTTTCCGAACTGTCTAAAACAAGATAATGCAATCGATTGGGGATATTATGTTTGAAAATTTATGAGACAAATCATACAACACGAAATGACCAGAATCCACCAATAGGTAATTTTCAAAGGTAATTAAAATTTCATTAAATATATTTTATAATCATTTTTTTATATGTTCTCAGTACTATCATGATTTATGAAAAAAGTGTTACTCAAAATAAGAAATCAATTAGTTTAGAGATGAGTGGGAATTATATTTTTTTCATAATGTATTCCAGAAACAAATTTAGTAGTTTACATTCTATATTTGAGATCTAGTCCGAGTTATGACCATCAAAATATATTTGGGGTGTGAATCATTAGTGTCAGAATGCGTATATATTATTTTTGATCTCTTTCTCAAGGAGAATATTATTAGAGGAAATTAATTTATTTAGAAGCATTGACCTAAAAACAATAAAATTGTTGGGAAAACATGGAGGTGGAGGTGGAGGAGAAGTTGAAGGCAGACGCTGAGTTGGAGGTAGAGGTGGAGGTGAATGCAGAGTTGAAGTCGAAGACCGATGTGGAGGAGGAGGCAGAGGTGAGACCGAGGAGGAGACCAAGGTGGAGGAGTACAAGAAGCGCTGACTTGCAAATAATAAAATTGTTGGGAAATGAAGTATAATAAGGATCATAACATTATTGTGTTTGATTTTTTTTAAAAGTTAACACAACCCATGTCACTTAATATAAGAGCCGTTGTGCGTCTTTCCTGTTTATAATGACATTTTAGTAAAAAACACATGCGATGTACTCAAAACTAAGAAAACACATTCATATTGTTTTGGAACATTAGGAAAACAATCCATACATAATTTTGACGTGTTGGGATCATCCTCACCTTAATCCGACACATGGTGTGACTGGTATGACTCTAAGTGCATATTTTTTATTCAAAAGTGACATTAATTTTAGTGAAAAATAAATGACATAATCAAAACTAAGAAAACTCATTCATATTATTTTGGTACTTTAAGATATGATTCATACATCAAGGGTTACATGTAGGGATCAGCTGCACGTCAATTTGATGCACGGTGTGACCGGTATGACACCAAGTGAGATTTTTTATTCAAAAGTGACATTAATTTTTGTATAAAAACAACTGACATGCTCAAAACTGACAAAATTCATTCAGATTATTCTTATACTATAGTTAAATGATCTACACATCATTTGTGACGTGTAGGGACCAACCAAACCTCAATCCGATGAACAGTGTGACTAGTATGACTCCATGTGCATCTTTTTATTCAAAAATGACATTAATTTTTATAAAAAAACTAACATACTCAAAACTGAGAAAAACATTCTGATTTTTTTTGATAATTTAGGACAATGATCCAAGAGTCATTTTGTATTTTTATCATTGAACTGCACCTCAATCTGATGCACAATGTGACTCCAAGTGCATGTTTTTTATTCAAAATTGACATTAATTATTGAAAAAAAACAACTCACATACTAAAAAATGAGAAAATGCATTCAGATTGATTTTTTACTTTATGAAAATTATCCATACATCATTTATGATTTGTGGGGATAAGCCAAACCCTATATCCGATGCATGGTGTGACTGATATGACTCAAACTACATATTTTTTATTCAGAAGTGACATTACTGTTAATAAACAAATAACATAGTCAAAACCAATAAAATGAATCCTAATTGTTTTGATACTTTAGGAAAATGATCCATGAGTCATTTTGGATGTGTAACATTCAGTTGCACCTCAATTTGATGTATGGTGTGGCCGGTATGACTCCAAGTGTGTCTTTTTTATTCAAAAGTGACATTGATTTTAGTAAAAAAATAATTGACATACTCAAAAATGAGCAAATACATTCTGATTGTTTTGGTAATTTAGGGAAACAATCCATATTCTATTTTTGACATGTTGGGATCAGTCGCACCTTAGTCTGATGCACAGTGTGACTGGTATGACTCTAAGTGTATATTTTTATTCAAAAGTAACATTAATTTTAATCAAAAAAAAATAACATAATCAAAATTGAGAAAACACATTCTGATTGTTTTGATACATTAAGAAAAGGATCCATGAGTCATTACGGACATGTATTATTCATCCTACCCTCAATTAGATGCATAGTGTGACTCCAAGTGTGTCTTTTTTATTCAAAAATGTCATTAAATTTAGTAAAAAAACTCACAAAATCAAAACTGAGAAAACACATTCACATTTTTTTGTTACGTTAGGAAAATGATACATACATAATTTGTGACTTTTAGGGATCATCCAAACCCCTATAAGATGCATGGTGTGACCGATATGACTCAAACAGTGTCCTTTTTATTCAAAAGTGACCTTATTAATAATCTTAAAAACAACTGACAAACTAAAAATCAATAAAACACACTCCGATTGTTTTTTTAATTTAGTAAAATGATCTATGAGTCATTTGGGTTATATATCATTTAACTGAGCCTCAATACGATGCACAGTGTGACCGATGTGACTCCAAGTGATTTTTTTAATGAAAATTTGACAAAAATTTTATTAAAAAAACCGACTTACTTGAAATAGAGAAAACACATTTTGAAAATTATTTTACTTTAGGAAAGTGATCCATACATAATTTATGAAATGTAGGGTTTAGATACACCTCAATCCAATGTATGGTGTCACCGATATTACTCCAAGTGCATCTTTTTATTCAAAACTGATGTTAATTTTAATAAAAAAACAATTGACATACTCAAAACTAAGAAAACACATTCTAATTGTTTTGATATTTTAGAAAAAGGTCCCATAAATCATTTGGGTGTGTATCATTCAGCTGCACCTGAATCTGGTGTATGGTGTGACCGGTATGACTCTAAGTGCTTCTTTTTTATTCAAAATATACATTAATTTTAATCAAAAAAATAACTAACATACTCTATAATAGTGTTTGATTTTTCTTGTATTTGTTTTAGAAATTTTATTTCATTAAAATTCAGTATTTGTATCTTATTTTTTTTAATTTTTATTGTTTTTTCTACTAATGTAGTGTGTTGTTTCAGTACACTGCACCGATTTCTGGCGATGTAGTGTGTTGCAGTATCACACTGTAGTTTTCAACTATATCAGTGCTACTAAATGTGCCAGTAAATATTTCATTTTTCAAAACTTTTAAAAGTTATGATAAATGATTCCTTTATCGGTGCTTATAAAGGAGCTGATACAGGCGGTTTGTATCATCGCATTTAAAAGATGTGAGAAATCATACTTTTATCAGCACTAAAAAAGTGCTGATAAATCATATTTTTATTAGCACAAATGAAAGCGAAGATAACAGAAGACCTTTATCAACACTTTTAAAAGAATTGATAAAGGCACTATTTATCAGCGCTAAATAAATGTAATGATAAATTGGGTCTTTTATCAGTTCTTTTAAAAGCACTAATAAATATAATCTTTATTTTCACTTTTTTAGTGCTGATAAAAGGAATGTAATTTTAACCAAGCTATAGTTATCAGTTCTTTTAAAAGCACTAATAAATATAATCTTTATTTTCACTTTTTTAGTGCTGATAAAAGGAATGTAATTTTAACCAAGCTATAGTTATCAGTACTTTTATGGAACTGATAAAGGCTAATTCTAGCACTTTTAAAATGTGTTTTTAGTAGTGTATATAACATATAGGTTAGAACATTAGTTTTTTATTAATGATTTTGATAGCATGTTTTTATTAGATTATAGATGTAAGAACCCATAACTTCTTTTCAGGCATGTTTTTCCCTTTCTGGTGTTTTTTGGAAAAAGAGGAAATTTTGGAAATTTTCGAAGTACACACCGTGTACTTTATGAGTACATGCCATGTACTCCATTGCCACAGGAGGCCATGTGCTGGTTGTGTAATGGCCACTTACACGATAGTGTGAGGGTGAATTAGAGGCCACCTAAAGTGGAGTATTGAAAAGTTGAGTACACAACGTGTACCTCAAAAGTATACGCCGTGTATTTTTTTTATTTCATTAAATGGATCGGGATCGCATCTAATCACAAGAAAGCTTTCCTTTTAGGTCTCGTTTGACCAAGAGCACCGTACGACTGTAGATCTTCGATGAACTCCTGATCATGTGTCCGTCCTCCGATTCAAACACCATTGGTTGCGTTGAAATCACCTCAGTAAGCTCTTCCTTCTCCTAGAGCATCGTTTTCCAATTCCTCCTCCTTTCCAAGTTATCATGGGTTGAACATTTTATAGTTTTTTGTAGATGTTCGATGTTCTAAGGCGATTCAAGACTCGAGGTTCATGTATAGAGATCTCCTAACATCGAGGTATGTGGTTTGTGTCTTTTCATTGAAAGTCGTTGAATATTATGTGCAATTGTACCAATACCCTTGAACGGGGTATTTTATGTTTACCGTTTTACCCATGTGTTTGGCCCCCCATTCTTGTAGTCTTGTGTAGAAGTTAATTGGATGAGAATAGTGTTGATTATCATGCTTTGGAAGTTTTTCCATGCATGTTCTATTTACGACTATTTTGTCATGGTTTCCTGTTTTCCCATTCCTAGTGATTGTAGGATGGAGTGTTATATTATGAAATGCTGTTATACTGTAGACTGGTTAGACAAGTAGTTCTTTAGGTTTACTTTGTCTATATTACATTATTATACTTGTTGACCTACATAGGGATGTGAGAACCGGGTGTAGTAGACTATAAGGGGATAGATCGAGTGAATTCTTCATAGAGTCTTTGGGAATTATAGACTATACGGGGATAGACCGAGTGAGCTTCCTCCGAGAGTCTTTGGGCATTATAGACTATACGGGGATAGACCGAGTGAGCTTCCTCAGAGAGTATTTGAGCATTAGAGACTATGAGGGGATAGAAAGAGTGAACTTCCTAAGGGAGTATTTGTTTTACTCGAGAGTCTGAGAATGACCTGGGATATAAGAGGAATTGACCGAGTGTGCTTCCTTAGATATTTCATTGACCTTGGGGATATAAGAGGAATTGACCTTGTGTGCTTCCTTAGAGAGTCCTTGACTACCCTAGACTATAAGGGGAATTGACTGTTAGTGCTTCCTCAGAGAGTCTTCCTGAATTCGTAAGAACCATAGGGGTTAGGCTGAGTGTACTTCCTAGAGGGTTTCTTGTACTTGTTAGGTAGGAACAGAGTGGATGGATATGAGTAATTCCCATAGGGTTACTTGTTTTTGTTTAGCTGTTGCATGATATTGAACTGCGGATTGTTTACTGCTGAGTACTTTCTTGTTTACTATGACAACCCTGCTTTTATTACAACTTAAACATGATTTAATACATAAAACTTCACATGATACAACATAGAATAATGAGAGGTTTAGTGTCTTTGGGGCTTAGGATCATTACATAAAACTTAAAACTTGAAATACAACATCATTATTGAAAACTTCCTTTACATGACCACTACATTCCCTCGTACTTAGCATTGCATGTGATAACCTGAGGACATGCATACGAAAAGGGTGATCTATAATGCCCAGTAAGGGAGTACACATGGAATAACATGAGGAGTACAATACATGTTAGACAATAGGCATATCAATAGATCATAAAAGAAACATGAACTTAAAAGGCATGATAAAGCATGATAATCATAGCATGGAAATGTGGCAACAACACTTAACATGGATTTAGCATGAGCCAAGGCTCATTGCACATAAAGCATGAGTAAACCCTCATTGCACATGAAGCACGAGTAAACCCTCGTTGCACTTGAATTATCATGAGTCAACACTCATTGCACTTAACGTATCATGATACTATACTTTACCCAATGCATTGGAGCGCTATAAGGGCGCACCCATCTTAAACATTCCATTTCATGCATAAGTGTGCCACATGGATCATAAAACATGGATTCATAAAACATAATAATTTATTCCACGATAAAGGAATGTGGAATTCATACATGAAACATTAAAATCAATAAGTAAATGTTCATAAAGGTGAATACCCTAGATGGAGAAATGGGCATGATATTCACTACACAATGATATTGGCTTAGAAAATCGGTGCGATTTCGGCAGCGTAACGGCGTGACATAAGAATTCATAAAAAAGGTTGATGAGAGAGAAAGGGGTTCCTCATCATATTTACATGTAATGGAAAGTAAGGAGGTCATATAGATACATGTCCCAAAAATTGTAATGGAATTTATATTCATGATACAAAATTATTGCTTGAATGTAAAAGAAGAGAGAGAAGTTCCTTTTGGAATTTCGGCATAGTAACGGGTGTACATGGGAGGAATTTAATGAGAGAGAAAGGGGTCTCCCATAATTCAAAAAATAATAGGGCAGTATGGGGGAGGTGATAAACCATACCCCAACATTCATAATTGAAATTAAAAGGGCAATACAATTTAAAGAAAATTGACAAAAATGAGAAAGGAAGAAAAAACCCTTACTTGGAAGTGTGCTTCCAAAGGCTAGAGAGAGGCTTGTGAGAGGCTTCTTGGGAGCTTGGGGCACCTTGGGAGGATTCTAGAGAGATTATGGAAGAGGTTGGACGAACTCTAAGGGATTTTAGTGAGGAGGAAGTGGGAGCTTGGGTGGTTTTATATAGGAAAGGTGAGGGAATTCTTTATTATTTAGGTTTGGGTCCCCTTACATTAAATTAATCCAAACTAGAAACCATCCCATGGTTTTTGCCCATGGTTTTTGAAAAAGGGAAGAGGAAAATAATATTTTATAAGTCCCAAGACCGAACTTCTTAAAATAATAAGGTTTCTTATGTAGAGGTGATTCACACTCCCGTGGAAATTAATTTAAAAAGGCAAAGTGTTGAATAAGTCTTGAGGGGTTCATTAATGCTTTGAAAAATAAGTCAAACAAACCCAAAATAAATTTATTTTAATGATAAAACATATACTGGCCGAACATAAGGATTATAGTATTTTATTACATCACCATTGGGTCATTATGATGTCATAAAACACATTATATATTTAAACGGTATTTAAATTTTATCCAAAAATTTGACTGTCTCAGAAAATTATGAAAAATTAACTATTGGATAATTTCGACGTCTTGATTCCAGAAATGGCATTTATTTTATCTAAAAAAATATCTAAATATTTTAATTTTCACTTTTAAAATAAAAACCAACATTTATCGAAAATTCACGGGTTTCGACAGAAGTGGCTTTCAAACCTTAATATAAAATTTTAATTGCATTCATAAAATTATAAGATCATTTATATTTAATAAAAATTAATTTAATAATAATATTATTATTTTCTTAAAATATTATTTAATTCAAAAATCCCTTAATTTAATAAAATAGATTTCTTAATTAAATAATAACTAAAAACACATTTGTACTTTAAAAACTATTTACAATGAATCAAAAATGACTAGAAATTATATTCATTGTTATATAAAAAAATAATGTACATGAACATAGTACTACTTATTTGTTACATAACCCCTTAAAACAGCCGCATAAGACCTAAGGGTAAGGTGTGTGATGGTGACAGACTCTTGGGGTGACTCGGATAACATCGCTCGAGTGGTAATTTCAATCAACTTACACTTTTCCCATAGACGGTCCCATTCAAACTTGACATAGTGAATCTCAGCTTGGGCTTGGTCAAGGGCGAAGCCCAAGGATGCCACCTCTTTTCCGAGCTCCGAAAAATGGGCTTCGTATGGGGAAAATCTACTGGATGAGGCCATCGCTTCCTTTGTCTGAGTAGAATTGGGTTCATAAAGCCTTATATTTATACTAATCAAGTGATCACTGTTCAATGGCTATATTAACAATGGTCAGAATTATTAACATAAAACCAAAGAAATTGACATCTTATAAAAACATTTTTCATAAAGAGACATTTAACTGGATCAAGAGGGATTTTCCATTAATGAAACTTTGGTTCGTTACAATATTCCGCCCTTAAGAAATTTCGCCCTCGAAATTTTCCTTTTCCCACACTAAAACAAATGTGGGTAACTCAGCTTCATCGTATCCTCTGACTCCCAAGTCGCTTCTTCAAACTTGTTATTTCTCCACAATACCTTGACGAGGGGCATTGTCTTATTTCGTAGAACTTTTTCTCTATGATCTAAGATCTTTACTGGTTGCTCCTCATAAGAAAGATCGTCTTCTAATTGTACCACCTCAGAAGAGAGTACATGGGAAGGGTCCGGTATGTACTTCCTTAAGAGGGATACATGAAAGGAATCAGGCACCTTGGCCATGGTAGGTGGAAGTGCTAGTCGATAGGCCACAACCCCAACATGATCAAGAACCTCGAAGGGGGCGACGTACCTTGGACTTAACTTCCCTTTCTTTCCAAACCTCATGACCTTCTTACACGGAGATATGCGTAGAAACACCATGTCTCCAACTTTAAATTCAAGGTCTCATCGACGATTATCTGCATAACTGTTCTGTCGACTCTGGGCTTCCTTGATATGTTGCTGAATGGTTTTCACCTTCTCCACCATTTCCTCGACCATTTATGGTCCAAGCAGCTTACGTTCACCGACCTCATCCCAACATACCGGTGTTCTGCACCTTTTTCCATAAAGGGCTTCATATGGTGCCATTTGGATGCTCGAGTGGAAAATGTTATTATAAGAGAACACAACTAGAGGAAGATGTTGATCCCATCCTCCTTTAAAGTCCATTGAGCACGCTCTCAACATATCCTCAAGTGTTTGGATAGTCCGCTCGGATTGGCCATCAATTTGAGGATGATAGGCCGTACTAAAGTTCAGTTCAGTATTCAGAGCATGTTGAAGACTCTTCCAAAACATAGAGGTGAATCTTGGATCACGGTCAGACACAATAGATAGTTCTAATCCATGCAACCTTACCACTTCCCTAATATATATCCGTTCCAGTTGATCCAATGAGAAATCCTCCCGAATAGCAATGAAGTGTGCAGTCTTTGTAAGACGATCCACAACAACCCAGATTGCATTATTGCCTTTGGATGTCCTCGGAAGTCCGGTGACAAAGTCCATGGTGATGTTCTCCCATTTCCATTCTGGTATGGGCAATGGTTGCATCATCCCCTTAGACTTCTGCCTCTCTGCCTTCACTTGCAGACACACCGGGCACTTTCATGTATATTCAGTGCTCTCCTTCTTCATATTATCCCACCAAAAGTTTTCTCGGAGATCTCGATACATCTTTGTGCTCCCTGGGTGAATAGAGAAATTTGAACTATGTGCATCATCCAAAAGTTCCTTCTTCGGCTCTGGACTTGATGGAACACATAGTCTTTTCCCAAACCACACAATTCCTTCTTCATTAAGATTAAACTCCGAGGATTTCCCATTTTTGATAGCTTCTACTTTTTCCTGGATTCCCACATCATCCTTTTGAACATCCTTTAACCTTTCCAAAAGAGATGGTTGAGCAACCATTTGTGAAAGGATTGATGATGTTCCCTTCTTTATGATTCCCACGTCCATCTTCATCAAGTCTAAGAAGATTGGATCCTTCTCAATTCTCATCATTGATAGAATCGCTGGATCCTTTCTACTGAGGGCATCCACCACCTTGTTCGCTTTACCAGGGTGGTAATGTATTGAATAGTCATAATCCTTGATGAGCTCTATCCATCTTCTTGGGCGCATATTAAGCTCTTTCTGTGTGTGGTCAGTATATATCTCACATTTCTCTCCATAGAGATAATTCTGCCAGATTTTCAAGTCAAATATCACCACCGCCAACTCCAGATCATGTGTTGGATAGTTTTGCTCATGGATTTTCAACTGCCTTGAGGCATAGGATATCACTTTATCCTTCTGCACCAGCACACAGCATAAGCCCTTCTTTGAGGCATCACTGAATACCACAAAAGTTACCCACTTGTGGGTAAAGTGAGCACGGGCGCAGTGATAAGCCTCCTTTTCAACTCCTTGAAGCTTTCTTCGCATTCATCACTCCAAGCAAACTTTACTCCCTTTAGAGTTATCTTGGTAAGAGGGTTGGACAATCGCGAGAAATTTCTCACAAATCGTCGATAATATCCAGCTAACCCCAAGAAGCTACGGATATCCGTTACCGATGTTGGCCTCAGCCATCCCTCAATTACATCTGTTTTGGAGGGATCCACAGATATCCCATTGCTTGTGATGATATGGCCCAAGAATGTGACTTCCTTCAACCAGAACTCACACTTGTTGTACTTTTCATAGAGATTCTCCTTGCGCAAAGTCTCTAGTACAGTTCTTAAATGCTCCTCATGGCCCTCCTTGATTTTGGAGTATATTAGAATATCATCTATAAAGACTACCAAAAATTTGTCAAGGTAATCTCTAAAAACTCTATTCATCAAGTCCATGAATATTGCTGGAGCATTGGTGAGTCTGAAAGGCATTACTATGAATTCATAGTGCCCATATCTTGTACGAAAAGCAGTCTTGGGGATATCTTCCTTCTTCACCCTTACTTGATAATATCCCGACCGCAAGTCCACCTTGGAGAATTATTGTGCTCCATGAAACTAATCGAACAAGTCATCAATTTGTGGGAGTGGATACTTGTTCATTATTGTGATTTTGTTAAGTTCACGATAATCGATGCAAAGCCGCATTGACCCATCCTTTTTCTTGACGAAGAGGACTGGTGCACCCCATGGTGAAGCACTTGGGCGTATAAACCGTTTATCCAGATTCTCCTGTAGTTGTTTCTTTAGCTCTTAAAGCTCAACAACAGCCATTCTATATGGAGTCTTGGATATTGGTAGCGCCCCAGGTATAAGTTCAATTGATAAATCAACATCTCTTCTTGGAGGAAGACCAGGCAGTTCCTCGGGAAACACTTCCGCGAATTCCCTCACAATAGGCATTTCTTCAAGGATGGTTTCTTCTTTGGACTCAATCATCTGAGCCAGATACGCATGCTCATAGGGCAGTAATATCCATGCTTGATATGATGGAGCTAAAGAAGATTCATCTTCCTCCTGACACTTGTAAATAATCGGGGATCTATTCTCCATATAGAGTGTTATTTCCCTCTCCCGACAATTTATATTGGCTCTATATAAAGAAAGCCAATCCATGCCAAGAATTGCATCAAATTTCCCCAAAGGGAGTATGACAAGGTTCAACGGGAAATTCAATCCACAGATTATAACAGGGGAGGACTTATATTCATGGGATGCAATGATTGCCCCATTTGTCGTAGTCACCGATATCTTTACTTCCATGATTTGTGGTGGTGCTGGGATTGTTCTACTAAACTTTCTAGATATAAAAGAATGTGTAGAACCTGAATCAAAAAGTACATTCACTATTCTTGAATGAATAACTTGCGTACCTGTCACCACTTCGTTGTCGGGGTTCACTTCGGCAGAAGTGATGGAAAAAGCTCTTCCTTGCTGTCTTAGAGATTGTTGGTTGCCTCCGATAACCCTTGGATTAGGGAACTGATTTGCAAAATGACCCGGTTCTTTGCATTTTTAGCATTGAACAACGTGTTGAGGTTCGAACGGAGCATTCCTCTCCTCTGTCGCAGCCACGGGTCCTTCTTGCCAACAGTTAATAGCTAGGTGCCCTTCTCTTCCACACCTGAAGCATTTTCTCGTCCCCTTAAGGAAATTTCCAGGGTGCTTCTTTCCGCACTTTTGGCAAGTGGGGTGCTGGAACTTCTTAGCGTCGTTGGATTTATCCATCGGACCACCAGCATTGAGGTCCACCTTACGCTTCTTTTCCCCATGATACCCCTATGATTCTCCGATCTCCATTTCGACCTTGAGGGTACATCGGACAATTTCCTCATAGCTATCGAAGTCACGGATCACTAATGCTTTCCGCAAGCTAGGCTTCAGCCCACCAAAGAAGCGGTCAACCTTGCATTCAGGGGTAACGACGAAGCTGGAAGCGTATCGTGCAAGCCTTGTGAAGTTTTCCTAGTATGCTCCCACAGATTCTTCATCTTTTTGCTTGAGGGAAAGGAAGTCCCTTTCCATCTTAAGACAGAGGGTGCACGGAAAATATTTATCAAAAAACATATTCCGGAATTCCTTCCATTACAAAGCCTCAATCTCCTCCTCAGGCTTCGTATTTTTGATCAATGTCCACCATTTATCAGCTTCACCCTCCATACGGTAAGCCGCTAGGAGAAACTTCTCTTGTTCAAAACATTGGAGGATGGAGAATATCTTTTAAATGGAGTTGATCCATTGTTCAGTGATCGTGGGATCAGATGATCCACTAAAAGTAGGAGGCCTTTGTCTCATGAAGCTCTCGATAGCGACTTGTTCTTTCTTAGGGGGGTTGAACGTTCCTCTTGACCCATGTTTCTATTCAAAACTTGAGTTAGCTGAGAGAGAAGTGTGAAAAAGTTCACGATTCTCGCTCCCATTGGATTTGGCATCTCATTAGTACAATCATCAAACTGATCTTCACAATGGTTGTTAGCCCGAGTCCTCCTATTACCGGACATTGGCTGGAATAAAAGGAAAGTTAGGGGTAACACATAAAGGGTAATCCCAAGACAAAAGTTGATGACTTATAAATAAACTTTTATTTCATTAACTCTTGAGTCTATAGGATTCAATCTAGGCTTTTCATGATCTACTTTCTAACATATATTCTTAGGGGAATTTTTCCCTTAATAAGGGTTCATACCAAGATTGTGAATTTATTAAAACATATCCCCCGGGAGTGTCGTAACCAAGAGTGCAGAAAGGCCCGTTGTCGTGCACCAGTTCCCGTTCGAGTCTAGCTCAAAGCGGTGTTTTCGGGTTTTACCCCTAGGATACATCTGTGCCAGAGCCGCCTCTACCTGCTCGTATCCAGACAGGGATGTATTTGTTTTACAAACCACTTAATTAGTATTTACCAAAACTTAGGGATGTTTTTATTATACTTAGTCTTGTATCTATGTCTTTACTAGGGTTTCCTAATCCCAAAAATAACTAAACCTATCCTCTGATACCAACTATGACAACCCTGGTTTTATTACAACTTAATCATGATTTAATACATAAAACATCACTTAATATAACAAAGAAGATCAATAGGTTTAGTGTCTTTGGGGCTTAGTATCATTACATAAAACATAAAACTTTAAATACAACATCTTTATTGAAAACTTCCTTTACATGACCACTACATTCCCTCGTACTTAGCATTGCATGGGATAACCTGAGGACATGCATAAGAAAAGGGTGAGCTATAAAGACCAGTAAGGGGGTACACATGGAATAACATGAGGAGTACAATACATGTTAGACAATAGGCATATAAATAGATCATAAAAGAAACATGAACTTAAAAGGCATGATAAAGCATGATAATCATAACATGGAAATGTGGCAACAACACTTAACATGGATTTAGCATGAGCCAAGGCTCATTGTACATAAAGCATGAGTAAACCCTCATTGCACACGAAGCACGAGTAAACCCTCGTTGCAATTGAATTAGCATGAGTCAAAACTCATTTCACTTGATGTATCATGATACTATACTTTACCCAATGCATTGGAGCCCTATAAGGGCTCACCATTCTTAAACATTTCATTTCATGCATAAGTGTGCCACATGGATCATAAAATATGGATTCATAAAACATAATCATTTATTCCACGATAAAGGAATGTGGAATTCATACATGAAACTTTACAATAAATAAGTAAATGTGCATAAAGGTGAATACCCTTGATGGAGAAATGGGCATGATATTCACTACACAATGATATTGGCTTAGAGAATCGGTGCGATTTCTGCAACGTAACGGCGTGACATAAGAATTCATAAAAAAGGTTGATGAGAGAGAAAGGGGTTCCTCATCATATTTACTTGTAATGGAAAGTAAGGAGGTCATATAGATACATGTACCAACAATTTTAATGGAATTTAGATTCATGATACAAAAGTATTGCTTGAATGTAAAAGAAGAGAGAGAAGTTCCTTTCGGAATTTCGGCATAGTAACAGGTGTACATGGGAGGCATTTAATGAGAGATAAAGGGGTCTCCCATCATTAAAACAATAAGAGGGAAGTATGGGGGAGGTGAAAAACCATACCCCAACATTCATAATTGAAATTAAAAGGGAAATATAATTTAAAGAAAATTGACAAAAATGATAAAGGAAGAAAAAACCCTTACTTGGAAGTGTGCTTCGAAAGGCTAGAGAGAAGCTTGTGAGAGGCTTATTGGGAGCTTGGGGAACCTTGGGAGGATTTTAGTGAGAGTAGGGCAGAGGTTGGACGAACTCCAAGGGATTTTAGTGAGGAGGAAGTGGGAGTTTGGGTGGGTTTATATAGGAAAGGTGAGGGGATTCTTTATTATTTAGGTTTGGGTCCCCTTACATTAAATTAATCCAAACCACAAACCATCCCATGGTTTTTGCCCATGTTTTTTGAAAAAGGAAGAGGAAAATAATATTTCATAAGGCCCAAGTCCGAACTTCTTAAAATAATAAGGTTGCTTATGTGAAGGTGAGTCACACTCCCATGGAAATTAATTTAAAAAGGAAAAGTGTTGAATAAGTCTTGAGGGGTTCATTAATGCTTTGAAAAATAAGTCAAACAAACCCAAAATCTGTTTATTTTAATGATAAAACATATATTGTCCGAAAATAAGGATTATAGTATTTTATTACATCACCATTGGGTCATTATGATGTCATAAAACACATTATATATTTAAACGGTATTTAAGTTTTACCAAAAAATTTGACTGTCTCAGAAAATTATGAAAAATTCACCGTTGGAAAATTTCGACGTCTTGATTCCAGAAATGAAATTTATTTTATCTAAAAAAATTTCTAAATATGTTAATTTTCACTTTTAAAATAAAAACCAACATTTATCGAAAATTCACGGGTTTTGACAGAAGTGGCTTTCAAACCTTAATATAAAATTTTAAGTGCATTCATAAAAGTATAAGATAATTTATATTTAATAAAAATTAATTTAATAATAATATTATTATTTTATTAAAATATTATTTAATTCAAAAATCCCTTAATTTAATAAAATAGATTTCTTAATTAAATAATAACTAAAAACACCATTTGTACTTTAAAAACTATTTACAATGAATCAAAAATGACTAGAAATTATATTCATTGTTATATACAAAAATAATGTACATGAACATAGTACTACTTATTTGTTACATAACCCCTTAAAAAAGCCTCATAATACCTAAGGGTAAGGTGTGTGATGGTGACAGACTCTTGTGGTGACTTGGATAACATCGCTCGAGTGGTAATTTCAATCAACTTCAACTTTTCCCGTAGACGGTCCCATTCGAGCTTGACATAGTGAAGTTCATCTTGGGCTTGGTCAAGGGAAAAGCCCAAGGATGCCACCTCTTTTCCGAGCTATGACAAATGGGCTTCGTATGGGGAAATTCTACTGGATGAGGCCATCGCTTCCTTTGTCTGAGTAGAATTGGGTTCGTTAAAGCCTTATATTTATACTAATCAAGTGATCACTGTTCAACGACTATATTAACAATGGTCACAATTCTTAACATAAAACCAAAGAAATTGACATCGTATAAAAACAATTTTCATAAAGAGACATTTAACTGGATCAAGAGGGATTTTCCATTAATGAAACTTTGGGTCGTTACATTTACTACTTTCTATACTTTTACCTGCCATATATTCACTGACTATTTGGCACAGATCTTTGGGTGTTTTCCTATTAGGATTTAGTCTCACAACCTGTTTGGGTCATGCTTTTGGGCCCAAACAGATTATATTACTGCATGTATAGATAAGGGAAAGTGCCATTCCACTTCAGGTACTTGATATGCTGTTGAGCTGGAGAGCACGAGACCAAGATGAGGCTTGTGATGCTAAGGAGCTGTTTATCTTGTTTCATTGTGTACTTTGGTTCAGTAATTTTGTATTTCATCATTGTGGTTTGTTTGTCTTCTTTACTAGAAATATATGTACCATGCATCATATATATGTATACATATGCTCCAACTGTTTACTTCTTTTAGTCTTCCACTGTTTACTTATATATGGATTATTACTTCTTCTGCTATTGCGTGTTGTTTACTTCCACTGTGTACTCTGCCAATGAGGGCATAGTTCCCCCACTATCACACCCAAGGCCCTCACTTCTAGTCGGCAGCCTCTTGCGTTTGGGGAAATGCGCTTGAGGCCACATGACCAACCGGGTATGGGGCGCCTCTGGGTGGCTTCCGGAACCGAGATGTTACAAAGTGGTATCAGAGGATTTCTTTTCCTCTTGACTTATGGTTTGGAGCCTTTAGCCAGGGATAGGACAGAACATGTAATTAGTAATAAACTGTGTCCATGAGTAGCTAACTCATGTACAGGGAAAAACGAATTTACCTCAATTATTGAAATTTTTCTGGTTTTTCTTTTTTATATTTGATTTGATTTCACCGTTGGGTGACTCACATGTTTTGTGCTATTACTATTGATATTATTGGGGTTTTATTTCTATCACAACCTGATGAGATGAGAGTATGCCATATCATGCATCATATAGGTATTTTCTATAAATCACATTTTATACATTCTTGCCATTCCATTTAGGGTGCATTAGCAATTGCATGTTGTTGTAATATATTTTTTGTAGAGTATGCATGATTTTTTGATAGATGCCTTGATAGAATACCTACTTTTTATAGGTAGTGATTTGTATAAGGTCTTGTTTGAATGAACACCAATTTTTTGTTATTGAGGTGTTATGGGCCCTCATGAATCAGAACTTGGTGGATCATTGGCTTTCTTTTCTTGTATATGACATGCATAAGATGCCAAAATTTGATTCGCGGGGAGTATGGGACCTCACAGATCATAATTTGGCACATTAATGTCCATTTTTGGTGTTTTCTGGGATCCAGAGCATTTTATGAGGCTACGGTCTAGAAAAACCCAAAATACACAGAGTTTTCTTTAGGAATACATGCCATGTAGTCCCTAACCGTGTCACTGACTATGTGGGAAGGGACATATGGTTGTGAAAAATCTTGTAGGAACACGCTGTGTCCATTATGCACACGCCATGTTGTAGTAACCGTGTGTCTACCCGTGTGACCAACGACACCGAGGGATGTAACATGAGAGATACACGCAGTGTCAGTATTGAACACACCATGTTCTATAACCTGAGAATCCAGCCATGTAACGAACAACACAGCTCAGAGAAAACCTTCAAGTACACGCCGTGTCCACCTGGAACACGCCATGCAGAGTGAACCGTGTACCCGGCCGTGTCACTAACAACACGGGGAAGGGAAGCTCGTGTAGTACACGCCGTGTTGGTTACGCACACGCCACATAGTCTTGGGTTGAGAGGACCGTGTGGGTTAGCCGTGTAAGGAGACTCGGGAAGAGGAATAGAGATCAAGTACATGCCGTGTGTATGGACAACACTCCGGGTTTTTGGGGTGTTACATGACCAGTTGTGTCTGGAGTACATGCCCATGTGAATGACTTATGGGAATACGCCGTGTAGGGGAACTACACGCCGTGTAGTCATGTTTTGTTAGACTTGAATTATTTACTTCTCTTATTCCTTTCTTGCACTTCTAAGTTTTTTTCCTATTAAACTTGATCTAAGGTGTGTGTTTGACCTTGCAGAGTCATGCCACCGAGACGTCCTCTGGTTGTACGCCAGTTACCAGATGGTGACCAGATACTGGATATAGCTGATCAGGGACTTCCTGCAGATCCTCCAATAGTTCCAGTCATAGCACCAGCCGTTATACATGACATAGGTGTTGATGCTCAGTTTAGAGAGGGATTTATAAGGATGATGAAGACTTTTCAGTGAGCACTGTCTCCTGCCCATTCGATGGAAGAATTGATTCGGGTCTTTCAACAGCAACATCCTCCTACTTTCTCAGGGGATGGAGGAACCCAGGCTGCTGAGTCATGGCTAGAATCCACTTTGACGATTTTTTAGCATATGGAGATACCTACAGAGAAGAGGGTGAATCTTACTACCTAAATGCTCTGAGAATCTGCCAAGAGGTGGTGGGAGGTGATCTCACAGGCAGGGCGCCAACAGAATATGTCTTGGGATGAGTTTCAGTGCATCTTATATGATTACTTCTATCCAGAGACCTTGAGGGCTGATCGATCCTGGGAGTTTATGAGTCTGGAGCAGGGTACTCATTCTGTTATGGATTACTCCTATCGCTTCACTAAGCTACAACATTTCATGACTATTCCAGGAGGTGATGAGTTGTTACTTGCACAGAAGTTCGAGGATGGTATGAGGAAAGACATCCAATCACAAGTGAACATCTTCAGGTTGACTTTGATGTCCTCTATCGTCAACCAGGCGCTGATCACAGAGCGCAATCTGGGGGATTCTGGAGTAGTGATCCAGGGCAGTTCGACATCCAGAATTAGTGTTCCTCCTATTGATAGAAGGAAGTGCTGTATGGAGCCTGCATGAGGAGATCGGAGTGGGAACGATGCATCTTCAGGTCTCCAGGTAGTATGCTACCAGTGCGGGAGGAGCGGGCATACTAGGCCGTAATGCCAGAGAGACCTTATGGAGTGCCGATCTTACGACAAGATGGGCCATATTTAGAGTTTTTGTCAGTTCTTCTTACCACCATCTGGTGACATGGGTTCGTATGTTACTCCTCGTATAGGAGTAACAACACCAGTTTCTCACCAGTCTAGGAACTGGAGTTCTTCCGGCCGTTCAGGCCGAGGTGGAGGTCACAACCGTGGTGTTCAGTTTCCAGGCTATCAGCGACAACATGGTGGATCGGCTCAGAGCAGTCAGTCAGGGTCAGAGGGCCATGGAGCAGGCTAGACCTTTTCCGTGGAGTAGACCCAGTCAGAGTAGGATCATTGACCCTCTACAGTTCGAGGTATGATTCTAGTTGCCTCAGTTTTATCTTCTGCTCATTTTAACACAGGGGCTTCCCAGAGTTTCATATCAATTGCTGTTGTGAAGAGCCTTGGGCTTTGTATCCATTCTTATGCCGATATCTTGACACTAGACACTCCTTTGGGGATGAGAACTTCTAGTGTACATTAGTGCAAGGAGTGGCCTCTTGAGGTTGCTGGGTGTTACTTACTTTGGGATCTCTATGTCCTGGAGATGACAGACTATGATGTCATTCTTGGGATGGACTGGTTAGTTCCCTTTCAGGAAGTTATTGATTGCTATCACCGTAGAGTGAGTTTCATATCACCAGAGGGAATATCATTTCTTCATAAGGGCAAATGGTATGTCCAGGTGAGTAGAGCAGGACCATAGTATCATGGGTTAGGAGGAGTTACATCCCAGATTGCTAGTCTGTATCTGGATGAACAGGGGACTTCACAGTTAGACTTTCTTCCAGTGGTAAATTGTTTCAGGGATGTCTTTACAGAGGACTTTTCAGGTTTACCTCCAGAGCGTGAGGTAGAATTTTCTATTGAGCTCATGCCAGGAGCAGCACCGGTGTCCATTCCTCCTTATAGGATGGCTACACCTAAGTTGCAGGAACTCAAGAAGTAGTTGGATGAGTTACAGGAAAAGGGTTTCATCTGACCTAGTACTTCTCCTTGGGGTTTGCCTATCCTTTTTGCGAAGAAGACAGACGATACTCTCATGCTTTGTGTGGATTATCGGAATATGAACCAGTTGATGGTGAAGAAACGATATCCATTATTGAGGATTTATAATATCTTTCATCAACTTCGAGCAGCCCAAGTGTTCTTGAAGATTTACTTGAGGTCCGATTATCATCAGTTGTGCGTTAGACCATATGATATACCTCTTACAAATTTCTGGAGTAGGTATGGTCTATACGAGTATTTGGTTATGTCATTCGTCCTCACGAACGCGCCTGCAGTTTTCATGGCACTGATGAACCAAGTGTTCCATCCATATCTAGATTCTTTTGTGGTTGTTTTTGTGGATGATATCTTTGTTTACTCTTGTAATCGACATGATCATGCCACAAATCTTGATATCATTCTGAGTACACTGAGAGAGCATCAGTTATGTGCTAAGCTCTCAAAATTCCACTTTTGTATGGATCAGATTCACTTCTTGGGTCATGTTATCTTAGAGATTGGAGTATTAGTAGACCCAGAGAAACTGAGAGCAGTAGTTTCTTGGGAGCAGCCGAAGAATGTCTTTGAGATGTGGAGTTTTCTTGGGTTGGCTGGATACTACAGACGCTTCATACATGACTTTTCATGCTTAGCAGCGCCACTGACGAGTATGACTAAGAAGGGTACGAAGTTCCTGTGGTCAGATTCTTGTGATTCAGCCTTTCCAGAGCTGAAGGGGAGCTTGAAATCAGCACCGATACTAGTATTTCTGAAGCTAGGAAAGAGTTATACTGTCTACTATGATGCTTCAGGTATCGGGCTGGGAGCTGTGATTATGCAGGGAGAAGGAGTCATTGTGTACGGGTCTCGACAGTTGAGGCCACATGAGAGGAATTACCCAAAGCACTATCTTGAGTTGGAGGTAGTTGTTCATACCTTGCACTTTTGGAGACATTACCTTCTGGGAGAGCCTTTTGTGGTTTTCACCCACCACAAAATTCTCAAGTACATTTTCACTCAGCGTGACTTAAATTTGAGGCAGCAAAGGTGGGTTGAGTATCTTTAGTCCTTTGATTTTGAGCTGGCCATATGCCTGGGAAAGGCAATGCAGTGGCTGATGCACTGAGCAGAAGGACTCAGATACAGATAGTTCAGGAGGCCATCAATGAGTGGCAACTTATGGAGCTGTTCTCTAAGATGAATTTAGAGGTGCACGATAGACAGGGGCAGAATTTCCTTTCTTCTATAACTGTTAAATCTACTCTTCTTGATCGAGTACATATGAGGAAACTATCAGATTCAGAAGGCCTAGTCCTACGAGATAACGTGTCAGGAGATGACCCTATTCCTGGTTGGAAAATAGGTGAGGATGACGTCTTGCGTTTCCAGGGGCGCGTATGGGTTACACCAGACATACACAAGGAGCTAATGCAGGACTTTCACTCTTCTGTTTGGGTAGTTCATCCTGGTGTCACCAAGATGTATCATGATCTTCATTGTCAGTATTGGTGGCCAGGTATGAAGAGAGATGTTTCCAGTTTTTTCATGAGGTGCTCCACCTTTCAGTAGGTGAAGGTAGAGCATCAGCGACTAGCAGGACTTCTACAGCAGTTACCCATTCTTGAGTGGAAATGGAATGATGTCTCAATGGATTTTGTGACAGTTTTTTCGAGGTCGCCTAAAGAGAATGACACTGTATGGGTTGTCATTGAGAGACTCCAGAAGGTTTCTCACTTATTTCCGATCAAGGAGACCTTCAGTGTTGATTAGCTAGGAAAGCTGTACATCCAAGAGATTTTATGTCTACATGTAGTTCCACACTCCATTGTTTCATACACGGATACACGTTTTACTTCTCGGGTATGGAAGGGGCTTTAGAAGGCTTTGGGTACACATGTACTTTTCAGTATAACTTATCATCCATAGATAGATGGCCAGTCCGAGAATACAATTTAGGTGCTTGAGGACATGCTCCGAGCATGCATTCTGGATTTTGGAGGTTCTTAGGAGAGACATATACCTCTAGTGGAGTTTTCCTACAACAATAGTTTTCAAGCAACTATTCAGATGTCACCTTATGAGGATTTGTATGGTAAGCCATTCCGATGAACCTTATATTGGCTGGAGGCAGGAGAGGTAGCTATGTTGGGACCTCGTCTTATCTAGGGGACCACAGAGCAGATAGAATTGATTCGGAAGAGGATGACTACTACACAATCTCATCAGAAATCTTATGCTGATCAGCGGAGAAGACCTCTGGAGTTCGAGGTCGGGGATTAGGTTTTCTTATGTGCCACAATGAGGTTGCAACACAAAATGATCAGGAGATAGGGTAAACTTTTACTGAGACACGTCAAGTCATTTGAGGTGTTGGAGAGAGTTGGGCCGGTTGACTATCGGTTGCAGTTACCTCAGAGGTACCAGGCTATGCATGAAGTCTTCCACGTTTCTGAACTTCGACATTATTTCTCAGACCCGTCTCATATCTTTCAACCCAAGGAGGTTGATTTAGACGTGGATTCCTCATTAGAGGAGCATCCTATCCGGATTGTCAATCGCAGTGTAAAGGTTCTACGCATCCGGTCTGTTCCTGTGGTACAGGTGCTATGGAAGCACGGATGAGTACAGGACAAGACTTGGGAGAGGGAGGCCGATGTATGTTTGTAGTGACCGGAGCTGTTCGGGGTTTCTTCTTCTTATTATTCCTAGGGAAATTCGAGGACATATTTCTTTAAAGGGGAAAGTTTTCAAGAACCCGGACCTTCTTTTCAGGTATGTTTTTTCTTTTCTGGTGTTTTTGGAAAAAAGATGAAATTCTATAAATTTTCTAAGTACATGCCATGTAATTTATGAGTACACACTATGTACTCTGTTACTGCAGGTGTTAGTGTGCTGGCCGTGTAATAGCTACACACACGACTATGTGAGGGTGACTTGGAGGCCGCCTAAATTGGAGTACAGAAAATATGAGTACACAACATGTACTTAAAAAGTACACACCGTGTATTTTTTTATTTCATTAAATGGACCAGGGCTGCGTCTAATCTCCAGAAAGTGCTCCTTTTAGGTCTCGTTCGACCGAGAGCACCGTATGACTACATATCTTCGACGAAATCCCAAGCGTTCATCCCTCCTCCGATTCAAACACCGTTGGTTGCATTGAAATCACCACAGTAAGCTCTTCCTTATCCTAGATCATCATTTTCCAATTCATCCTCTTTTCCAAGTTATCATGGGTTGAATGTTTTATACGATTTCATAGATCTTTGAAGTTCTAAGGCAATTTAAGCCTCGAGGATCACGTATAGTGATCTCCTAACACCGAGGTAGGTGGTTTGTGCCTTTCCGTTGAAAGTCATTGAATATTATGTGCAATTGTGCCAATAACCTTAAACGGGGTATTTTCAATTTACCTTTTTACCCCTATGTTCTACCTGCTATACTTGTAGGATTGTGTAGAGGTTAATTGGATGAGAATAGTTTTGATTATCATGATATTTTAGTTTTACCATTCATGTTCTATTTACGACTGTTTGGTCCTGGTTTCCTGTTTTCCCATGCCTAGTGATTGTTGGATGGAGTGTAATATTCTGACATGCTGTTATGCTGTAGACTGGTTAGCCAAGTAGTTATTTAGGTTTACTTTGTCTATATTAATTTATTATACTTGTTGAACTACATGGGGCCATGAGAACCTGGTGTAGTAGACTATAAGGGCATAGACAAAGTGAGATTCCTCAGAGTCTTTGGGCATTATAGACCATACGGGGATAGACCAAGTGAGCTTCCTCAGAGAGTCTTTGGGCATTATAGACTATACGGGGATAGACCGAGTGAGCTTCCTCAGAGATTATTTGATCATTAGAGACTATGATGGGATAGATCGAGTGAGATTCCTTAGAGAGTCTTTGTTTTACTAGAATTACCGTGAATCACTCTGGGCTTAAGAGGAATTGACTGGGTGAGCTTCCTTAGAGAGTCTGAGAACGACCTGGGCTATAAGAGGAATTGACCAAGTGGGCTTCCTCAGAGAGTTCATTGACCTTGGGGATATAAGAGGAATTGACCCTGTGTGCTTACTTAGAGAGTCCTTGACTACCCTAGACTATAAGGGGAATTGACTATGAGTGCTTCCTCAGAGAGGCTTTATGAATTCGTAAGAACCATAGGGGTTAGGCTGAGTGTACTGCCCAGAGGGTTTCTTGTAATTGTTAGGTAGAACAAGAGGGGATGGCTGTGAGTACTTCCTAGAGGGTTACTTGTTTGTGTTTAGCTATTTCTTGATATTGAACTGTGGATTGTTTACTACTGAGTACTTTCCTATTTACTTCTTTCTATACTTTTACCTGCCATATATTCACTGACTGTTAGGCACATATTTTTGGGTGGTTGCCTACTGGTATTTAGTCTCACACCTTGTTTGGTTCATGCTTTTGTGCCCAAACATATTATATTACTGCAGGTATAGATAAGAGCAAGTGCCCTTTCACTTCAGGTACTTGATATGCTGTGGAGATGGAGAGCATGGGACCAAGATAAGGCTTGCGATGCTGAGGAGATGTTTATCTTGTTTTATTGTGTAATTTGGTTTAGTATTGTTGTATTTCAGAATTGTGGTTTGTTTGGATGATTTCCTAGACATATATGTACCATGAATCATATATATATATATATATATATATATGCTCCAACTGTTTACTTCTTTTAGTCTTCCACTGTTTACTTATATATGGATTCTTACTGCTTCTGCTATTGCATGTTGTTTACTTCCGCTGTGTACTCTGCCAATGAGGGAATAGTTTCCCCACTATCACACCTAAGGCCCTCACCGCTAGTTGGCAGCCTCTCACGTTCGGGGAAATGTGATTGAGGCCACGTGACCAAATGGGTATGGGTCGCCTCTAGGTGGCTTCCGGAACCATGACATTACAATAGAGACTATTTTTATTTGTGATGCTTTAAAATTTTGAATTAGTGTCTCCTTGTGGTTATTTTAGTTCTTTTATTTATAACTATACATGATGAGAATATTTACATATTCCTATTTTTGTCTTATGAATTTGATGATTAACATGTTCATTTTTTATTGGACATATTATTTAATATCATGTTGTTTCATTTTATGTAATGTTAGCATGTCATTGAATCTCCATGTTATACACTAATATCCTCTTATGGATGGTGTTTATGATATTTATATACTATTTTATACATTTAATATTGAGAGTATAGTCTCTCTAAAATTGATATATGATCCCTGTAAATATTCAATAGCCTCTTTTATAAATGGAGGTATGCCTAAGTTCAAACAACATTAATAGATTAGGATGGTGGTCACTGGATAGACTTGGGATGTTAAATGATTGGAATAAAGAGGTAAATTATCAAATTTTCATTATTTAAGTATATTGGGAAATAATATATAAATTTGAATTTATTAAAATTTATTATAATTAAATATATTTTTATATTTTATTGAATACTGTCAAACCTCATTTTGATAATTATGTATGAAGAATTTTGATAATATAAAAGAATTTATAGAAATAATTTTGTTTATAAAAATAATCATCTCATATCTTAATGAGAGAAAATTGGAATTTTCTTTAGGGATATGACATATGCATATAGAATTGGGATATTGTTTATGGAGACCTGGAATTTTCATTTCCCCTTATTAAAATGTTATAGGAGAAAATGATATGTCATATTCTCTGATATAGTTTTGTATATATAGAAAGTGATGTCTCATAAGAAGATAAAATGATATTTTCAACCATGATATTACAATTCTTCAGGATTCTTATATACTTTTGGAAAAAAATTGTGAAAATCAATAGTAAAAAATGATATATTTGAGAAAAATAAAGATATTTATATATATAAATGAATCATCATATATGACATAGATTTATGACCAAATATCCATGGTCCTTTGTTTTAGTATAATAGTTCCTTGTGGATATGTATCTATTTATGATATTTCAGGTTGGATAAAATGATTGTTTTCACTAAGTATGAATTCATAATAAATAATAAAATATAATGAAATTTTAAGTAGATAAAAGAGAAATTAATCACATCACCAATTATGATTAGGAATATCAGTGAAGTCAATACTAGTCACATAACACTCTTAGTCAATTTCTCTATGACGTCATGACCCAGAAGCAACTAAGTAGTAACCGAAACCAATTATCTAGATGGCCTCAAGCATGCCTCCCCATATTCCAAAGGCTACTGATTATCATTGAGGGCCTAGGGTGTCTTCTTGGAGAGACTATTCCCTTGGGAAAAAGTGTGGAAAAGTAGAATAATATTAAGATATAAAACATCAAATTAAAAATTAATAATAATAAACAAAAAAATAAAATCATCTGAACATGATATATATATATATATAATAGAAGAGAAATCATAATGTCTAGGTCATATACAAATGATGATAATGACATGTTACTATACAAAAATATTTAACCAGGGAGGTATACATACATATTATATATAAATACATGGAAATACCTAAAGGAGAGTGTGCAATATAATCCCAATCCTATTATTGGTCCTCTTCTACCATATTTCATCCTATCACATGAATCAAACATCTAGAACCAGACCATTTCCCTTTAACTGTTCTACAATCATGACGTATTTCGGGTCCCGATCATCATCTTGAATAGGTTGAGAGTAAGAACACAGTAGGACACCACCAATGATGTCTATAACAAATCTAGTATATAAATATAAATGTAACTGTGTGTAGTAAAATTAATAATAAGTGGAACTTAAATGCATGAAATAAATACACTATTAGGCTCAAACTCCTCATGGGATGCCTGACTGACCATACCTGCCTCGACCTCATCCAGATTTCCCTAAATAGGTAACTAATAAATCAGTGGGGTTCAAGGATATCATAAGAGTAATCATGTAATAATAATAATGATGAAGTATGCATGGTGTAACTGATAAATCCTTGACCCTAAACGATCATCCAGTTAATGATAATAACCATGTAACCTAGATAAAGGGTCTAAGTGCAATCTAAGGGATACACCCTTGGAATTCCACTGGTGAAATATCTCTAACAGATTACTTGGAGTGCGTTAAAAAAAATCACTATCTAAGAATGACTGGAGGACAAGCCAATGATTCAAAGCATCGGGTGTCTGAATACATCAAGCTATTTACAAGAAGATAAACCAAGGGGTTATAATTTTCTGATATAAATTGAATGAATCATCAGTACTATGCTGAGGAATTATTGTACTAAGATAAATAACAAATTTCATGGGTGGAATCTCCATTTTCAAGAATCTCAACAAATTATAGTGGTATCCACTGACTTCTCAAGGCATTACCTCAGTAATCCAATGCTATATCATGTGAAACCACTCATATAAAAGGAAAACAAACCATAGTCAATTAGGAACATTTAATTAATTATCACAGGCCTTGTATTAATTATTTTCACTTTACCATTAAATTAAATTAAATACTTATCCTTTTCATTTATAATTGAAGAAGGTTCAGAAAAGGGTTCTCACATTTCAAGTAGTTTATATATAATCAACATTGGGCCAAGTAAATGGTACTTTCCATACTATATAACAATTAATCATTTATAACATATAAAAATTCCTTTTAAAAAGTCAAGGAATCATGTGTAATGGGTTTCAATGGATTATTTAAATAGGGACTCACGAAAAGGGGTCATTCTTATTGAGGTTGAAACCTCCAACATGGTTAATGGGTACTATAATAGGTATAGGGAATAGTCCCCACAACTAATTTGACAAAATAATTTATTTTAAAGAAATGAAAACAGATATCAGTGTCTGACACAATGAATAAATTTATAAATAGGCGATACTTCAATGGATATGTTATACACCACCAACCATATGGTGTTACAGGAACACCCATCTATTATCAGCCTCATATTTGGGCTTGAACGAGAGAAAATATAGAAATAGGAAAATTCTATTAAAGTGGTGCATATTAGCTTGAACTAAAATAGTGCCAAATATGGTGAGATAAACTAATACAAGAGGAAAAATAATAAAATATAATACCAATAGGAATCCCAAGAGATGAACAATGATGAAATTGGAGCTAGGATGGAGGATTGGGATCAATTCCTAGCTTGATGTAGGGGAGGAGATCTAATGTTAGAGGAGAGGCTATTTGTGGAGAGAATAAGACAAAAGGGGTTAAAACATATAAGTGGATAAGGGGAAATGGACTTTTTAGTTCACATTGATGAGTTACATGGTTTTGAAAAACTATTATCTAACAAAATTTTAACACCTTCTACTAAAGAAACCCCTCTCACAGTTAGGCTACTGAATTTTTCCAAAACATCTTCCAACCGTGTGTGGTTACCGCCTAAGTGGTACTACTCGTATGGCTAGGTTCATAGTTTTAAAAGAATGTGTATCCCATTTCCGTACCCTATGAAAATCCTATATAGATTTTCATATAGACAGGTGGCCTCCCTAACATTGTTTACACACCGTTCTCCTCATCTTAGAGAGATGCACATTTGAGATGTACCATTACTACTAACCATGCACTAACCATGTTCATTTGGTTGTTACTCAAAAAAAAAAGATCTAGGATCCAAACAAGCACCAAACTCTCTTTAACCCTTCTTTACATCCTTAATCAAGTTTATTAGAAGAATAAAAAAGTTTCATACTAACATTAAAGGGTTCATACTTCTAGAGAAAAACCAGGATCTAATAGTATCCTTTGATTAAAACAATTCATCCCTGAGTTTTCCTTCCAAGGGTAACAAGGCGTTATATGAGAAAATATATGGTCAATAGGCTTGTACATCGTCCGCTTCCTCAAAATTCTCATCTTTTATTTGTTTTTTCTTCCAGAGAACCTATACTAGAAGAACAGACCTCCATCATATAGAATTCATGTTATGGTCAATGATCTATACATGATACTCCTAAAATTGATAATTAGATCCCAATTCAATATCATCAGGATCCAAAATGTTAGATGGGTATGAATAGTAACATCGAAGCTGAGATATGGGGAATATTTTGTTCATAACCCGGTACCTCTGAGGACGAACTATCAGATAGTCTATCAACATGACTCTCTCTGATATCTCAAAAGACCTGACATAACAAGGTGGAAATATAACCTATCTCTGAATCTATATATTCCCAATACTATGAGAAACTCAAAATAAGTATTTATCCCTAACCATGAACTCCATAGGTCATTGATGACGATTATAGTAATACTTCTACAAGGACTGAGATGCAGCCATACACCTCTAAAGTAGTTTCACCTTCTTTGGTGTCTCATGACAAGATAAGGTCTAAGTACCACTTCCCTCCTAACTCTAACTAGTACAGTGGTAAATGGAATGACCTACTGTATATGGCCTTGTAAGGATTCATCTGTAATGGAACCTACAATCTATCATTGTAAGATAACTAAACTAGATGTTTTTGTTCTTCCCAAGGACTTAATAAATCAAGGAATCATACTCTAATAATGTACTCCAATATCTATATCATAAGTTTGGATTTACCATTGGTATATAGGTGAAAGGTTTTTCTCAGAAGAACCTATATATCAAAATTTTTCTACATCCCCTTCAAGAACTGATTAGTTAAATGAGATTCTCTGTCAGATACAATTTTCTATGGGACTCCATGAAGTTGAATAACATCTAAAACATATAACGTTCCAATCTTATCCACTAAAAACTTCTCCTTTATAGGTAAATAGTGTATGAACTTCAATAGACATTTGATGATCACCCATGTTTCATCACTACCTTGAGGGTATCTTCATAAACTAGTTAATAAATACATGGTGATGTTGTTCAATTTCAACTCTAGAATGGGAAATGTATGTAAAAGTCCTTCTAGTCACTAGTGTTATTCCTTCACATATTGATAGGTGGAAAACTGAGAAATGAACAAGATATCATCCTTCTCATCATTGGCCACCAATACTGGTAGCATAAGTCATGATACATATTTTTAAGATTGGTATGTACTACCAAAACATAGGTATAAGTGTCACACATTAAATCCTATCACATGTTAATGAGAACCTAGATTCATCTGTGAATGTCCAATATCTCATTTTTTCATCGATATAGATCGGTGGTAGGTCCTCACCTGAACAACTCTCCCTTACGATTAATCCCTTTGTGTCTGAAATTTGTCACTTCTTCACTCTCTACAAAAGTGAAGAGGTCAATTCAAAAATATATATAGATTAACTACGCATGGTAGTCCTATACCTCTATATACATCTCAAAAAATAGGGCCATCTACTACCACTCACCACTAACCTCCTAAAATAAAAATTTCTAAATCCCCTAGATCAAAGAATCACCCACATCATTACCATTCCCATGCTTATAGGAAAGATCAAAATTGATATACTGTAGGTATCCAACCCACCATCTCTAAATAAGACATAATTATTTAAATGTTAATATGTACTTAAGGACCTTGTGGTATGTAAACAACACAATACTCTCTCCAATAAAATAATTCCACCAGTAAAATATGCTGAAAACTACAACTTCCAACTCAAGATCGCCTGTCAAGAAATTCATCTCGCATGATCTTAAGTAATGAGACCCGTATTCCATGACTAGATCTCCATACATCATAAAAGTTTGTAGACCAATTATTGATACATCAAAATAAACTTTATATCTTCTACCTAGATCTGGATGAATCAGGATCGACACTGAAGTTAGTATCTCTTTCATCTCCTGAAATACTATCTCACATGATTTAGACCATATGAACATCATTCCATTATTATTCAAAACCATAACTAGTGATTCCAGGAATGAGAAATCTTGAATAAAGTGAATTTAATAGAAATACATCCCCAGTAAACTCTAGATATCAACAAACTTCTTGGGATACTCCTATATAACTAATATTTTCACCGTCACTGGTTCAATAGATACTCCTGCCTTTGAGATGGTATGACCCATGAAGTGAACATTGTCAATACAAAAGTGGAATTTAGTGAACATAGAAAATATCTAGTTCTCTCACATTTTTTTTATTAATCTCAAGATGTTTGGAATGGTCAATTTAAATATGATAATACACCATGATTTCATCCATGAAGTCCACTAGAAAAGTATCCAGATACGGGTAGAAACCCTGATTCCTTATAGCCATGAAAACAACATGTTCATTTTTCAAAGATAGTGGAATAAAAAATACTCATAATGACTATACATACTTGAACCATTATAAAAGGCATGTAAAAAAGGATTAACTCATACTTAATGTTATCCTAACCTCAAATATATCTTTGAAAAAACACTCACTCTTTGGAGATGGTCAAAGAGCTCACCTATATGAGGCAGTCGATAACAATTCATAACTGTATGATTGTTCAACCAATGGTAATCCATTGAAATTCTAATGTTACCATACATAATAATTCTTACAATGATAGGTGAACCCATGGTAAGGTATTGGGATATATAAATCCCTTATCTTCTAAGTACTATAGCTTCCTCTTGAGCTCCTGTAACTCAGTATTATCCACCAAGTTAGGAGGAATGGATACCAGTGATACTCCTGGAACTTGACCAATAATAAAATATACCTCTCTCTTATGATGTAGTATAGAAAAATTACCATTAAATACAGTCCTGAAATGATCTAATACATGAGGTAAATCATCCTGATTTTCTACATGATCTTCGATATATGTGACAATAATCTAGTCTATCACTCTGCTAGCCCACAATGCTATAGCCCAGCTCTACTTTCCTAGAAATCCCATTCACCATCATTAATATAACTACTACCCTATGGTGATGTGAATGATACCCTACGTTGATATTTTTCTGTATAATCATGATAGGTAACCAAATAGTTAGTTCTGAGAATGAAATAAAATCCCATTATCTCATGGATGAAGATGTTCCAAAATAAATGATAGTTTCCATTTACAAGGGGGAATTCCTTGCACTGGATTGCACTATTTGATCAAATTAATATTAGATTATTTAGTTTTATCATTCCATAGAAAATAAAAATATCAATAAAAAATATCTATAAAGTAGATATTGATATAAAATAGAGTGAAGTGATAGTTTCAAATAAATAAGATACCAATGTAGAGGTTACAAAGATTGTACCACTCACTATAGATGGTATAACACCTTACTCCAAAGGTGTAGGATGTACTAAATATATCTAGCCTAATACCTCATCCTGAGCCACAAGATGACTACTCTGAGTAGTTCCACAATGATTGTACCTCACATCCAGGTTCTATCCTCCTAGAACATGTCCACCTCCTTGGCCTATGTGGCCAGTGCTACTCCATCCTCCAGCCAAACGCAGTGATACTGATACTTCACTAGAAGGTGGATAATGTGAATATAATATCCCATTGGGAACATATGGGATGTATCATAATAATCTATTAATATGGACTATTTTATTTTAGGATGGACACTACATTGGGTCTCTATCATATAGAGGATTTATGTGAAATTTACACCCACACCGATGGAATATACCAGAACTACTGGTGCGAATACACTAGCATCCATTTCTCTATTGATAACCTTCCAGATGATGCTTAATACCACTAGTTGAACTACCCTACCTTAGTATAGAACTAACCTTCCCTATAACTTCAACATTTCCCAGTTTTCTCTCAAAAATTATGGTCTAGTTAACCATCTCTAAAATAGTTGTCATTCAGAACATATTTACCTGAGATCGGATGGCACACATGATCCCATACTCATAAAGTCTCAATTTTGATAACTCATCACCAAAAAGGGTAGTCTCAATTCATTAATTATCTATTAAATGAATATAATAGTCCCTAACAGAAATAGTTCCTTGCTTTGTGTGCAAGAACTCTATTTCACAATTGGCTCTTAGTGTCTTAGGAAAGAAGTAATCATAGAGGTCAGATTGGAAATTTTCCAAAACCATACCCTGATGCTGATCATCCTACTTTATTAAATCACACAATTTCTTGGTAGTTCCAAATATCATATAAGTAGAGAGCTTCACCCACATTTCTGGGTGCATCTCTAGATGATCATTAATTGAATATATTTCTTCTAGACAAGATTCAATATCCTAAGGGCCACCCTCCCTAGAGAATGTAGGTGGGTTCTACTACTGGAATTTCCTCCTCAACTCTAACATAGTCTATGTGGATTGGGGAGCTCCCTCTATAGACCACTATATCTATATAAACCCTTATATAAATTGACCTTCACTATCCTATCTAGGAATAATATTAGGAACTACTAGAGGTTCCTCGGGTGGCACTACTGGAGGGATATGTCCCACCAACACATGATCATTTTCATCACAACCATTATGGTACATGAAACCATGTTCTTTATAAATTAATATATATATAATTTCAAATAACACACCCCAAATCTCAATAAAAATATAAATGTGTTCTCATGTTATATGAATAAGAATACAGGTTCACTACCCACAACCTACTAACCCAACTACCCAAGATCTGAGGTCAGGGTGTTAACTAGGATCCATGATTTAATTATAGGCGTTTTGGTATAAGAAGTGTCAATTACATGTTATAGAGGAATAAATCCTTTATGTCATCATTGACTACCCCATTTTATGGAAACCAATTACATTGAATATTAGAAATCAACTGTTCACAAGTGTGTTTTTGTGTATATTTGACATTTATATGTATATATTTATCAAGGTCCCGATAGTTGCATCTATAATTCAAAGATTACAAAATTCTTACACTTTATAATTTGAAAATAATACTATATGTAACTAAAAAAAATATATATTGATGGTTAAATTAAATGACTCATAATTCCAATTCATAGAGGCACACATTATATTTAAATTGCAATTGGAATCCATATAATTGTAACCAACTAATGTTATATCTCGTGAGACAAATGGTTCACAGTTCAAACTTACTACAATTGGATAATTTATGTGCCACTATCAAGATATATAGGGAACATTTTTTAGGTTTATGCAGACACTATAATTAATCCAATTATTTTATCCCCATATGAAACATTAATTCAATAGTAGACAACAAAGTCAAGGCACTACCCATTCTATAAGAAATGCATGAATATAGTTAAATATGGCATAAAATATTCATATAATGTGAATCCACAAGTGCATATGATGATTCATGACACACTATCTCATTTATATACTAGGCCAATGATAGAAATAAAATTTATAGTAATAATAAATTCCACAAATCATGTTCATCACCCAATAGTGAAATTAGTACAACTATAATAAGAATAATCCAAAACATCAAATCCCCTCATGGGAAATTATAATCTTTCCCCATATGTGGGTTAATTACCCCCATGAATATACTCATTACCAAATTTGAATGATATCACACTCTCCTATAGAATACCCAAATAGTAAGACAAAAAGGAAATCCCCATAATACTATATTATGATGTCCCGACCAAAAAACCTCTAAATGGTTCCCCAAACTGGTTGACCACATGACCTCAAGCATGCCTATAAATATATCAGAGGCTTCCGACTAGTAGTTAGGGAATATGTTATGTTAGTGGGGAGGCTATTCCCTCATGTCATAGTGTATCATAGTGGAATAATATACAGATAGAATATAGAGGAAGAAATAATAATAGTATGGAGTGTTATAATTAAATCATCCAACATGATATATATATATATATATATATCACTTAAGAGAAACCATAATGTCCATGATACATATTTATGATGATAATGACTTGTTACTATAAAACTATATGGAAGAAGAAAAGAATTAATAAATTATATAAAAAAGTAGAATATCTAAAACTATACACTATAAAAGTATCCCAAGCCTATGCATGGTCCCATTCTATAATATTCCATTTAATGACATGAATCCAACATTTATAATTAAAACATTTACCTTTTCCTGACCAGCAATCATGAATTCTATATTGGTGCCAATCTGTGGCCCGAATAGGGTGTGACTAAAAACTCACCAGGGCACCACTGATGGTGTCTATAACAAATTTAGTTAGTGAATATTAATGTAATGTGTCTAGATATATGAATAATAATTGGAATTTAAATGTGTGAGATAAATACCATGTCAGGATGCAACTCTTCATGAGATGTTTAGAAAATTATACCTGCTTGAGCCTCATCCAGATGTATTTGGATAGGTAACTTGTAAATTTTCACGGGATAAGGATATCATAAGAGTAGTCATGTAATAAAAAAATGTTGGAGGAAACAAGGTGTAACTATGGAATCCTTGACCATCGAAGATCGACCAACTGATTTTAATAACCATTCCGCTAATCTAAAGGGTCTATGTATAATTCAAGGGATACACCCTTGGAATTCCACTTGTGAATTGTATGTAACCAATTACATAGGGTAAATCTGAAGTAAATCATGGAATAAAAATGATTAGAGGATAATGTGATCATCTAAGGTGTCACATGTCTAAAGACATTAAGTTAAATCTAATGACATAATTCAAGGTATTCAAATTTCCTGATATAAATTTAATAAGTCCTCAGTACTACAAATATGAATTCATATACTATGAAAATGACCAAATATCATTATCGCTATCTCCCTTGGAAATCAGTTCAATGAATTAGGGTGCCCCCCTCTGAATAAACAAGAATTCCCTCAGGAATCCAATGTTGTCTCATGTATTACCACTTTATTAATAGAAATAAAGTCAAAAATCAATTCGAACCATTTAATAAATAATCATAAGACACATATTAATTAATTAATATTTACCATCTAGTTTAATTCAAAACATCCCCTTTTCATTTATAAATGATAATTGTTCATAAAATCATTCACGCATTTTAAGCAGTTTTTGGGTAATCAATAAGGGTCCACGTAAATGGAACTATTCATACTATATCATAATTAATAATTCATAACATAAACAGTTTCATTTTTAAAAGTTAATAAAACATGTGTAATGGGTTTAAAATTCTTATGTAAATAAGGAATCACCCAAAGGGGTGATCCTTAGTGTGGTTCCAACCAGAAAAAAGTAAGTAGGTATCATAATAGGTAGAAGAAATAGTCCTAACATCTAATTTAGAAAAATAATTTATTTCAAAAGAAATTCATAAAGATATGGGCATGTGGAGTAATGAAAACATTAATAAATAGGTTAAATTTTAAGGGAAAAGGTATCGACCACCTAAATTATGTTGGTAGAGGAAAAGCCATCCAGTAACGATATTATATCTAGGATGGAACATGAGAAAATGCATAATTATATGAATATATTTAAAATACGAGATATTATAATGCACTGAAATAGTGCCAATGATTGAAATATAAACTTATAATGGAATTAAAATGGTTGAATATCTTCCTGAGAGGAATCCAATGAGATTAATGGTGATAAAATCAGAGCTCAGATGAAGGATTGGGATCAATACCTATATTGAAGCAGAGGAGGAGCTGTATTGTGAGAGGAGGGTTTGTGCATGGATAGAAGAAGAAAAATGAGGTTAAAAAATTTAAGGGTCTTTGGTAAAAATGTCCTTTTCACCTCACTATAATGAAGTGCATGGTTTGGAAACATGGTTTGATATACAGTGTGCCAACTGTGTGAGAGAGATATCTATGGAAGATAACTGCTCTCATGGTTTTTCCAACCCATGAACCAACAGTATGGGGTTACTACCTAAATGTAACTACCCATGAAACTAGAAACATGGCTTGTTAAAAAAGGTGAAGCCTGTGTGGGCCCCCTATAAAAATGCTCTATCATTTTTTTTTCATGGCCGTGTAGCCTCCCTCAGTTGGTTTATAAACTATTCCCCTCCTCTTCCAGATTCATGTGGTTGAGTGGCATAGTTACTACTAACCAAGTTCCAGTAGTGAAACGTTTCTTTTTTACTCTAAAAATATGATATACAACCTCTGAATAATCTATAGATGCTCCCAAATCCTTATTTACACCCTTAAAAACTTCTATTAAAAGAAAAATAAAGTTTCATATAGAAAATTATTGGGTTTATACCTCAATATTAAAGTCATGATCTTTTATTCACAACCCATAACAAGGTATAATTCTGTTACACTACTTAATATACAATTACATTGTCCAAAATAATATTCTAAATAAAAAAATGTTTATAATATCATTGATCAAGATAAACTATGTAGTTAAACTATATGTAACTCATCCCTTAAGATTCATGATGTAATAATCCAAAAAACTAATTCACCCATTGCCTTAATAAATCAAAAACTATTTAATTAAATGACCCTAATTATTATAAAAGGTCAAAGAAAATTAAACTTTAGCCATAGATGAATATTTCATTGATAAAATACCAATATCAAGATCCCAATAGAGAAAAAATAATACTTTATAATTTTTTTAACCAAATGGTGATAAGATCCAACAGAGTTAACAAGTGTACCCTGGATAAAAGAAATAAATAAAAAAAGATTATTGATATACAATAGGTGGAAATAGATCTATAATATGAGGGTAATGATATTTATAAATTCATGTTAAGGAATAATAATTGACTATAATATATGTAGGAAAATACCAAAGAATATAACGGTATTTTTGGTGCTTAAAAAAGATACAGTGCCTTTGATAGAGATAATTTGGAAACCATGGACATGTGGATTAGTTTTATTATTTTATTTTATTTTATTTTGTTATTTTGATTTATTTTCTATGTATTGTGTTATTCCTACATTAGAAGTAACTCCAAAAATAGAGATATAAATCTTGTGGTTTGATATGAGGGGGAGGAAACAAAATATTTTTCAAAGTTATGGTTTATAATGCATCCATTATTTGGTTTTATAATTTTGTCTTTGAATTCTTAAATTGTATTCTTTGTTTGGGGGATTAACAGTCATGTCACAAACTAGAATAGGCTTCCATCAGATCCTACCCCGACCTGATTCTCCACAATTCCCAAAAGGCATTCTCAATTCTCACAAGCTAGAAGCCAGTTCCTAGGAATCATTAGAATCGCCAAAGGAATAATTTACCCTTAATTAGAGATAGATACCATGGAATAAATAAATAAACCCATGATTTATAATAAGAAACAAGAAAAATCAGTTACAACCAACTATAACAATCTGACCAATTTTCATATAAATAAATAAAAATTAAATTATACATACGTAAAAAATTATCAAAAAAGATGACAAAAACAACAAACTCGAGCCGAGATCGAGAAAACTCTCAAAAACCTCTAGTTTCTCACCACCACCCAAATTTCCCCATATTTTCCATGATGATAACAACAAAAACCAACTAGGAAACTAGAGCCTGAAAACATGAAAGTTTGTAGGTGTGAGCTAAAATTCCCAATAATCCACCACAAAAAACCATATATATGAATTATATTTCATTAGAAAATTCAATTATACTTGTTTTGAAATAAATTCAGGATGTAATATTTTATATAAACTTTATCAAAAAAATCCAAAATAAACATTCCAAAAATTATTCTACTTGTTTTCAAAAACTAACATAGGTGTTTTGAAAATAAAACCGCTCACCTAATCCTTTTAAAAACCATGAACAAACTTTAAACATTTCTAAAAAAACTGAATAGTTTTATTTAAATTAATATGGATACTTTAAAAAATTCCACCATTCAATTCCATCATAAATCACCCATCTTGAAATCCATATTAAATAACCCACATAAGAGTCTTTAAATTCAATATTATTTTTCCAAACATCTTTGAAAGCTCCCATTCCAATGGTAATGACTCAACACACCCACATGGGTCAAGAAACATAAGCACACACTACACATATTAAGGAATATATCAACATAAGTAATAAAAATGTGTCATGCCAATAAAATTAGGGGAAATGGTATAGAAAATATTAGATCAAAATCCCCCTATCACTAACCAAGAATCATGCAATCAAATGTGTCATGGGCTCCACCTTGGATCCCTAACATTCCATTCATCCTAACATATAAGGGTATGACCACTTGAACAAGATACCAGCATTCCATAAAGCCCAAAACATGTCATACATTTATCCCACACATTCATAATTGTGAGAACTAACCCCCACCTTTCCCTTGTGCCACTAGAACTACTAGGAAATTAGAGATGTGTGAACAAACTAGAGGAATACATTAGATTGTATACTTAGTAATCAGTTCCCCATAACTAATTAAAAGGATTTAAGGAGTAGGAAAAAATGATCCAAGTTTAACTCCAAAGGAATAACCACAACTAACGTCACCTATAAGAACCAATGGTCAAAATCCCCAAACATAAAAAATAAACCCAAGATATAATGAAAAAATTTCCAAACTAGGGGATACATATGTCTCAAATAGTGATTATGAACCCACACATGGGGTATTAAAAATAACTGGGATATCAAGAGGTTTCTCACATCCAAAATTTAAAAACCAAATCCCCACATAGGATTTTAACACAAAAAATGGCTCAGAATACTAATCCTCTTTCTAAATTCATTAAACTCCATTTTAAAAAACTATTGGTTGAATAAAAATTCTATCCACATAAAGAAATTTCAATGGTACCCTTAAAAAATTTTCTTCCACATTTAAAATAAAAACAACACCAAGGGCCACCCATTTTCAATCAAACACATTAAAATAACCATTATAGAATTTTCAAAAATGGGTAAACCACAAAAAAATTTCAAATCACCATATGAAATTAAAATAAAAAACCCTTTAATAAAGAATTTTTTTATAAAAACAATCTCCAAGAACTAAATTACCTTTAAACATATTTTTCAATATTTTGAGACACAAACCGGGTCAAACCCCATTTTTTGATACAAAAAGAATTTCAATAATTCATTTGGGCATTACAAAATATCTTATCACCATTAATAATTTCATTTTAGACATGAAAACATCTTATTCACATGAAAAACCAACCATTCCAATCTAAAAAATAATAAATGGTTTTGAATAACCTCAATTATGACACATATTTTCATACTTTCAATAAAATGGAATTTAGGAAGAAAATTAACTCATTGAATTACAAAATGAAACAGTTTAATAGAAACAACTACTTCAAGGAGAATAAATCCATGAAAATAATAATGCCTTCAATGGAGGCTACTCAAAAAAAGATAGAAATTTTTTTCTAGAAGCCATCAAAGACCAAATCCCAAGGTTAGAACCATCCCAAAAAAATCCCTAGATTTTATAGTGGAATAGGGTCCCAAGAGGAATAGGAAACCTAAGAGAAAATTAATAACAAGGAGTAGAGGTGATGAAAAAGAATAAATGGATTATATTTTTTTTGAAAACACAAAAGGATATCCAATAGTCCATAGGAGGATGAAGAATAATCTCCTAGCCAGATCCCAAGGACTGGTCAATGTGAATGGGGAGAAGAGGGAGTGAAATCCCCTTAAATTTGAATAGGGGTATTTATGGAAAAACCAAAAAATTAAACACTTTGAAAGACCATAATTTTTAGTAACAAATTAGGAAAATTTTGAACTAACCATCCTGGAGATATTTCCTCCCACAAATTTAATATGCATGGTTTCTCCTTTGGGTGATGCACAGTTTGAGAAAACTATGTGCCTCACCCAAAACACACTCAAGAACCCATATAGTCTTAGGGGGATCTCTAAAAAGTTTGAAAAACCATGAGGAATCCATGTAAAATAGATCTATCAAAATAGGAGATCCAATCCAATAGGAACCACAAGGGTATTGCACGGTTACTCCTAATTGTGTAGGCTAACCATGAACCTCCCAAAAAAGACTCCAAACATTTATTTTCATCCCAACACCAACTAAAACTCAATAACACTCAAGGAAAGATAAAATAAAATAAAAACAACAAAACTTTGACAAATAGGGAATCAAAAACTCCCCACTATGATAATTTATACCCCCGTAAAGTCCATGGATCAAAATAAAAATGAGGGGAAATGTGGGATCTAAATAGACCCTAAATAATTGAACCACTCCATAAAAATAATCCTCAAATATAACACTATGTATCCTAAAAGAGGATCAATCCTATCTACCACAAGGTAACATTATATCCAAGAACTGATAGGAAGGGAGCCTAAAAAAAAATCCCTATGAAATTATGGTTACCTGACTTGGTCTCCCCCCATTTAGATTTCATATAATATGGGAACCACACCATTTAGATTAACTCCAACATGGTTACACCAATTAGATCTATTTAAAATATCATCCCAAAAAGCAAGAAACCCTAATAGAAACACACTCTCAAGACCAATAACCACCAAACCCTGGGAAGGAAGAACAACCACATGAAGCCTCATTGAAATATTAGAGATATCACCTTAGTTCATGATGCACACTAATAACATAGGTTTGAAAAAAAAGATCACTCTTACATGGTACATCAAAAATGGACACATAGTAACAAAAAATAACATACCAATCTCAACTAGGAGACCACACACCCAAATGGCCTCATTTTTCATAAGAGTCCTCTCTCAAGTCCAGATGACGAGAACCCTAAGGGCTCAAATAGGAAATGGGAACAACCCAAACACTCAAGGAAGGTTCTAAATAAAAACATAGATAAAAAATGATGCTACAAACCAAGAAAATAAAGGAAATCATATTTCCATTATCTAGTATGAAAAGAATCCATTAAAACATCCCAAAATTGGGGATCATTCACAAGATCCCAATAACCATGGATGAAGCACTAAAATGTAAACGAGGTGAGAACTGCCAATGGAATAGTCTTAAAAAACAACCCAATAATAAGGGAACCAACCCAATACCGTATATGAAACCAATATTAAAAAACTATTTATGAAGAAAAAAATATCCACAACAGTAGTGAAATCAAGGATATTTATGAAAGGAGGTATTGACATACCATGGAGACCCACATTGTAATCACACCATTGGTCTTTCCATCCCATAGAAAAAGCATTTTCTCAAAGCTATAGCTCATCCTCTTTCTACACCATAAACATAGGGCCAACCTTACACTAAATACTCTTTCACTATGTACTCAATGGAACTAAGGAATCACCTACCACATGACACCAAGACTTTTCATATTACACTTGAATGGACTCTTTGAAAACCTCTATAAAATAGGTTAGACCAAATGAAAGTAAAACTAAACCAAAAAATTAGAAATGACCACCTCTAAATAAATGAGATTTCTCAGAATCCCTAACCACCAAATAAATGAAAAAACAGAAAACTACAAAAAATGATTGTTTTAATCCCCTATTGATTGGTTACTAAAACTAAAAATCAAAAGGTCAATAAATTTTTGTAATTTTACAACCTCTAGGTAGAACCATTGTAAAACCCCACTGAAAAGGATCCAAAGAAAAACCCTTTCTTAGTTGAGGAGGAACCATAGATTCCCTTAAAACTCATCTAAAACCAACATGGAAGCTATCAATTCCCCTTAAATATGAGGATTTATACATACAATACTAAACGTGGAGCCTAAGAATCCACCAAAACTAGAAAAACACTATTGACCTTTCTGGGAGAAATAATAAAAACATAAAAAGACATGAACCATATACATTCATATGTTAAACCACACCAAATGATTACTACACAACCAAGAATCAGTCAAAGTAACAATCCATGACAAAAGGAACACACATTCACCAATTATTTTTTTAAATCACTCTCCACTAAGAAACATGATTAACTCTATTCCATTCAAAACCTTGAAAATCTAACAACCATGGTGGGAGACACACACACACACACACAAACTTTTCCAAAAATTGATTTTCATAAAATCATTTTCAAAATTATCTTTTATTTTTGAATGAAAAGTGTCCTAAGAATTATCATCATATACACATATACCTTTTCAAAACCCATTTCAAATATATTTCAAATAGAAAACCCCATTTTAAAATCCAAAAAAAAATCATAAACAACATTTGAAATCATTTTATTTCCAATAAACCTAGAGATGTATGTTTGAAACAAACAATTTCCCAAAAACCACAAGAAAAACAAACATTTTATTAACCATTCTTCTAAAAAATGTCTTGAAAACCAACATATCCTAAAATTCATTCATTTCCAAAAACAAGGTGTTCAAAATCAACTGGAAATAAAGAACTACACAAGAATTCAATCAAGGATCATAAGATCTACATCCAAAAAATCACCCAAACACTCCTCCTTCCACTTGAAATAAGTGAAAATCACCTTCATAGAAATCCATAATTGAGAGTTTTCCAAACTATCCAGGGAATATATAGTGTTATTCATGCCTTGAACGCACGATTTGGGCAACCAGGTGTCAATTGTGAAGCACGACCACCAAATAAGTCACACTCAACCACATGGGGTTCACATGGGTTCCCAGGCTATGTGAGCTATCAATGTAGGGAATGTTTTCCTCCACCTCACTTCGAAACCAGGAGTGACCCCTAATTTAATGTAAATTCTCAAAGAGGATCAAAAAACTAATCACATAAAAATCTATAAAAAAACTAAGATAACTAGAATCCATGAATCGAAACCCAACACCCCTGGTAACGTGAGGTTCAAGATGAGAAAGATCTTTCAAGAATCTCACTTACCATACCTCTCAATCTCTTTCAAAATTAATAAAAATTCCACCATGAAATCCCCAAATAAAAAGGGATACACACAAATAATATCCTCCTATTAATGGATACTTAAACTTAACTACCATTGTGTATCAAATTGGAATAGGCTTCCGTTGAACCCATCTCTCGACTTGATTCAAGATAAGGATTGAGGGGTACTCCCAATCCCCAATGGCTAGATATTAATGTCTGGGAATCACATGAATCCCTTTGGGAATGATTTTATCCAAAACCATGATAAATAGAGTTAAATAAATAAATATAGTTTAGAGTTAAAATAAACACACATGCTAAATAGTTCATAACCAACTAAAACATTCCAAAACATTTGAAAATACATAAACTAAAATATGGTTAGTAATACAAAACAACCCAAAAAGAATAAAAAGCAAAGAAACTTGAGTTGAGACCATGCCAGATCCTAGTAACCTTTGATTATCACCACCACCCAACTCTCCCAAAATCAACCATGATGATAAAAATAGAAACCAACCAGGAACATGGATCTAGAAATATAAAATTTTGTAGGCATGAGCTAAAAACCATGTTGGTCACTAGAACCCACTGAATATATGAATTCTATTTCATTAAGAAATTCAAATATTCTAGTTTGTAAAAAATTATAGAATGTAATCCTTCATATTCAACTTTTAGAAAACAAGAAATTCTATAATAAATGTTCCAAAAACAATTATATTTGTTGTTTTCCAAACCAATACACATTTTTTTTGAAAAAAAATCTATCAGCCTAATCCATTTATAGACCATGGACACAATGTTAACATTTCTCAAAATAAACCCAGGTTTTATTTAAATTATAATGGACACGTTAAAATATTCCACCTCCTAAATAAATCAAGAATTTAACATCTTGAAATCCACTTTAAATAACCTATACAATAGTCTTTAAATTCAAAATGGGTTTTCCCAAAAATATTTGAAGAAACACTTTCCAAAGGAGATGAATCAACCCACCCACATAGGTCGAGCACTATAAGTTGAAATAAGACATCCGTAGAAATATATCAATAAAAGTAAGAAAAATGTGTAATATCAATGAAAACAGGGAAAAAAATACAACAATCACTAGATAAAACTCCCCTCAATCAATATCAAATGATAAGGCAATAAAATTTCTCATGGCATCTACCTACGAACCCTGAAATGCCTTGAATACTTCCGTATAATGATATAACCACCTAATCAAGATATCATCATGTGATTATGTCCAAATTTCTTTATCCAATTGACCCACTCAAGCATCATTGTGATGAAAAATCCTCGCTAGGATTGTGTCCATAGTACGACTAGTCGACTACTAGCAATGTGTGAACAAACTAAAAGATTAAATTATATCATCCACATAGTAACTAGTTTGCAATGACCTTTAAAAAGGAATTTAGTTATAGGAAAAAATGATCCATGTTTAACTAAAAAGGAATAATCAAATATACCCTTACCCATAACACCTAAGTATCAAAAGACTCTTACATAAAAAATTCACCAATGGAATAATGGAAACATTTCAACACAATATGAGAAACAAAAATCACATAATGATCATGATCCAATAAAAGGGTTATAAAAAAATGGGTCAATAAAGGGGTGTCTCACATTTACCATTTAGAAAAAAGTTCCAATAGGGCCTTTAACACTAAAACATGGATCAAAATTACAAGTTCCTTTCACATTTAATTAAACAGAATAAAATACATTTTTATAGGATCAATAAAAAAACCTCCTCAGTAAAACATTTGGAAGATACCCTTAAATAAGGGGATTCAAAGTTTTAAATTAAAAATAGTCTAAGGGGGAACCATTTTCAATGAAACACTTTAAAAGAACCATTATGTAATATTACACTTGGGATAAATGACATACACATTTCAGTTTACCATTTGAAATTCATATAAAAATCCATTTAACAAATAATTTTGAGGTCTACACCTCCTATGAGAAACCAAATTCCATTTAGAACATATTTATCATAAATTTAAAACCATTACCCTGTTAAACCCCATTTTTATCCTGAAAACCATTTTAAAAATCCATACGACCATTACACAAAAGAATATAAACATTAAAAGTTCCATTTCATTGATGAATACATGTGTTTCACATGAAAACCCAACTATGAAAAGTTAAAAACACAATGAAATGGGTTTAAATCACATCAAAGATACTACATATATTCACACGTTCAATAAAATTGAATTTACAAATCACAAGAACACTTTTAATTACAAATAAAAGAATTTCATAAAAATGCCTACCTCAAGGTGGATAAATTGAATCATAAATGTGTCACTGTTAATGGGGAACACTCCAAAAATAATGAACTCCTTCTATATAGGCCATAAAAATCAAAATTAAAAGGTTAGTACAATACCAATCCTAATCACTAGCTATCATAGTGGATTAGAGTCCCAATAGAATGGGAAAACCTAGGAGAGAGAATAGATGGAGTATAAGAGATGGGAAAGAATAAATTTCATGGAATTGTATAGAAAACATATAGAAGGAAATGAATCAATAGGAGGAGGGAGAGAATGCTCCTCTTTCTCCCCCAATGATCAAATAATTTCAATGGGGAGAATAAGAAGCAATAACCCTTAAATGTGAAGAGTGGTTCTTTTGGAAAAGTCGAAAATTAAACACCTAGGAAAGCTAAAATTTTTAGCCACATAGTTAGGAAAACAATTCACCAACCAAATCAGATCTGCTATATCTCCAGAATTTAATCTGCAATATTTCTTCATGAATGATTCTTGGTTTGAGAAAACTATGCACCTCACCCCAGACACATCCAAGACCCCACATGGTCTCGGGGGAGCTCCGAACGGTTTCAAAAACCATATCGAATCCATTCAAAATAGCTCTATAAAAATGAAATATCCAACCACACGGTTACTCCTAATCATGTGGGATTACCACTATACCCAAAAGGCCTTTGAGATATAAATTTTCATCCAAACACCAACTGAAACTCAACGCAACTCCAGGCAAGATAAACTCATGCAAAAAAGAACAACATTATGAAATATGTGTTGTCATAGGTCATCACAAAAAATTATTATAATTATGCTATATTTTCTTCCTTAACTTAATGTATTTGATAAATTACATTCACCAAGATCATTCTTGACACAATGGAGTGTTACAGATTAATTGGTTCTAATTACAATTATTAGATCAAGAAAAAACGTATAAAATCACTTACAGAGGATCTCCCATGGTAAATATATGAAAATAGCATAATGAAATGAAGAAAAATTATATATATGTGCATAAAACATAAAAAAATATATCGTATTCTACATCATAATCATCATTATATTATTTAATAAATATCATTATGGGATTCTAAAGGACATCCCCTATATATAGTGTCTCCAAGGGTCGATCCAAATCCTCTAATGTTTGGATAAGATCTGTTAGATATCTAGGGAATGTCAGTTACTCAAATGCGAAGGATATGTATAAAGAGTGATTTGGGTTTTTTAAAATTTCATCCAATTATTTTTGGAATGACATCTTCTCACCTATAATCATATTGTATTGTTTTTATAAACAAAAAAGATGCTCCTTTTGTTGTCACATTTACTTATGATTTTATAATGCATGTGTAAATGATGATTTTGATAACTCTGGAGTAAATTCATGAATGATAAACTCTCCATATATTTTATCAAATTGTAATAGATACATAAATGAAACACTATTGATGATCTAACTTTCAATCGTTAATTATAATCATGGGTAGTGTAAAACAATATACCATTTGATGCATGGAAATCCAAATTTGCATGAAAAACAAAAAGTATAACTCATATATATATATATATATCATAAAGATAAGGAATTATGGAATATCTATATTAATCTGTCACTTCCACTAAATCCTAAAATACATTGTGGTATTTCACCTTTTATTCTATCATATACAATAATTTATGAAATTATATCCAAAAAAACTTTTGAATATATTCCAAAAAATATAATGTTATCTTTTAATTTATCTTGTATCCCATAAAATGAAATACCTCATGAATACCCATCCAAAACACTTTTAGAGTATCTATTTGAGTAAAACTAAATCCCCATTTATTCAACAATAATGTGCAGTCGAATGGGAATTTATAGAATTGAAATGACATATGAATATTTAGATTCATAAATGTATGCAACAAGAGGGATCTTGAAAAGCATGAATGCTACTTATTATATAAAGGTATATGACAAGATATCTATTATATAATCATCTCTAAATACATATTTCCACCATTCTGAATCACATGCAAATACACATTCCTATATTTTCCAATTTTCCAAGACCTTGACTGATTATAGGAAACGAAATATGTCAATCACATTTAGGAAACACATATGTTCTTAATTATTATAGTACAAACTAATTTGATTAGTGAATAAATCACATTTTATTCATCCTAATATATAATCACATCATAGGACCCTTATATGATTAAATATATATTATCTAGGTGAAGCTATACACTTCTACAAGCATTCTCAATCAATGGCCTAAATGACATACTCATCATATGATAGGTCAAATCAAATCTTGGTTGACAACAAACCAAAGACATAATGAGTAATATATACTTAAACATACATGTTTTACTCAATTAAATATATAGATTTTCATAATCAGGGTATATAATTATATAGGATATCCTGATAAGTATCTCACTAATAATTTTTAGTGGGGACTTAAATAGGATCCATGCACCATTAGTATTCCAAATAATTCTGTATGACACTCCATGTTCTATATTTCTTGGGTGTTCCAAGACACACAATTAATATTTTTTCTATTCCTTTCTAGTATATTATATATTTATTTACCAAAGTCCAACCTATTTAACCTTAATATTTAATCATAACCAATAATACTACATGAAAAAAATCTAGTTAATCGTAACTAAATGATTTAATTTCAGTGGTTAGTTATCATTACACATCCAAAAATGTATATATATATATATATCCAACAAGAAAGAATGATAAGGTGGTAATTTACTCATATATGATAGATTATATATCATTAAACCCATTTTAAAAATATTTAACAAACCCATCATTAGTGTGTATCTATCATATCATATTTTATAAAATTGAAAATCATCATTATGCATGTAACACATTTAGGGTTTTTAAAAAATCATTACATCAAATGAAACTCCTCTGAAATATTTATGTGACCATCTGATATGAACCTCACACTAAACTCTTTTAGTGATTAGCATCTACGGAGAAAGATATTTTTAATAATGTAGAGATTTTGAAATAAAATTCTTAATTGTCCAACACTTTGAAAATATTAAAACATCATAACTTCATCACACCAAATTTTATGATGTTAACTTCTTTTATTTACTTATAAGTACTTTTATGCGAATTATCTCTATCCTCATAAATCTTTCCATTAAAATTTTACCTTAAAATAATTGAATTAATTATATTATTTCTTATTTAGAACATGGTAATCTCTTTTAAAACATAGTTAGATTTAATTTGTTACAATAACTAATGTAAAAATTTATATTTATACTTTCCTTTAAACCCTTAAATCTTTTTAGGATATCCATTGTAAGTAACTTTATAAACCTAACATGAAAATTATTTATAGAAAAAATGATATTATCTTTCTCATATTGACTAAATGTAATTCTTTTTATTTTCTTTATCATCATATATCTAAACAATTTAGGATATTATATATAATATAATTTTAATCATATACTTTTAATGTTTATCAGAAATAACGATATACACTTTCTTTGGTAAATAAAATTAACTATTTTAATTTTTATTCACCATCACAAATATTAAAATCTTTAGGATATTAAGTTGAAATCACTCTTACTTTATATTAGCGTAGTCATTAATTTGTTAAGTTTAATCATATATAATTCCAAACATACCCTATTATCCTTTTTGTCACTATATTCTTCACATAATTTTAGGCTAAATAATAACACCAACCCTATTGTGTTTTGAAAATAACACTTATTTCCCATAGAATAAATATTTCAAAAATGAAATATTTTTTCCAAGTAATATATTCTATTTTATTTGTTTGAAACTTTTCATGGAAAAGAATACTACCCATTAAAATATTCCACTAAAAAGAAGGAATCAAATTCCATCATTCAATAAAAAGTATCCAGATAAACATGTTATACTAGAAAAAACGTTTTTCAATTATATTCTTCTTAAAATATGTTATAGATCTAAAGGAATCAAAAACCATGTGAATGCAATTATTCATCTCATGTTGTTTCTAAAAATTGTATATTGACTAAGAAATCCTCTTATCGTATAAGTGAAATGATATGATGATACAAATAATTTACATAGATTTATATAATCTTGATAAATTCTATTGAAATAAAATTTTTATTATAAAATCACATGATCAATTAATTCTTTGATTTTGAACAATATTATATTTATAACTCTTGTAAAATATAAATTTTGTTTCATATACCTTTTAAAATCCAATAATTAATTTCTATAACAACTATACTAGACGTGTAAATTAAATAGAGTTTAACAAACTTCTTCAAGTATCAAGATAACTCACAATATGGAATTATTACTACTTCTCCCAAATAACTATCGATTTCAATAACCACGATTAGCTTCTTGAAAAAAGTCATTCTTTTAAATAAATTGTTCTTTAAATTTAGAGTTATAACCACTATTATGGACAATACAAAAAAATATAACATTTACATAATATTGAAGATAATATATTCTAAATAAATTAAGAATATAGGGTAATCATTTCATTAATATATTCATATTACTGGAAAAATTCCATAAATGAAAATAGAATGAATTCCCAAACCAGAACAATACTTTTGAGTCTCCATGTAGATCATGTTATATAATTATACCAATAATAAACTATGATTATTAAAAATACCCCCATCATTTTATTAAAAAAATAATTGTTTACATGATCTTCTCAATAGATAAATAAGAGAATATGTATCTTATAAATAGTTCATCTATGCTTGAATCATCCAATATATCAATGAAGAAACTATTTTATCCATAACTTCGAGCTTCATTTACAAATTAATTTCTCCTTAAATAAATTTATATATATTTAAAATACTTATAAATTACAGAGAACATATCATGTATCTATTAAAACAAAGCAATTGAATAATATAACAAATAAATATTTAAAGAAAAATTTATTCTCTCCAAGTCAATAAAATATTCAACCATATTGAATATCATTTGGAAGACCCAATCATATTGAGTATATGATACTATAATTTCTCTAATTATTAATGTATATAATCATATTGATTAAATTATTAAAGACTAATATTCATTTGATTTTTTTGAAACTAATTTGTTTTAAAATATAAGCGACTCATTTTATGCTTTTATAAGAATATAGATTAATATGATGAAAAATATCAATACTTGATTACTTAGGAATAGGAATTGCTTCAAATCATGAAATATATCATGTACTTTAATCATTTATAAAAAAATAATTATATATACATAACATTTCTTATGTAACCATTATTAGGAGCACCATACATTAAGCTTATTCTTTCAAGGATAAATCTTAATGTTTAGTTTAATGGTTATGATTATATTCATCTATAAAAAATCTTTTATGAGATGAGTATCATAATTAATATCCATTTAATAAGTATTTTTATTAACTAGTATCCCACTGAAATGATGACCCATTTTTAAAAAATTGTAGAAATTAATTGGATAATATCTATATTTCACTAATCAATAGGTCACTTTATTATATCTCAAAAAACATAGCTATTTAGGTAGTTTATCGTCCCAAAAAAAATATTAGTGACTCTTGGATAGTTTAGTGGATAACTTTTTTTTTCTAGATCTATCATATGGATATATTTAACTCTACTGATCCTGAAAAATAATCCTATTAGGGTATCACAATTAGTGTGACTAGAAGAAAATGATAAAAGCAAGATAACAGATGATAATCATGGGGAACCCATTTTTAGTATGATCACCCATCAAGGAAATCCATATCCAATTATTAAATGATTTCCTTTCACAACATAATATAGGGGAACCTAGCTTTATCATGAGCTTCCCAGTTGGATGATCATGGTCCTAACAAGTGTTTCAATGTAAGGAATCATAAACTTAGAAATTTTGGGGGATTTAATCTCATTATCTTATCTCATACAATTCACATAGTACGAATAGATTTTATTTTTTAGATTCGAATCATATTACCTCGAAAAAATCAATATGTCCTATAAAATTATATATAAAAACATTCATAAATATCCCAATTCATCACATACATAATGTATGTGATCATTTAATGTAGGGTCATATATTTATATGAGATTAAAAATATGCACATAAGTGAGCTCATAGGAATAGATAGCCAACCACATTCACATTTCTAGATAAGGCATAAGCCTCTAGGATAGTAGGTCGTATTACCTCATGTCCCTCTATATGGAGAGACTTTACTCAAGAGATAATTCAATTCATTAAAACATTAAAATATAATATTCATAAATTATATTCAATAACTATGTTAAAGTTTATAAATAAAAATACAAATCATGTTCAAGGTAGATGAAAATCTAAATTAATTCTCATTATTGGCTAGTAATGTAAGGAATTATTCCCTAGAGGGATTTTAACATTTTATCAAAATAATACTCCATTCATCAGATAAATAATTTATAACTATGAATAAAAAATGAATAAATAAATGGATAATTTAAATATCTAAGATTGAGATAATTTTTTAGAAAAATTCATATATAAATGTTAATTATAAGTATTTAATAATTTTAGATTTATATTATGGACATTGTATAATTTTTACTATAATCACTTTATATTCATTCCAATGTTAACCCATTCATATTTTCAAAATATATAATTTTTTTAAATATAATATATTTTATGAATTATAAATAATATATAATCCAATTTCTAGTATGTAACCATTCTATATTATCTAAATATTATATACATAACATTATTTAATCCATGGTTAAGATAATTATCACAAAACAATTTTCATGTGGCCAAAATAATATTCAAAATAATTCTCTTTAATTTGAATAATTACAAATAATTAATTATGAAAAATTCATAAATTAAATATATATTTTTTTAATGTGGCCAAATTTATGTAATTTAGAAACACTTAATACATTTTCATTATGATTTATAACTAAAATATTTTATTTTTTGATCATTATATGTGCCATATTATTTTTGAAAATATTAGTTAAAGGTTAACATTTAATATTTAAAGACTATTTTTATATAATTTTTTCATAATTTTTTTAACTAACTATAACCCCTTTATAAATAATTATTTAAACAAAATTTTATTAATTAATAAGTTTTAAAAATACCATATATTTTATTTCATAATTTATTATAAATTATGATAAAACATAAAAAAATATAAATTGTTTATATTTTTTTTACCCATATGAAGGAGGGGTCACATACACAAAGATAAATTCATTTACATTTAAATGGCTTCCTTTAGGTACGGTTATCACATGACTTACCTCTTGCATAAAGGTAATGAGGAAACAATATTCAAGTAGGTCCATTATTTAAAGGAATAAATGATTACCATTATGTACTCCCCTACTACATAAAGGTATAATATGATGACCTTTTCATAATACCTTATATATAAATCTAAATGAATATTATAATTACATACTAACATTTATAAAAATGTAATCTTATTTATCCTCTACGTAAAACATTTATATAGAAAGGTATCTCGGGATGAACCTTACAAAAATAAATCTATATAAGGGTAAAATGGAATGATCCTTTCATAGAATGATCTATATAAGTGTAAACACCAAATACCATTATATAAAACTCTTTTTAGTAAAGGTAATTTATTAAGTAAAGAATCTCCAGTCTTTAAAAGATGTGATTCTCCGTTTTTCACATTTTCTTCTTTTAATGCAATATTTCAAAAATATAAAATATTTAATTCTCTAATACAAGTATTAGGTATCAAAAAAACCTAAAAATAATTTTTAAATTAAGAAGAATCATATAAAATCTATTTTCAAGGATCTCTCATGCTTGAAATTTGAAAACATCATTAAACTAATATGAAGAACTCTTGTATGTATATGTGTATACCGTGAATTATAGAGTATCTATAACTTCTCCTTCAATAATATTTGGTTTGATAATGATATTATAGTGAATCCAAAGAAAATTACCTCTCAAAAGTGTATATATAGGTTGATTCAAATCATCTAACATTCAAATGGGTTCTATTCTACATCCACAACATACTAGTGCCTTAAACTCAATGAAGTAGTATAAAGAGAGATTTGTGTTTTTTTAAATATTCAAAAAAGTGTATAAGGAATACTCTCTTCAAACATTCCATCACATGGAAGTGTTTTTATAACACATTTGTATTCTCCTTGGTTTATAAAATTTACATAGGTGTTTATAACACATGAATAAATACTAATTCAAACAAACCATGCATAAATGCATAAGTGTAGAACTTATGATCCATTTCATCTTATGCTATGGTTCCTTAAAATATATAATTATGGATGATCATACATTATTTCTAAAACTATAATCACATGCAGTATAAAATTATATACTCTTATATATATATAATTATGAATTTTCATGAAAACTATAAAATATAGCTTATAAATTTAGGGATTTAGGGAATATATATTTAATGGATTTATTTTGGCCAAAGGATGGTGGTTCTATGAAAATTACCACGTGTATTATAGTGTATTATATGGTATTTGGTTATTTAATGGATATATCACTCAATTGGGGGTGTTTTTGGAAGTTTGATCCCGGTTTATATTGATGACTCTCCATATAATAGATGTGAGTGATTCAAAATAGTTCACATAGGAAATAAAAGGCTCATTACACTTAGGGATCATTGTCTATTGATTCACATGTTTAAGAGACAATGTATGGTAACATAATTAATATAATTTAGTTAGTTAAACATTATATTATGAAACTGGAAAAATATTTCGCTAATAATTAAGGAATGAATATGGTGAAACTTCTTTAGAATTAACCACTTTTCCTTCACTATATTTTCGTTATGATTTCAATTTTACTTTATTTTTTGATATAATATATTCATTCTTTTATTTTTATTCTATTTTGAAAAACACTAAATGTACATGGTATGTGATAAAATGTTAATTGAGTGTTTATATGAATCCATGAATGAAACCCTATAGTTTTCACTATATTGAATTCCATGATGATTTAAAAATTATTATAGAAAACCCTCTAATAGGTCCTCTCATCAATTATGTAATTTCTAAAGCATGTTTAATTATTTATGATTACGTTGTTGATAATGTTTTTATGATGTTAGGTTTTGAGAAATATATATTACAAGATATTAAATCATAGAATAATGATGGTTTATATTGGTATATAATTTTTTTGATATATATTGAGTGACATTATAAAGTAGGAACATTGATTGATGAAACAATATACCTATTTCTAATATTGAAATTAATTGTTAATAACCCTTATAATTCTTATATTCTACCAGAAAATACCACATTCAGATATTTATAATTTATGGAAATCAGTTATTTAACTCAAACTATTTTTCTGCGTTTATTAGTTTATTTGTTATTATGTGAATACATTATGAACGATAGATTTTTAAATATTTTTTTGATAAAAAATAAAGGTTAGTTAATCATAAGATATAGAGTTATTAAAGAAAGGTTCTATGAAGAAACATGTCGGATACTAAGATTAAAAACAACAATACATTTCCCACATCGCAACAAAAGAAAGAAACAATGAGTTTTGTTTGTTTATGAAACAACCCAATAAGTTGATAAACTATTTTTTTCTTCATCACAATTATACTATTGTAATATTCATGGAATTCATATATGTTACCGATCACATGATGATTCACTATTAAATTACACACTTATTCCATTATGTTAAACTATTTTTTATTTCAAATTCAAAATTTAATAACCAATTGAACATTACAATAAATTTAAATAGATAAATATAAATAATATTAAAATATTAAATTTTACGTGTTTATATATTTTTTGTATCAGGAGGTAATTTGGAGGGCCCATGATAATGTACACAAAAAATTGGTCATACATCCTAGAATCCAAAGAACATAATCAGAAGTTATCACACATTTAGAATAATACATTAATAAAATTGCGATAAAATTTTGGAGGAGGATCCAAAACAAAATTCTCTACAACTCCTATAAAGACATACAATACAAATTCATTCATCTAGAGGCCCAAAAGAAATTATCTATCTAAAAAACTTTATATTATAGAGGTAATGAGTTCTGTTTGGTCTTTTGAAAATTTCAAGTAATATATATGTCGAATGGATGTACAATTTTTAATAGAGATATTAAACATGTCTTCCAAAAACTACTATATTTTCTAAAATTCAATATAATCTTGTATACTTATCTAAAACAGAGAAACAAGTTGTATCTCAAAATCTGGGCTCCCCAAACCACCTTCAATATTTCCTAGAAAAGGGTGCATGGAGAACCTCATATGAAATATCAACCATGTAGAGAATTGATTCCGTTTTGGAGCTCCAAAGGATTACTCTCATCATCTTGGTAGTTTTTTAGATCCCTATTCTTATTGGGAGATAAAAGATGATGGTGGAGTTCCTCAAATGTTTCCTCCTCTTAATATAAATATAAATAGTGGTAGATCATTGCGAGGGAGCTAAACACATGTAAAGGGAGTTTAGGAACAAATAAAATGTACTAGTTTTGAGTAATTTGGGTTCAAAAAAATTTAATTCCTTGTATCATTAATTATTTCCTATTATAATTATTATGGTATGATTCATCGGATCTGTATGGTATTTATTTTTAACTGAGTGGTATGAGGTTTTGAGTGTGTGACATGTATTATTCTAATTGGACAACATAAGAAAAATTTTAATTACCATGTTATTGGGATTTTAAAATGCATTAGAAGATATTATACCATGTAAAAGATATTGACCATGTCTATATAATTTTTATTTCATGTTTTGGTTCTACAAGTATTGACATAATGTAATGGAGAGTAAGTGGGATTCTAATTAATTTCAACCAAATAGTTACTCTAAAACAAATATAATTTTAATAGCTAAACATTCCATTATGTGTAGTAATATTTCAATGATCACATTTTTTTATTTTTTCAATACTCTATTTGTTTTTTCAATTACTAAAATATTAAAATAAGTTATTTCATTTTGAAGCATCTTTTAAAATCCTCCCTCTTTCTTGTTTTGTTTTTACTTTTTTTGTGAATTCACACTATAAACCACCAATAATCATTTATATATGTCCTATAGTCTTCCTTATACTATACAATATCTAAAAAACTAATATATTTTCCATGTAATGATAGAATAGTCAACTTTTTCATCACTTTCAAGGGAGCACTTTGGTCATTAGTGTGTTCTTTTGATAATAACATTGTGTATTTAGTAAATATTTTTCTATTTATCTCTTCATCTTGTGGTGTTCTATCCTGTTTTTATATTTTGGATCAGTGCATAATTTTTTTTACTCAAAGTAAACTACATCCTTTTGAACCCAAACCAAAGGGGATTTTATGTTAAGCAAGACCAAGACTCATAGGATGATCCTTTGAGGGAGGACTCACAATAATTGAAGACTCTTATAGACCTCAATTTTCAAGAAATAAAATAGAAACTAAAATTAACATGTATAACATGGAATTAAATAATTGTACAATAAACGAACTATCTTTTCCTAATATTGATATCCAACCTATATTTATTCAAGAATAGGGTGATTCACCAAACATCAAACTAAAATATTTCCTTATTCACTTATTACCAAAAATTTCATAGACTTTTTGCAGAAAACCCGCGTAAGAATTTAAAGGAATTCCATATATTATGATTAACATTAAAAACTAAAAATGCGGATAAAGAACATGAAAATTTTTTGGGATTATAAATTTTCATTAGAGGAAAAATCAAAAGAAAGTTTTGATTATGTTAACTCCCCAATTATAGGCTAGGTGCACATGAAGACCATTTTTCATGAAAAAATACTCCAAAACCTCTTGAACTTAAACTATAATAAAATAATTTTTCTAATAAGGTAACCTAAAGGTAAAACACATCACGAATACTATGAATGATTTAAAATATTATGTTAAAGCTATCCCCATTAAAAAATATGTGATCAATTGTTAATAAAGTAATTTTGTAACTATTTAATTAGTATTGATAAAAATATTATTGATGCTGTTATAGGTGGTTCAATAGTTGATAAGTCCCCAATTGTATCATGGTTACTCATTGAAAATATATCACATTACATGTTTTAATTTTATTCACGGTCTAGTGTACAACCAAAACCCACTATTCTAACCAATTCCCTCAATAAAGAGACCATAATGAGAGTTTTGGGGCAATTTTCCAAAGTCTTTCATATAACCAACCTGTAAGGGAAAACACATACTATCCATCAAAAACATTATGGATTTATAACGAATAATATAGGAAAGGGGGATATTATAACTAACCTCAACTATCCCAGAACCACCCTGGGTAGGGTATTAAACACCAACCACCACCTCAAAATCCTAAATCTCAAAAAACCCCTTTAATATATACCCCATTAAACATTATTCTAGACTTGATTACACAATGAAATAAATTGATTTAAATAATCTATAATTACCTCAGACCACCTAAGTACCCAAACAAGAAATAAAAACTAAACTAAGCTAACCTTGAAACTCGGTGGGTGAAATATAATGTCAATGGTTTGCTAAACATCCATTTCAACCTGTAGTCATACCATGAGAAAATTTAAATGTTATTGTAATATCCCTTATGATTGGTAAGAATTATAAAATAAAAATAATGTACTAGTAGAGTCATCCAGTCATGAAAAAACCACCATTCTAACCATCTTAAATGATCACAGTTAGGAAAATCATTATCCTAATAGAAACCCCAATTAAGAAAAAATAGTGCCTTTTGAGGAGCCACATATACCAATTATTCCTCTTATACTCCAAAAAAGGGTCACCAAATTAAGGAAATAAAAAGAAATTTAAATTTATAAGGAAGTCATGGAAACATTCAAAAATTTTTAGGTGAACATTCCCTTGATCTATTCAGAGAAGTAAAATCGATGATATACAATGATTTTTAGTGAAACTTGTACACAAAAAAGAAAAATTCATGCTGATAAAAAAGTGATATTATGGAGGAAAGTCTCTATATTAATTCAACTACCATTTCCCTCCAAATTAAATGATCCTAGAATTTACTCAATTCCATGCACAAAATGGGATTATATATTTTTTGATGTTATGCATTATAATGGTGTTTCGATAAATGTAAATCCTCACTCTATTTTATCATCATTTCCAGTTGGGGGACTGAAGGCCAAGGGAATATGTGTTAAATAAGAAAACAAGGGTACCACAAACATTAATGGTGTGTTATCCTATTTTCCTGTGAGGCTTGAAAATTTAATTTAACCTTAAGATTTTTATATGTTTAAAATATAAGATGATAGGTATAACAGATATACCCCATTACATTGGGGAGATATTTATTGAAAACCAAATAAATATTAATTTCCTCAATGGCGCATTATCTATGGATTTTTTTGGTGACATTTTCTCATTGAACATCCTTGATGCCATGAAGCACCCCTTCGGAAAGCATTCCCCTCTACTACTACATTATATTGTTATACTCACTATCCCTAAAGAAGTTATATTCTTTACCCTGATCCCATGTTTGGGTTATCATCATTAATAATAATTTTATGAAATTATTCATGTGTTGAATTCAATAAGGGGAAATGAAAATTTAATGCACGTTCATTAATTGATGATTTATTGGGTTCGTAGAACACAATAACTATAAATTATTCAGCTTGCTTTATAAAAGATGAATCTTCATATAAGAATAACCCCTTAATCATATACATGATTTTATTGAAATATCCTTTTATTTATCTCTCTTATAACTTATAAATTTAGAACACATCTGTGGAGAATGAAATTGAGTTTTTCACATTCTCTCTAATTCACTTAAATTTAAGAAATACATTGGATTACAAGACCTTTTAAGTGAGTGTCAATAATCATTGATATGGTAACTCATTTCTATGCACTTTGTTATCCCAAATTAATGTATGATATTTTTATTCATTATCAAGGTTAAACTAGAGAGCTGATAACCCCTTTAATAAAATTTCATTTTACATATTAGTTTTTAGTTAATATGATAAATATCTATAAGATGTGTTCAAAGATTTCACGATATAATGTAATAATAACACACACATAGAGAGATATAAATAGTTTATATAATAATAAGGACATTATAGAACATAAATTTTTAATATATCTATTTTCATTAAAATAAATAAAGAAAATAAAATCAAAAACATTATGTTAATGCACATATATATATATATATAAATAAAATAAAATCCAAAAAGAAAGCATGTGTTGATGGCTATAATGTTCTTTGGGAAGTGACCTATCATTGACACCAACTTGTTATGTCATTTCTTCCTAAATTATCTTTTATTATAGTGAAAACACTTTGCACTCTAGGCATTGGGGTAGGTACATTCAAGGTCCAGTTAAGGTTTTTATAAATTTTCATTGTTTTCTTTTTTCAACTTGATGAATGGTATGCTAAATTTTCCCTAAATTCCTGAATTCCTTAGCAATTATTGTCTTCCTTATTTATCAAATTTTTGTTTGATGGTATTTTTATATACCCCCCTCTCTTATTCATTTTTCTATCTCTTTTACCAAAAGACTCATTTTAGATGCCCACGTGATCATGGATTTTATTGAAAGTGCATGTCAAATATTCCTATATCATATTGTTTTAAATTCAATGACGTTTTATTCACTGGTGGAATATCCTTTTTAGCATAGAATTAACATTGAGTGGATTTTTTTAAGTAAAATTGTTTTTATCAATTATATCAATGATTGTATCATTGTAAAAACATCGAATTTTCATTTTTTTCTATGTGGGGTTTTTAGGGGTTAATTATTTAATTTAACATCTCCACACATCAATGCACCCAACCATGATGTGGGAATATTTATTACATATGTGAAGGTTTATATATATATGTTTGGTTAATGTTCCTTATCATTAAAAAATGTTTTTTCCATGTGTTTATTCCTTACTCGATTTGTTTCATTATAGTAATGGATTAACCTTTTGGTGTGCACCTATTATATGAATTATCTACGCCCTAAAAAATTCAATTAAATTATGAGGGGAGTGACGCAGTGTAAAAAATATAAGAATTTCTAGCTCGGGATATTATGTTTTTATTTTCGGCATGATTATATGAGTGTGTCTTTAAATTGTATTGCAACAGATCTATATCAGGTTTAATGGAAAGAGTTAGGTAAGTATAAATTTTTTAAACTAACCTATATTTACTTGATATAATGTGGAAAGAATATAATAAAATGGTTATCTCACACACTCACAAACATGTTTAGATTTACTAGCATGGTTTACTTATGAAATATTGTTAAATACTAATATCATATATATCATTTAATTTTTTTGAGATTATTTATAAGACACCCATTTTTGTTCTTATTGAGATTAACTCTTTATTGTGATTATTAATTTTCTTATTATGAAATAATTAAACGAATTTAATATAAAGTAAAATCATCATGATCTATGGAATAACGTCATGAATCATTTTCTTTAACTTGAATTTACTTAGGTGTAAAAATTTTTAGGGTTGGGTGTGTGATCTTGTTGTAATTTAATATTAAATTCCACCCATATACCCCTATGTTAAACTAATTTTGTATTGAAAATTATAAATTTAATAACCAATTTAACATTTAATTTAATTTAAATAGTTAATTATTGATACATTAAAAATGAAAAATTTACCTTGTTTGGTTTTTTTATAGGAGGAGATAATTTTGGGGGCCGAGGATAAAGAACAAAAAAATGGTCAAATTGCATGGAATCCAAATAACATATACACACTATTTCAAATAATTAAAATAATACGTCAATATAAATTGGAATAACTATTTTTTTCAATTCCAAATATTGTTTTTTAAAACTATTAGAAAGACACCAAACCCCAATTCATATATACTATGGCCCAACCAAACTGATAGCTCAGAAAATGGAATCTTCTTGAAATAAGAAGTTTTGTTTGGTAGTTTGAAAATATCTCACAATATAGATTTCCAATGTCTTAGAAATTTTATTAGGATATATTAATGAGTATATCGAATAAAACATCTATTTTTCAAAGTCGATATTAGCTTTTATACATATCAAAATCATCTATACTAGTGGAATCTTGAAATTTAGTACCCAAAACCACCTTTCACTTTGCCTATAAATGGGAACCTTGGGAACCTGATTTGAAATCTCAAAAAAAATTGATGTTATAATATTTTGGATTTAAAAATGATTCCTATCATAAAACTAGATTTTGAATATCTCTATATCCTCATATGGAGATCAATTATGTAGGTGGAGTAACTCATGAGCTTCCTCCTCCTCTTAATGGTGATCTAAATGGTGGGTGGTCATTGTGATAGAGATACACACATGTCAAGGGTGTTTCAACGCATATATTAGGAAATTTTTTCAGTTTAATTTGCGTTTAAATACATTTAATTCCATGTATTATACATTATTGTATATTTTAATGATTGTTTTTATACATTTAATTAGAATGTTATTTATTTCTAGTTGATCAGTGCGATGTTTTTATTTTGTGACTCTTGTTGATATGATTTAGAATCATAAGAATATTTTTTATTCCCATAATATTGCTATTTTAGTATTATTTGTATGATACTAACCATACATAAGGGCTGTACTTTGGATATATGATTATTATATCGATGTTTGGTTCTACGTTCATTTATATAAAGGCTTGTAGAGTAAGAAATATTCATAACTATCTCATACAAAGAGTTACTCCAGTCCAAATGTTGTATTTAGATATATGAACCTTACATTTTGTGTTGTAAAATTGAAATGATAACATTATTTTATTTGTGTCAAAGCCCTCATTCTTTTGTCAACTATTGAACTCTTTAATTATGTTATTTAATTTTGAATCAATGTTTATAACCCATGTTATTTTTTGATTTATAATTGAAAAATTTACTAGAACTAAAATTTTTTTCCCAACCAATGATCCTTATGAGATGGCCTAAAGTATTCCTTATACTATAAAATCTTCTAAAAAAATAAACAATTTAATGTTTCATGACTGCATAAAAAGTTACCTATCAAGAAATTAATGTGACCCCAATATCATATGTGTGAATAATATACAAATTAAAACACACCCAACACCCTTGGTGTTGCGAAAACCAATTTAAAGAGAGGTTAAGATCCACTAGTGACACATTATTATCATATACTAAATTGAAAAAGTAAAAGGTGAACATCATTAATTAAGATTCCTTCCCTAATAAATTCCTTGTTAGCCATCCAAATCTACAAGTAAAACCAATGCAGAGAGTTACAAAATCCTTTTGTATCCTTCAGAGTAGAAACATTCTAAGTCAATTGATAAATGATATTTGTGTCACCGAAGAAACCCTTGTTCAATCATATCATTCCAAACATTGGTAAAACAATAATGAATCCTCCAAAATCATCGATATATAACTGTGAAAGAAGAAGAATACGAATTCATGAAAATCGATGATTGGTGAAGCCCAGGTGGAAAGCATGTAAAGGTTGAGGGAGTAAAATAAAAACTCATATTGTAACACCTTGAGAATTTATGATTTTTTTCCAATAATTCTTATTTATTTAATGTCTTATATTTCACACAATACTGAATTTGAACAAATCAAATTCTACTTTTAATTATTTTATTTAAACTTGATTGTTATAACTTATTCATTAAATTCTGTTTAATGAATTAGTATATTTTTTTTGAAAAAATTAATTGTGATTTTTTAAACTAATTAAATGTATCTATATATAAAAACTAAATTTTATGTAATTTCATTATATGCTTTGAAAATATGGTTTTCTAAAAAAATTATTTTATTACGTTTTGTAAAAAACTAATAAAAATATTTTTTAATGCTTTTAGGATAATTTAATTGATAAAATAACATCATTTTTGGAATCAATATTTCAAAATTATCTTAAGTTAAATTTTGATGATTTTTTAAAAAGATTAATATTTCAATGATTTGAGAAAAATACAGTTTTTTTTTGGAAAAAATGCCTTTTTAAAGATATTACAAAGATACATATTGTTCAAAAATGTTTTAAAAGTAAAATTAGTTCGATTATATATTTATTAATCTAATTTAAATTATTTAAATAAATTTCATATTGATTTTTGATATGAAATATTTCTATTGTTATAAAAACAATTTCTTTGGAAAAACATTTTTTCATCGCCTCTACGGGTTTAATTTTAGATTAAAATTTCTCACATATAATAATGAAACTTGGAAAAATGGATTCAATATTTTAAATTAAAATAATTAATATTAATTTATAATTTAAAATTAATTTTCCATCAAAATATTTTAAAAAAATAGGAAAAAATAATTACTATGGTTACGGGTGAAATGTGTTTACTAGGGAAAAAACTAAAAGGATAAGAGTTAAAATGATATAATTTGTTTCCAATTACAATTTTTTTTGGAAATATATAGAAATATATCACCTTAATATTTATGTTTTTGTTGTTTTGGGACATTTTTCCATGAAAATTGACCAATTTAATAATTTATGTAAAGAAAACAGAGAAAATTTCACCGAAATTCTTTTAGATATCATCCATGTGTTCACATAGGGAAAATATAATTTTTTGAATGAATATTTACGGTCATTTTTAGAATAATAAAATTAATTTCAGGAATTTAATTTATTTTTTATTTTTATTAATTGAATAATTACATTAAATGATTATGGAACGCCAACAGAATAATTATTTGATCAATAAAAATATAAATTAAATGATACTAACAATATTAAAATCAATATAAAATCAAGGAATTATTTTATTTCATGAATTTTTAGATAATTATAACATGATATATAGGTTTTAAGATGATATATTTAAATTACACCTTTTTATTGATCTTTTTAATGTCAAATTAAATGAATAGTGTAAAATTGGAATTAATGTTATTTTATAAAAAATAATTTTCTGTTAAATGATTTAAATTCCTGAAAAACCTACACTCATCCAATTTATTATTATAAGTTTAAAAATTTCAACTATATTATAGTTATGGAACAATGGTCCTTTTATAGTAATTATATTGACCTAAAAATAGTAAAAACAGTGTTACCATGGTAAAGGTTAAAATAGAGGGTTTTCATGTTTCACTTGTTTGTGTTGGAATTAATTTTACACACACATACGATTTTTATTTTATAAATTTTATTTCATACTTTTAATTAGTGGGTACAAATTATATAATATGGATCATTATATTTATATTCATCAATGATAATTCACCTAGATAAAATGCTAGTTACCATTGTGAAAATAAAAATGGTTAAAGTAAGGAAACATAGATGTTGAGGAACAAAATGTTTTAAAATATTCTTTTTGTGTGTCGTGGAGGAGTGGATAGACCATTTCATCCCTCAAAACCTTTAGTTATTAATTGTTTAGGGACTCGGGGTCATAGTTACATCGCGTAATTGAATAGTTTTGGGTGTTTTCATAAATGTAACTCATCCCCCATTATAAAGGGCTACCATCTAATATCACTTATTTACACCTATAAATCCTTTTGGATCAAACAAAACAAACCAATATACCTACCTAATATAATTAGAAATGTTTTGTAGATGATTATCTTCCCAAAATTCCAACCCTACGGTCCTTAATAAGAGATCTAATGTAGGTTTTTCTAAGCAAAGGTAATTGTCTTTACTAAGATCTTTCTTTTTTAATTTGATTCTTTATAGTTTAATTAAGGTATTAATAATAAAAAATTAATAAAAACAATATCTAACATAAAATGAGAATTTTTTATGCTGATGCAATAAACTGTATCAATCTACTATTCCATCAAATGGGAAATAGAACTTTTGATCTTGTGTATAGTGGACTGCCTCATCGTAAAGAGATGTAGTTCATTTTCTATCAAAACCTCCCACGACTGGATATAATGATGTATTTAACATATTTATATGATGTTAATGACAAGATTATAATTGTGGGATTATAATATCACATATACCTTCTTACTTTTCATTCTATGGGAATATGCTAACAACGCTCATTTGTATGGTAGAATACCATCTTGCAGAGTGATGTGATTCGTTACTCACTTACTCTTTACATGTAAAGTAATAAGGATAAGTTTCATGAAAATATTTCATATTTATTACATAATAATTATTCTATATGGGTTTATATTTTTTACCTTTCCACTGTTTCATTCGTCGATAAAATAGAAACACCATTTATAACAGCCCATGCTTTTCATACATAGATATCACATCTAAATAGAATAATATTCATTAAATATAATAAAAAAACCATGCCTGAACTATATAGGTTTAGTTTCTTCAGAAAAATGGAAGAATAAACAAAGTATTCATAAAACATATAAATCATCCTCTATATATTCCATCATTACTAGAATCCTTTTTGAAATATCTTATATAATGTATTTATCCATATACTGGGGAAGAGAAACATAAGAAAGGGTGAGATCATATGCTCAGTAAGGGTACAAAATGGATATTTAAATCATATAATAATCATATTACATAAGAAAATAAACCAAACAATTGAAAATCATATCCTTCATATTAAAGAACATGATATCATGTCATGTGATAAATCATAGTGGTTCATAAATAACAAAAGAACATATTCCATGAAAACATAAAATAAAACATGGAGTTGTGTCATACACATAATAATATAAAATCATTTCTATATTAGTGAGGGGTCATTTAAAAGATTATCATAGTAGAAAAATCCCTTTACTGAACTGGATTAACTCCTAGTTCTAGCCATGTATTACTGAACTGAGTTCACTCATCATTCTAGTAATATCTATCTCCTAATATATATATCATTACCAAATTATTTAAGGTATATATAGGTCCCATCCATCACATAATGAAAACAATACATATATGTTCCATAAGAACATAATTCATTCATCATATCAGAACCCATAAAAATAAATGGGTTTCATAAGCATCATTCCATCATAACATAACCCATTGAAAATAAATGGATTTCATAAATATAATTACATCATAAACATAAACTAACCATATAAATAATATAGATATTGTCCTAGAAAATATCCCCAATAAATAATAAGTAACATAAAAAATGTTATCATAAATGGAAAATAATTTTTAGAGATCACTCGAAACTAATTCTTAAGAAAAATATCCTTTCTTATTTGAAAAACTTTTATTTTCATAAAATTAAACACAATTTTAATAGAAAAAATTTTCTTTGAAAATAAAAATTTAGATTATAAGGTAATATTCAATTCATTAAGGCATCATGAAAGCGTAAGAATATGTTCATGTCATATTAGATAAAAAACCATTCCCTTCATACTTTTTCTAGGAAATTCACAAAATAAATAATTACTAAAAATTATATAAGAATAGTAAATAAATTTTGGAATTTTTTTAAGAAACATTGATGTGGAAGATAAATATTTCCCATTAAATACTTATGTATAAACAACCACGAATAATAATGAGATTGTGAAATTAACCATGACCTTAGGCCTAATTTTATTCATACGTATATTAAACTCCTGTATAATGATTTCAATAATGTTATTAAATTATATAATAACCATATTCATATTTATCATATCGTATATTATCCTTATATACCATCTTATCCCATGTTTGTTAATAATATTTAATTATCACCCCTCTTTCGCGTGTTAATTGCTTCATTTTCCAGTGCATGTTTTATTGTATAAGTTACAGTTCCTGAGAATATGATATAGTTAGATTATTTAAATAATTAAATTAATGAAATATATATCATATTTATTCATTTTATACATTTATATAATCATGCATGAATTGTGTACATGTAAAATGAATCACATCATGTCGTCGAGACGATAGGTCATACGTATGCACGAGCGATGGTATCATTCCTTTAAAGGTTAAATGGTCTAGAAAAGGATGTTATATTAATTTAAATAATCAATATAATGTTATAATTATCATATACATATTATATTTTCATCATTATACCAATATAAATAAATTGGTGATAAAAACGGATTACACCACAGTGTGGAGACTGTAAACTATATGTACGAATGTGTAGTGATTTTTTATAGGATGGATAAAATGTGAAATATTTTTTTTCCATTATAATAATAACATATCATAATTTAGGTTATACTTTAGTTATTACTTTATAATTGAAACAAAACACAAATAGTAAGTAGAAAAATAAATTATCTTGAAAGGGTCAATAAAGATGATTACAACTTCTTCAACAAACTTCTTTTAGATCTCAACTTAGGGACACTAGGGTAAAACATTTGATAATATCATAACATATAGAATATGGATTAGTAATATTAAAATATAAATTTTCTAGGGATGTTAGAGATTTAAGGCTCAACGTGATGTGAATAATTGAGAGAGGAGGTGCCCTTTTAAAATTGAGGTGAGCGGCACCTTACAAATTTTCTCAAAATATTAATTTTTAATAAATTAAATCTCAATTAAAATACCCCCAAAAGGATATTTATTAGAGTATAAGATGATATAAGTTCATAATCTCATAAGAAAAAATATATTTTAGACATGTTTTGGAATTAATTTCATCCTTATCATTTTGATAAACACTTAGTTAACCTATTTTCATATCAACTAATGTAAAAGAAATCAATATTAAAAGGTTGTAAATTTTACTTATTTGATGTGAATTAAATCATAAATTAAAAATTTAATTTTTTACCATAATATATATTTTTTAAAGATTTTTTATGATTTTTAAATAAGTTAATAAAATATTTTTTTTGTAAAATTCCATTAGTGTAAATTTTGGCATTATTCATTACATTGACTTTTAAAATATTGAGATAATAAGTTAACTTTGAAAAAAATATTTTATTATATCCCTATGAGGTTAATTTCTTCAATAAGAATCATTTATCACATTAATTATCACAATTTTTTTATTATTTTAATACTTTTTGTAACATTTCTTGGATATTTTCATTAATAAACTAAATACTACATCAGTGTTGTATAATTATTTATTATACATATTTGACAAAAAAAATTAAAAAAAATCTCATTATGAAGATAAATCTTATATATTAAAATGAATACATATATTCGAATATTCATTTTGGTAACCCTATATTAAAATTAAATAGTATTTAAAATATGAATGTGTCATCTTTAAATTTTTATTAAATAAAATATTATAAATATCATAATCTATTATATGTGTCCCAAAATGTCAAAAATAAATTTATATCTTGAAAATATGTTTATCAAGTTAAAAATTTACCAATATTTTCATTCATAACATACCTTTTCCCCCATGTGGACACATATGGGATATTTAAGAAAACGAAAGTGACATTTTGTGACATTCATTGATTTAAATATTATATAATTAATTAACATTGTAAAGTGTCCATGAAACAACTTAATTTAGAGTCTTATGTTTTACAGGGCTAATTAACTTTATCCAATAAATTGTTTCCATATGATAGAGTCATTTTAAAGTATTTATCATTTTATTTTTAACCAAAATTACCAAATTCTCCATTTACTGTGCTAACAAAAAATTACCAATGTTACTATTTATATTGACAAAAAATAAAAGGAACCCATTAAATAATTATGAACTTTCAAAATATAAATTCATTACCCATTTCTAGAAATACAAAGAACATAAGTTGCTAAATTTCATTTAAAATAAAACTGGTAAAACAACTTAAGAAATAGTTTTTTAGAAAAATGTCATTTATAAAATTTAAAATGTCTTAATAATAAATTATTTCTAAAATCCATCTCATAAACAATAATTTTAGAATTTTAAAAAATAAAATTACCTTTTAAATACTTTAAAAGAAAATATAATTTAAAAAAAATCAGTATTGTCACTATTCATTAAAAAAATAATAGTTTTCAAAAAAAAATAATTTTTTCATTTTGAGTTCATAATTTAAATTCATTTTTTCAAATAAATTTTATAGAATATATCAAAATTTATTTTCATTCATAGAAATTAAAAAATATATTTAAAAAAACATATTTTTGAAGAATAATGTGGTTTTACTAAAATTTTGTGATTATTTTCTAAGCACTTATGAATACATTAATTTTTAGTTATAGCTTTAAATTTATTTCATAAATTAGTTATTCGTGTTTATTTATTTCAATTCAGTGGAAGGTTTATACTAATAGTGACTTGCGGTTCGTTTAAACTCACAATTATGTGGAACCGAAGATATTGAAGAATTAATATTATTTAAAGAGAAATATTAATTAAAATATTAGGGTGTTACATTCTACCCAAATTAAAATGAATTTATCCCTCAAGGTTCATCATTCTGATAAAAATAGATGAGGTTACCTCTGCCTCATTACATCCTTAGGTTTCCATGTAGCCTCCTCAAATTGGTGATTCCTCCATAAAACATTAACTTAAGAATTGTTATTATTTCCTTGAAAATTTTCTCTATAATCCAAAATATATATCTATTTTTCATAAAAATAAATATCATGCTAGAGTTTAATGAATTCTAATTTTAGTACATGTAAAAGTCCCGATATGTACTTTCTCCGGAGAGATACATGGAACACATCATGAACATTGGAGAGATTCGATGGAAGCATTAATCGATAAGACACCTTCCCAACATAATCCATAATTTCAAAAGTACCGTTATACCTAGGGATTAGTTTTACCTTATTTCCAAATCTTATTACTCTCTTCCATGGATATATTCATAGAAATAACATATCACCAACTTAAAACTCCAGGTCATGTTGTTGGTTGTAATCATAATTTTTTTGTCAAATATGAGATTCTATTATGTTCTATTGAATAGATATAACCTTCTATACCATATTATTATCTAGAACAGGTCCCTATAAATTTCATTCCCTAACTTAATTACATCATGTTGGTGTTCTCCAATTCTTACCATAAATGTATTTATATGGAGCCATCTGAATACTGTAGGGAAAGTTATTGTGATATAAAATTATACCAAAGGTGGGTATTGATCTCAACCACCTTTGAAATCAATAGAGAATGATTTAAAAATGTATTAAAGTGTTTTTATTATTCTCATATATTGAAAATATGTCTGAGGATGATATGAAATACTAAAACTTAACTCCCTGCAGAAGAATTATCCAAAACATTGAGGTAAACCTTCGATCTCGATCAGATATAATGGAATGTTGTAATCCATGAAATCATACAACATACATAATATATATCATGTTATGATGATCATTATTTAAGTCATCTCAGATAGAAATTAAGTGTTCTAGCATTTAAAGGAGTTCAACTATAACCCATAGATCATTATGTTTTTTAAATTCTTGGGGAAGTGTGATGAACAAATCAATGGTGATGTTTTCCCATTTCCATTCTGGTATAGGTAATTGTTGTAACATCCACTTATAATTATATCTCTCATCCTTTAATTTATAACAAACTATATACCATGAAACATATTATGTAATATTTTTTTGTGACACCTAGATATTGTAATAAATATTTCTCTTTAAATAATTTTAATTCATCAATAGTTTGGCTTGCACATAAGCATGATTTTAAATAAATCGTGATAAACTTTGAGTATAACATATCTATTAAATTTTTGGGAATAAATATGAATAAAAAATTTATGAAATAAATATAGATCTCTAACACAATATGAATGTAATGGTAAGTGCTAAGAAAATAATAACACATTTTTTAAAAAATCACTTTTTTTCTTCAAACATTTGTTATCTTCAAAAATGAGTTGATGAGTGATTATTAATTTTTATAATTTGATGAAAATGGATTTAAAAAAATGAATTTCATTTTTTAATTCTTCATAAAATTATTTTCATATAATTTTTTGAAAACATTTATTTTTTAATGAATAGTGAAGATACTAATTTTCATTTAAAACTGTATTTTCATGTAAATTATCTACATAGTAAATTAATATTTTTGAATAGTTTTAAATTTAAATTATTTATTTTAAATTTAAAATAATTAAATTATGGTTTTTAAAAAATAATTTAAAGAAAAATTTATTATAAAATAATTTTATGTTTTAAAAAGGGATTAAAAAAAACTGTTTTAATGATGTTTCCCCTGTTTTATTTAAATAAAATTCTGAAAATTATATGTATTGAATTTTCAAAAATGGATACCAAATTTAAATTCATAATTTAAAAATATATTGAATAGGCACCTCTTATTTTTGGCCAATGTGAATAGTATCCATGATAACTTTTTTCTACGAAAAAGAGTAATTTGGGTAATTTATGCTAAAAATAAAATGATAAAGACTATAAAATGAATCTAACACGTGAAAAAATGTTATTGAATGAATATAATTAAACCCTTAAAACATAAGGTTCTAAATTAATTTTTTTATGGACACTTTTACATGAAAATGACATATATGATATTTAAATCAAAAAAAGTTTCAAAATGTCACTTTCTTTGTCTTAAATACCCCTTATGTGTCCAAATGGGAAAAATTTATTTTATGAATGAATATAAATTTAAATTTTTAACTCAATAATAATTATATAAATTTATTTTTAACTTGTTGGTCAACTCATATGTGATTATGATATTTATAATATTTTCTTTAATAAAAGTTTAGTGATGTCACATTTGTGTTTTAAATTCAATATCAGTTTAATATAGGGTTACCCAAAAGATATATTCGACTATAAATATTATTCTAAAATATATAGTACTTTTATTCAACATAGTATTTAAATTATAATTTTTAGTGAAAAATTAGTATACCAAATAATTACACAACACTAATGTAGTAATTATTTTTTTATTGTAAATATCATAGATATGTTACTAAAAATGATAGAATAAATATAATTAGAGATATGTAATGTGATCAATGAATTTTATATAATACCTTGACCTCTTAGAAATATAATAAATTATTTTATTTAAAGGTAACTTTTTAAGATGATATTTTAAAAGTCCATGTAAGGAATAGTTTCAAAATCGGTAATAATGATATTTTTAATAAATAACATATTATTAAATTACATAAAAATAATAAAACATATTTAAAAATAAAAAATGGCAATAAGTTCTAAAATATTATATATTATATATTTATTATTTAATTAACATAACATAAGTTAAATGTATAAAAATTTAACAATGAATTTGGATTTACCATATTTATAATTTAAATAGGTTAACTAAGGTTTAATCAAAATGATATGGTTTAAAATAACCCCAAAACCTATCTAAAATATATTTTTAGATGATAAAAAAACCTTTTCACATATTATTTTTGAATTAATGACATTTTAAAAGAAATTTTATTGAAATTTAATTTACTATAAATTATTTTTTGAGAAAATTTCAAAAGTTCCCCTTAAGTCAATTATAAAAGGGAATGTCCTCCCTCACTAATTCACATCACATTAAGCCTCTATGATTTATAATCCTCTACCAATTTAGGTTCTAGACTTACCTATACACATTTTATAGGTTATTATCCACTCAAAATATGAATCCTAATGTCCCTAAGAGGTTACTTAAAGGATGTTATCCTAAGAAGAGATAATCATCTTTACCGTATCATTAAAAATTATTTATTCTTCTAGTTCCACTTGGTTTTTTGTTTCCATTATAAATTAATAATTTCAGTATAAACTATATGTTGAGATGGTATTATTGTTATGTAAAAACCATATTCCACAATTTATCCGTCCGATAAAAAACAAAATCATCGCACGTGCTTACGTACAACTTACCATCACCACTTTATAGTGAGATTGTTTTTTCATAACCACATTATTTGGATGGGTATAATGATGGAAATAATATATATATATATTAATAATAAAATTATACTAATTCTGAAAATTAATATTCCATCCTCTTTCATACCATTTCAACATTAAGGGAATGATACCATCGCTCGTGTGTACATACAACCTACTGTCTCCAAGACGCGATACAATTCATTTTCCATGTTTTCATTCCTGAATAATTATGTAAATTTATATAATGAATAAATATTATATACATTACCTTAATATCATTTATTAAATGATTTAATGATATCATATGCACAAGAACTAAGACTTATACGATAAAAAATGCAGTGGAAAATGAAGTAGTTAACACACAAAAGAAGGGTAATGATGAAATATTATTAACAAACGGGTGATATAATAATATACAAGGATCATATAAGATATAAAATATATGAATATTGTTCTGGTATAAATTAATATCAATATTTAAATCATTATATTGGAGTTTCAAATATGCCTGAATGAAATCACGCCTAAGGTATCTTTTAATTTAAGAATCTCATTATTATTTAGGATTGTTTATATATAAGTATCTGATAGGTATTATTTATCTTCCATGTACATATTTCTTAAAAAAAATTCCAATATATTTTTAATATTATTACACAATATTTTAATGTTATTTTTAACAATGGGTTAATTTTTTCTAAACGGTTTGAACAGAATATTTCCGTCATTTTACAAAGGAGGTACTTGATTACTATTTTAGGAAAAGTAAGAAAGGAATGTTTTTTAAATTATATGAAATGAACAGATTTCACTTCTTTCATGAAACCATAATTCATTAAATATTACATTTCAATATTAAAATTTTATTTTCAAAGAAAATATTTTCTTCTAAAATTGTACTGCCTTCTAATAAATGAAAACATTTTCAAAGAAGAAAGTATATTTTCATCAAAAATTATTTTCATGTGATCTATCAAAATTATATTTCATTTAAGATAACATTATTTTATGTTACTTATTCTTTATTGGTGATATTTATTTAAGGATACTATTCCTATTATTTCTATGGTGGTTATATTTTTATTGCGGAATAATATTTATGAAACCCATTTCTTTTCCATGTGTAATGTTATGATGGAATGATGTTTATGAAACACATTCTGTTTTATGTGTTCTGATATAATGAATGAATTGTGTTCTTATGGAACAAATTAGTAAGGTTTTCATTATGTGATGGGTGAGACCTATATCTCTCTTCAATTCATTGGGTAAAGATTTATATCTCATGAGATAAAAAATATTAGAATGAGGAATGAACTTAGATCAGTAACATAGGGCTAGAATGGGTAGTGAACCTAGTTTAGTAAAGGAATTTGTCCGCTATTATGGGATTGGAAATGAGACTTGACTAATATAGAAAATATTTTATATGGTTTTGTGTATTCCATAATTCCATGTCTTATGTTATGATATCATGGAATATGTTCTTTAATTTTTATTAATTTCTATAATTTATTCCCTAACATGATATCAAGATCTTTGATAGAGAAAATATAATTTTAAAATGTTTTGTTTATGTTCATACGTCTTATGATTATGATAAGATTAATATCTACCTTTTTACCCTTACTGAATATCTAAGCTCACTCTTTCTTAGGTTTCTTTTCCCAAGATATTTGGAAATGTGTTAAGTAATATGTGCCAAATAGGGTTCTAGAATTGTAGTAATAAACATGTGATGATGTAGATGTTTTATGAATTAGTAGTTTATGTTTACAAGTTTCCAAAGAAACTAAACCTATATGTTTATGGTGTGATTTTAATATGTTATGAAATTAATATTATTCTATTTAGATGTAATATATTTGTATAAAAATTATAGTATGTTATAGTTGGTATTAAGGAATGGTTTATTTAACCTTTGTAAACTAGGATAGAAAAACATAGTTATAACACTAATGATAAGTCTATGTATAGGATAAAATTCCATTTTTTTGATGATCATAAATTACCTAGGAAATAACCTAAGGTGTCATGAATTTAAATTTTATAAGAAATTTCGCTACATTATTTTTTTCATCCACTATTATCAGTGTTTCTCGCACTACGATTTTTGGTTTTAGTCATTGGATATAACCCAAAGGAACCACTATAATATTGAATATGATTGGAAATTAAATTATTTTCTTAATGAGAAAGAAAATTTTATGGGAAATTGAATGAAAAATATTGTTACTATACTCACACAACTTTGTCAATATATGAATCTTTCAGAATATAAAAATAAGAATATGAGGGGAAAATATTTTGTTTTTTTAAATCATGAGGCAGCACCCACATACTTTCAGTGGGTATTTTGATCCACTAGTGGTTGAACAATGGAATATTTCCACTGAAAATATATTTTTAGTTCTCTAATGTTTAGAACATGAGAAATACATTTTGGGAGTCTATCATTTGGATGTAGAAGAAGATCAAATGTGTAATATCATCAGGAATATGAGATAATGAACTAAAATTTAATACATGTAACTCGAATAGTTCAAGAACATATTTTTCAAAAAGTACATTCCTCATATTCATAAAAATATGGATAATGAGTTTCTTGATCTATGAAAAATGAGTATCATTCTGTTTCCACCTTTGACGAATATATTACATGACTATAAAGGTATGATTCTTGAATTCTCATCCCAATAAGAGTAAGGTTGATCGATTATTCAATGGAATAAAACCAATTATCCTAATGGAATTATCTATAAGGACTTAATAATATATGATGAATTAGTTTGATGTGATCTCATGGTTGAGATGGATATTGGAGTCACCCATAAATATTATGGGTTTGATTGGAATAGAAAAATGGTATTCAATGGAAAATATAATAATAATAACAAAAAAAAAATCATTACTTTTGATCATTGTGTGTAAAGAAACATGGAAAAAATATTTGAAGGGGACTAGTAAATGGCTTCATGTGGGAAAGAATTTATTCGGGAAATTGAATACTGAAGTGATGGGAAAAAAATAGCTAATGATGCAAATAGTGAAAAGTCTACACAAAATGAACCTCCCACACTACAATTATTAAAGTGTAATGAAAATAGGAATTATTCTAACCAATGACCAAATATTATGTTCATTGATAATGATCAATGTCAGTAACATTTTAAGGCCAAAGAAAATGTTAAATCTCATGCGATCACTACTAGAGATGTGGAGTATTATAATTAAGTGGCGAATGGTAAACTTACTATCCATTCTAAAAAAGGAAAGTTTTATTTGATTTTAGATCCACCGAATCTTTTATTTATAATGAACTATTGATGGTATCTTGGTATAACCTCAATAATTAGATTTTGAGTTAGATTTGGAAACTCATAATGACACAAAATTTGCATCACATGTTTATAATTCAATTCTAATTGAGGCTTGTAGGAATGTGTTTCATCAAATCTTGTAATCCTTCATTTAGTTGAACTTGATGTGATTCTCAGCATGGATTGTCTTTCACAATATAGAGCTCATATCATGTTCTGAGGAAGGGATGGCACATTTCGTGTTCTAAATGAATCAATGATCATCAATCAATGAGAGGATGAATATGAACTCCTAGTGGAAATTACTTCCAACTTCTTGGTCTTAATTTATATAAATGAAGGTTATCTATCTCAGATGATTAGGGAGAAACTCCCCATTAAGGAAAAACCTATTATACTAGAGTTTTATGATTTCTTTATGAATGAATTTGCAGGTCTTCCACTGAATTGTGAAGTTGAGTTATCAAGAGAACTCATACATGGTGTTATTCCTATTTCAAAGACTCCTTATAGAGTGTCCCAAATTGAGTTGTAAGAATTGAATTAGAAACTCCAAGTGAATATTGACAAGGTATTTATACTCCCTAGTGCATTACCTTATGAAGAACCTATTTTATTTTTTAATAAGAAATAATGACCAATTAGACTATGCATTAATTATCGAGAAATTGACCAGATCACTACAAAGAAAACATTTCCTCTCCCCCATCTTGATGAATTATTTTACCAAATATGAAGATCTCAATACTTTTCTAATATTTATATTAGTTTTGGATATCATCAATTTATGTTTAAAAGGGAGGATATAACTAAGAGAAAATTTTGTACAAGGTATTTACAGTATGAATTTATAGTGATTCCTTTGGGTTTTATTAACCACCCTTGTAATCTTTATTGATTTAATGAATATAGTATTTAGATAATATCATGATCAATTTGTGGTAATGTTTATGGATGATATTATCATATATGTAAAGAGTAAGGTAGAACATGGATATCAATTGAGGATTGTACTAAAGTCCCCTAGAAATTAGAATATTTAAATAAAATTTTCCATGTGTGAATTTTTTATTTAAAAAGTTTCATTTTTAGGTCACATAATTCGCATGGGGGGAATATATGTAGATCCATCAAAGAGGGAAGTTATTGAAAATTTCCTAGACCATCAATGGTAACTGATATCTGGAGTTTTCTTGGTTTTCATGGATATTATAGACTTTTTTTGAATGATTTCTCTGGATTATCTAATTCTCTAATCATGTTGACTTGGAAAAGAGTTATGTTCATATGGTTGGAGGAATGTGAAGTAAATTTCAAGGATATGAAAATAAGGTTAGTCAGTGCACATGTTCTCATAATACCCTATAGTGTAGAAATATTTGTGATATATAGTTATGCATCAAAGAAGGGGTTGTGATGATTACTCATGAAAAACAAGATTATGATAGATTATTCCTTATTAAAATTAAAAATCCAAGATAAATATTATCCAAATAATGATTTGGAGTTATATTTAGTAATTTGTTCATTAAATATATGGAGGCATTATAATTATAGAGAATGTTGTGACATATATACTGATCATAAAAGTTTAATGTATATTTTCACTCAAAAGGAGCTGAACATGTGGAAAGGATATGGTTAGAGTTGATTAATTATTACGACTTATCAATACATTACCACCCTAGGAGAGTGAAAAAGGCGGTAGATTAATTTATAATATGGGACCATGCTAGACCATTTATGATGAGGATAAAAAATGATCCAATATTTATGGTTTTGAAAGGAATGGTTCAGTCAATTTTAATGGAAGGGGATAAATATTATATGGATAAAATTAGTTTTTTACCATCTATAAATGTGATGATTAAAGAAGTATAGAAGGATGATGTAGATCTATAAAATAAAGTGAGAAATGTTCATGAGCTCAACATTGACTATGATGGAATAATAAGGTTCAAGAATCATGTTTTGTCCCTCCCATACCAGATTTAAATAATGATTTTCTAGATAGGGGTCATTGTTCATCATAACCTATTCATATTGGGCTCATGAAGATGTATAGATACCAAAAATAATATTAATGTTGGGATAGATTGAAGAATGTTATTGCAAATTATGTTTCTCAGTGCTTGGTTTTTCAGAAAGTTAAGGTTGTGAGACAGAAGTATAATGGGATTTTACAACCATTACCGATACCGTAATGAAAATAGGAAAACAACCCAATTCATTTTTTCATCAGACATCCAAAAACATCAAAAGTCCATAATGATACATGGGTAATAGTTGATCACCTTATGAATTTGGAACACTTAATTTCTATCTGATAATACTTCTCTGTTGATCAAAATTCCAGAATATATATTAACAGAGTGGTAACATTTCTTGGAGTACCACATTCCATTTTATCTGATTGGGATCCGAGGTTTATCTTGATGTTCTTGAGATGTATTTAGTAGGATCTCAATTCAATGTTATGTTTCAGGACTACATATCATCCTTATTAATATAGTCAGTCTAATAGAACAATTCACACTCTATATGATATGTTGAGATCTTGTTCTAGGGATTTCAATGGTGGTTGGGATTAACAACTACCTTTGGTATAATTTTATTTCAACAATATCTTTCACTCCATTTTTAGATGGATCTCTATGAATCCATCTATGGAAAGATATGTATAACTCCATCATGATAGAATGATTTTGGGGAATGAATGTTATTGGGACCCGGTCTAGTTGACAAGGTGATAGAGAAGGTTTGATCTATTCAACAACACATAAGAGCATCTTAGAGTCTACAAAAAAGTTATGATTACTATCGAAGAAAAGAAATATCTTTTGAAGTGGGTTACAAATTATTTCTATGAATATCTCCCTAAAAGAGAATACTGATATTTGTAAAGAATGGAAAGCTATTACCAAGGCATATCAGTCCTTTTGAAATTTTGGATAATGTTTGGAAGGTAGTTTATTGATTGCCTCTTCAATAAAATCCCTCTCTAGTTCATAATGTGATTAATGTATCTCTCCCAAGAACATACATACCATATCCTTCACATGTACTAAACTTATAAGTTATACCACTGGATCAATATATTTATTATAAAGAACAACTGATAGAGATTATGGATCGTAGAGAAAATGTTCTATGAAGCATTACCACCCTCTTATTTATAGTTTTATAAAAAAAATAAGCAATTTTAAGAAGCTATATAAAAACCTGAGAATGTGATTATGTTGAGGTATCCTTGTCTATTTTTATCCAAGTGGTGAATTTCAAGGGATAAATTCATTTTAAGGGGGGTGTAATGTAATAACCTGATAATTTTATAAATATTTCTCTTTAAATAAATTTAATTCTTCAATAGCATGAGTTGCATTCCGTATGAGTTTAAAAAAATCACTAGACACTATTATAATAACTTAGTAATTAAATTATATGGATAAAAAATGAATAACTAATTTATAAACTAAATATAAATCTATTACTCAATATGATTGTAATAGAATGTGCTCATAAAATAATAACAGAATTTTCAGTAAAATCACTATATTATTCAAAAATATGTTTTATTTAAAAATTATTTTGTGAGTGAATATTTATTAATTGAGGTTATATTAAATGTATTTTAAAAAATGAATTTCATTTTGAAATTCTTCTTAAAAGGATTTTATTTAATACCTTTCCAAAAACAAATATTTTTATGGAATAGTGAAATTACATATTTTTATTGTGAAATGTAATTTAGTTTGTTTTATTTACATGGTATAATCATGTTTTTAATAGTTTTAAATTTTAACTACTTCATTTTTAATTTAAAATAATGAAATTATTTTTTAAATGATTTGACATACTAATTGATTATAAAAACATTTTAAGCTTTAAAAGGGGAATTTTCTCGAAAAACCTTTTTCCTTGTGTTTTACTGGTTCTATTTTAAATTAAATTTTGAAATGTATATGTTTATAATTATTTATAATGGATAAAAAATTGAGATTCATAATTTCCAAATTTATTGAATATGTCTCTTTTATTTTTGGCCAATATGAATAGTAAACTAGGTAAATTTTGTTACCGTGGTAAAGGGTAAATTGGGTAATTTAAGTTAAAAATAAAATGATAATGAATAAAAAATCACTATAACACATGAAAAAATTTTATTTGATGAAGATAATTTGACCATAAATGCATAAGGATCTAAATTATGTTGGTTTTTGGACACTTGATAATGAAAAGTACTTATATAATATTTAAATAAAAAATGTCATAAAATGTAACATTCTTTGTATTAAATATTCCATGTTTGTCAACATGGGTACACAGATATTTGTGTAATTGATATAAAAGTAACTTTTTAGCATAATAATTTTTTTTTCATTATTTGTTTTTGTATTTTTTGGACACTTAGATGAGATTATGGTATTTAAAATATTTCATTTAATATAAATTTAATGATGTCACATTCATGTTTTAAATACCATATCATTTTAATATAGGGTTACCCAAAATATATATTCAACTATAAATATTTTTCAAAAATATATAATATTTATATTCATCATGGTATTTTATTTTTAATTTTTAGTGAACGAATAAGTTTATTAAAAACTTACACAACAATAATGTAGTAAATATTTTTTTAATGGAAATATCAAAGAAATTTTACTAAAAATGTTAAATTAAATATAATTTTAGATACTTAATTTGACCAAAACATTTTTTTGATTAACTTGAGATCATAGTGATATAATAAAATATTCTGTTTGAAATTAATGTTGTTATCTTAATATCCTAAAAGCCCATGTAATGAATACTTTGAAAATTGACATTAATTATATTTTATAAAAATTATATTTTATTAAATTCTTTCAAAATCATAAAACATATTTTAAAATGAAAAAATAAAATCGTCTAAAATATTATAAAATTTTCATTTATTATTTAATTAAAATCATTTTAGTAAAATTTTTAAACTTTTAATATTGAAAAATTTGTTACCATAGTTAAAATTAAAATAGGTTAACTATGACTTGATGAAAATGATAAGATTTAGAATAATATCCATACTTTTCTAAAATCTATTGGTTGATTATATTAAAACCTCTTTTCATAGTAGTTTATAAGACACAGTCATTTGGAGGTATTTGGATTGAGATTGAATTTATTATAAATTAATATATTGAGAAAATTTGGAAAGTGCCCCTCACCTAAATTATAAAGTACACCTCCTACCTCACTTATTCACATCACATTGAGCCTTAAATCTAGACCATACCCCAAAAAGTTCCCTTATAAACTTCCCTATATAAATTATTGAGGTTATGGTATTCTCAAAAGACTAACCATAGTGTCCCTAAGTATAGATCTCAAGTAAGGTCTTCGAAGAATAGGTAATCATATTTACCGACTCTTTCAAGATTACTTATTCTTCTTCTTTCTCTTCATGAGTTATTTTCATTATAAATTAATAACTACATTATAAACTATATTATAATATGTTATTATAATAATATGACAACCATATTACACCTTTTATACATCTTATGAAAAACCAAACCATCATGTGTGCGTATATACGACTTTCCGTCTCCACGCCGTGATGTAATTTGGTTTTCCAACACCACTTTATTTGGGTGGGTAAACTTATAGAAATAATATATATATCCATATGGAAACTATAAAATTATATTTATTTTGGAAATTAATATAAATTCCTATTCCATACCATTTTAATATTAATGGAATAATACCATCACTCGTGCATACATATGACCTACCTCCTCCACAATGCGTTACAATCCATTTTCCATGTTCACCATTCATAAATGATTATATAAATTTATAGAATGAATAATTGTGATATATATTACCTTAATACAATTTTTTAAAATATGGAACTATATCCTATGCACATGAACTGTGACTTATATGATAAAACATAAATAGGAAAATGAAGTAGTTAACACCCAAAAGAAAGGTAAAAATGAAATATTATAAACAAATAAATGATAAAGTAATATTGGAGGATCATATATGATATAATAATTATGAATATGTTTATATTATAAATTAATAACATTATTTAAATCATTATAAAGGTGTTTTAGATACGTATGAATGAAATTGGAACTAAAGGGTTAATTTCCCAATCTCATTATTATTCAGGATTTTTTATATGTAAGTTTCTACTAGGGGATATTTATCTTCCATGTCTATGTTTCATAAAAATATTTTCCAAAATAATTTTAATATTCTTTAAAAATTGATTACATTATTTTTTACCAATTTGTTAATTTTTTTATATGGTTTGATTGGAATACATTCACGGTTTTCCAAACAAGGTACATTGTGACTTTTCTGGAAAAAATTATAAAATGAATGTTCTTTTAACTTATATAGAATGAATGGATTTATCTTCTTTCATGACGCATTAATGACTTGAAGCTTCCCTTATAATCTTATAAGTCTATTTTCAAATAAAATTATTCCTATTAAAAATTTCCATACTTTTAAGAAAAGAAAATGTTTTAAAAGTAGAAATGATAATTTCCTAAAGAATTATTTTCATGTTATATCTCAAAATTATATTCCATTTATGATAAATTTATTTGAGATTAATTATTATTTATTTGGGATATTTTTTCAAGTATAAAATCCCCATTATTTTTATAGTTGGTTTATGTTTACAATGGAATGATATGTATGAATCCCATTTCATTTAGATGGGCTGTGTTATAATAGAATTATATTAATGAAACACATTCATTTTTATGGGATATTATATGATAAATAAATTATGTTCTTGTTGCACACATATGTATGGTTTTCATTATGTGATGGTTTTGACCTATATCTCACTATAATTTATTTGGTAAAGATTCATATCTCATGAGATATATAGGACTGGAATAAGGAGTGAACTCAGTTTAGTAATATATGGCTAGATTGGGGATCAAACCTCGTTCAGTAAAGGTCTATTTTCACTATGATGGTCTTGGAAATTATCCTTGAATAATGTGGAAATTCTTATATATGCTCATATGTTTTCCCAAATTCTATGAATTATGTTATTCTCTCATTGAATATGTTCATTGATTCTTTATGAACATCTTTTATTTATTCCATTACATTATATCATGATATTTGATATATGGGATATAATTTTCAAATGTTTTGATTATGTTATTATATATTATGATTATGATGTGATTGATATTTCCCTTGTTTATCATTAATGATCATCTAAGCACACCCTTTCTTGTGTTCATTTCCCTAGGATATAAAGAAAGGCATTTAGTATGATGTGTCCAAAGGGTTATAGTAAATAATGAATAAGTATGAGATGATGTAGATGTTTTATGAATCCATTTTTTATGTTTCCATATTTCCAATGAAACTAAACCTATATGGTTATGGAGTGGGTTTATTATGTTATGTAGTGAATAATATTATATTTATATGTAACATCTATGTATGAAATGTATGGGATATTATACTATCTTCTCACTGTACCATTAGAAATATTCTTTCAGGTATCCATACATCTTGGTGATTCCAGGATGAATAGAGAATTATGAACACTGAGCCGCATCCAACAACTCCTTCTTTAAATATGGTATGGGAGGGACTCATACATGGTTCCTAAAACCTTATTATTCCATCATATTCAATGTTTAACTCAGTAACATTTCTAACCTTATTTTTTATCTCTACATCTTCCTTATGCGCTTCCCTAATCTTCACTTGCATAGATGGTCAAACATTAATTTGAGCTAGATAATATTTCTCCCCTTCCTTTATAATTTCAATATCCATCCTTTAAAAATCTATAAATATTGGATGTTTTTTATCCTCATAATAAATAGTATAGTATGATAATTTCAACTCAAATCATCTACCACCTTGTTTTCCATTTGAGGATGGAAATGTATTGATGATTCATAATATTTAATCAACTCTAAAGAAAATCCTTTGGCACATATTCATTAAATTTTGAATGAAATTATACATCAAATTTTATGATCACTTTATATGTCACTATAATAACCTTACTCTTTATTTCACACTTAAACATTAATTATTACTTAAAATATTAACTTGACAAAACATAGAAGATCGAGAGGTATAATTTCTTTGTGTCTTAGGAACATTACATAATAACTTAAAACATGAAATACACATCTTTATTTAAAACTTATTTTATATGACCACACACATTAGTTTGTACTTAGCATTGAATGGAATAAACTGAGGATATAGATTAAAAAGGGTGAGCTATAAAGCCTAGTAAGGGATTAAACAAGGCATAAAATGAATAATATGACACATTCTAGGCAATAGGCCTATCAATGGAGCATAAGAGAAACATGAACATAAAGGTATGATATAGCATGATTATCATAACATAAAAATGTGGAAACAACAATTAACATGATATTAGCATGATCCAATGATCATTGCACATGGAACATGAGTAAACCCTCATTGAAATTTAATTATCATGAGTAAAACCTCATTACACTTGGTGTATCATGATACTAATCTTTACACAATGCATTGAAATGCTATCAGGGCACACCCTTCTTAATCATTTCATTTCATGCATAAGTTTTCCACATGGATCATATAACATGGATTCAAAATAATTTATTCCACGATAAAGGAATGAGGAATTAATTAATTAAAATATATAATCAATGAGTAAATGTGCATAAATGTGAATACCCTTGATGTGCATGGTATTCACTACAAAATGAATTTGGCTTGAAAAATCATGGTGCAATTTTAGCAGCATAACAGCGTGACATAAGAATTAATAAAATGGTTGATGAGAGAGAAAGGGGTGTATCATAATATGTACATGAAATGTACAGTAAGGGGGTCCTATAGATACATGTTCTAACATATGTAATGTAATTTAGATTCATAATACAAAATAATTTCTTGAATGTAAATGAGGAGAGAGAAATCCCTTACAGAATTTTGGCACGGTAACGGGTGTACATGTGAGGAATTAATGAGAGAGAAAGGGGTATCTAATAATTAAAACATAAGGAGGTAAGTGTGTGGAGGTTAAAAATCATACCCCAACATTTTTAATTGAAAAAAATGGTATAAAAATATAAAGAAATTTGGACAAAAACAAGAAAGGAAGAAATTCCATACTTGGAAGTATGATCCTAAAGGCTTGGGAATGGCTTGAGAGGGGCTTATTGGGAGATTGGGTAACCTTGGGAGGATTCTAGGGAGATTATCCCAGAGGTTAGTCAAGATCAAAAGGTTTTTATTAAAGATAATGTTTGAGTTTGGGTGGGTTTTTATAAAAAAGGAGAGGGAATTCTTTATTATTTAGGTTTTGGACACCACACATTAAAATAATTAAAACCACAAAACAAACCATGGTTTTTGACCCTAGTTTTTTCCATAAGTGATTGGAAAACATTATTTTATAATTAAAATGTCCTAAATTCTTCAAATATTAGGCTTTCTTATGTTGAGATGAGTCACACTCTCAAGGAAATCATTTTAAAAAGTGAAAATGTTTTATAAGTCTTGGAGGGTCCACTAAAGCATTGCAAAAAAAAAACTAAAATCACATTATTTTAATGGTAAAACATATATTGTCTGAACATACCATTTATATTATTTTATTACATAACTATTGGGTCATTATGATGTCATAAAACACATTATTTAATTAAACAATATTTAATTTTTACCCAAAAATTCGACTGTATCATAAAATTATAAAAAATTCACCATTGGATAATTTCGACAGACTAATTCCAAAAATAATATTCATTTTATATAAATAATTTTATAAATATGTGAATTTTTACTTTTAAAATAAAAACTGACATTTATCGAAAAATCATGGATTTTGACAAAAACAGCTTTCAAACCTTAATAAAAATTACAATTGTATTTATAACATTTATATGATAATTTATATTTAATAAAAATAAATTTAGTAATAATATTTTATTAAAATATTATTTAGTTAAAAAATCCATTATTTCATCAAAATAGATTTCTTAATTTAATATTAACTAAAAATACTATTTGTGCTCTAAAAACCATTTATAAAGTAACAATAATATAAATGTATATTATTTATTCTAAAATAAATCACACAATAATGGTGCTAGGGCCTTGTAACATAACCTCTTATAACATCCACATAAGGCCTAAGGGTAAGGTGTGAGATAGTGACAAACTCTTGGGGAGGCTCCGGTAACATCGCTCGTGTGGTAATCTCTATCAACTTCCACTTCTCACGTAGGCGGTTCCATTCAATATTAACGCATTGAAGCTCGACTTGGGCTTGATCAAGAGAGAAGATCAGTGATTCCACCTCTTTTCTGAGCTTTGAAAAATGGGCTTCGTACGGAGAAATTCTAGTGGATGAGGCAATTGTTTCCTTTTTCTGAGTAAATTGGATTTTGTAAAGACATATATTTATACTAATCATGTGATCACTATTCAACAGCTATATTAGCAATGATAACAATTCGTAACAGTATTTTTAAATAAAAAAACAAAAAACTAAAGAAGTACATCTGTTTTATATTACCATATTACATAATAATACATTTGATAAGATTAGGAGGAATTTTAATTAGTAAAAGTTTGGGTCGTTACAGTCACTCCTTTCTCCATGAAGGTAATGCCCCCATGTCTTTAAAGGAAAAACTACTACAGCTCACTCCAAATCGCATGTTGGGTAGTTTTTATCATGTATTTTCAAATGGTGTGAGGAATATGCTATCAACATATCATTTTGAAGGATAACACATTAAATCCCCTAATTTTATGAATCACCATAGATCAAAAAACATTATACACTCGTGGGTAGTGTGAGCACAGGTGAACTGAGTAATCTTTTTCATCTCCTTGAAATTCGATTCACATTCCTTTTTTCCAGACGAATTTAACTCATTTCCAAGACATCATGGTGAATAGATTAGATAATTGTGAGAAATCCTCCATGAAACATTGATAATATCTATCCAAACCAAGATAACATTCGATCTTAGTTATCGTTGTTTGTATAGGATAGCCATCAATAACTTCCATCTTTGATGGATCCATTAATATCGCCTTTATTGAGATTATATGACCAAAAAATGAAACCTTTTGGAACTAAAAATCGCACTAGTTATAATTTACATAAATATTCTCCTTTTTTTGGGTATTAAGTAAAATCCTCAAGTGGTCTTAAAATTCTTTCATGCTCTTAGAATATAAAATAATATCTTCTCTTAAGGATACTACAATCTGATCAAGAAATTATTAAAATAATCCATTCGTTAAATCCATAAAGATAGCATTTTAATTAGTAGGACCAAAATACATTAATATAAAGTAATAGTGTCCATAAATTATATAGATTTTATCCATGGGAATATCCTCCTTCATGACCCTTAATTAATGATATCTAGAATGAATATCAGTCGTAGAAAATTATTGAGCTCTGCATAGTTGATCAAATTATTCATGAATAAGGTGGAGTGGATACATGTTCCTGATATTGATATTGTTAAGTTATCTATAATCAATGAAGAGGCTCATTTATCCATATTTATTATTAGAAAAAAATAGCTTCACCCCAAGGTGATGCACTATGGTGTATAAATCCTCTTTCATGATTCTGTGGAGTTTATTCCTCAATTCCTACAGCTCAATTGGGTACATTCTATAAGGAATATTTAAATAGGAATAACAGTCATTATGAGTTATATTAAAAACTCAAATTCAAAATTTGGTGGAAGACCTAAAAATTATTCTAGGAAGACTTCAAAAAAAGCAAGTACAATATGTGTGTCCATAACGGTGATTTTCTTCCCAACTATTTGAGTGATACAAACATTGTTTATACTAATTAACACCCATAGGATGGAATTGATTTCCAATCGATGTTAATATTCATCCATGAATAGATATATGGTCATGGATTTATTCCAAATATGAATGGTGACTTAAATTACTTGGAAATTGATATGTGATTCCTATAGTGAAAGCCAATCCATTTCAAGAATCACATCGAATTTAACTAAAGGAATTATCACAAGATTTTCATGAAACACTTTCCCAAAAACTTCAACTGGAGAAGAATTTTAAACCTGTGATGTGATCATTGTGCCACTAGAAGTTTTCATAGATAAATAAATATCTACTTATTGAGGTAATAAGAAGATAACCTTATAAAATTATTTATTAATGAAAGAGTTGGTGGATCCAAAATCAAATGAAATATTTTCTGTTATAGAGTGTATAGTAAGTGTAACTTTCACCACTTAATTTTCTTACTCCACATCGCCAATAGTGATCGCATTTTATTTTCCTTTGTCTTTGACCATATGAGGTTTTTTATTTCAAACATCACTGATAACACTTAGATTTAGGGATTGGTTGGCATAATGACCACGTTCCTTTCACATGAAGTATTAATGTGCGGGAGGTGGATTTTTGTAGCATTTTCTTTATTCACATCATTATCTATATTTTTCCCAACACTTAAATAGTGAATCTACTAATAATATTATTTCTCACTCTTAAAACATTTACTAGTCCACATAAGATGATTTCCTGCATATTTCTTTCCACACTTTTAGAATAAATGAAATCTCATATTCTTTTCACTATGGTTTTTAGATTTTACGTTAAAGTACATTTTTTTATTCTTATCAAACCCATAAGATTGATAGGTGACTCCAATATCCATCTCACCATTGATAGAACATTGAAATATTTACTCATAGGAATTGAAGACCCTTACAGATAATAACCTTCTGATACTTTTTTTAAGCCACTGAAAAATCGATCAACCTTACTCTTAGGTTGGATGATAATTCCAGAAGTGTGCCTTGTATGTCTTGAAATATTTTCTTTATTGGTAACAACATATTCATAATCCTTTTTCAAAAGCTCAAGAAAATCCATATCTATCTTCAATCAAAGAATATGAGGAAACTAATTATTAAAAAATAAGTTCTTGAACATACCCCATTACATGGATTCAATTTCATCTTGTTGCCTCATATTCTTGATGAGGTTACACCATTGATCCACTTCACCTTCAAAATTATAGGATTCCAAAATTAATTTCTAATGTTATGAACACTAGAGAACATCGAATATATTTTCAGTGATTCTGATCCATTTTTCATCCATTAGTGGATCAGAAGACCCTATGATATAAGGTGGAAACTGCCTCATAAAGGACTCAAAAGAACGATGTTCCCTCCTTTTCACATTTGGAAGTCTCACATGATTCATATCTTGAGATATTTTTGTGAGCATAACAATAATAATTTTATCCCATCTCTCATAATATTTAGTTTCTTGGGAGAAAAATAATTGCTTTTCCCATCACGTTCAGCATTAACGTGGGTTTTTTCAGGCTCCATCCATTGACAAAAACCAAAAATCATAGTGAGATAAACACTAATCATAGTGGTAAAACCACATAATCAAGGGAAATTACTTATAAAATTTTAATTTAGGACACATTAGGTTCTATCCTATGTTATTCATGATCGCTACCAAAACACTATGATTGTATCATATTCTTAGACTTATTCTTAGTGTTTATACAAATTCTTTCTCATCCTAGTTTCCAAAAGATAACTAAATATTTCACTAATACCAACTATAACAGATCATACATATCATAAATAGATATCACATATAAATAGATTAATATTCATTATAAAAAAACCACACCAGAACCATAAAGGTTTAGTTTATTAGGAAAATAAGATGCGTAATCAACTAATTCATAAAGCATCTACATTGTCTTATACTTATTTGTTCATTACTATAACCATTTTTTTGAAAAATTTCACTTAGTATCCAGAGGAATAAAAACATAAGAAAGAGTGTGCTCAGATTCTCAGTAAGGTTAAACTAGAGAGATATCAATCATATCATAATCATAATACATAATAAAATAAATAGATAATTTTCAAATTTTATCCTAGATATCAAATATCATAATATAATGTCCTGAGAAAAATCATATATGTTCATAAATAATCAAATAACATATTCAATGGGAGCGTAACATAAGTCATGAAATTGTGGGATAAAAATAAGAAAAGGAAATAATTTCTATATTAGTAAAGTATCATTTCCAAGACAATCACAGTGGAAACAATCATTTACTGAATTGGGTTTACTCATCATTCCATACCTTTATTGCTGAACTGATTTCACTCCTCATTCCAATCATGTATTTATAATGAGATATAAACCATTACAAAATGAATTGGGGGGAAATATAGGTCCAATCCATCACATAATTAAAACTATACATATGTGTTCCATAAGAACATAATTCATTTAACATATCAGAACCCATAAAAATAAATGGGTTTCATAAACACCATTCCATCAAAACATAACCCATGAAAATGATCTGGGATTCATAAATATAATTCCATCATAAAAATAAACCAACCATAGAAATACTAATAATATTTACCTTTAAAAATATTCCCAATAAATAAAATCTAACATAAAATAATGTTATCATAAATGGAAAATAATTTTGAGAGACCGCTTGAAAATAATTCTTGTGGAAAATACCCTTTCTTCTTTGAAAATGGTTTATTTTATTTAAATATTGATCAATTTAAAAGGAAACAAGTTTATTTGAAAATAATATTTTAAGAATATAAGGGATGCTTCAAGCCATTAGGTCATTGTAAAATTTGAAATTATTGTTAATACCATATATGTTAAAAAAAACATTCCCTTTATACTTTTTCTAGAAAAATCACAAAGTACCTCATTTGGAAAATGAAAAAAAAGATTCATTTCAAACTATTTAGTAAAAATTCAAAAAAGGATAAAAATGAATTTAAAATTTTATATTAATAGTCAAAATAGTTTTTATTTTTTTAAGAAACATGGACATTGAAGATAAATGTTTCCCAGTAGATACTTATGTGTAAATAATCATGAATAATAATGAGATTGTGAAATTGACCCTTACATTAGGTCTGATTTCCTTCGTACATTTCTGAAATCCATGTATAATGATTTAAAGAATGTTATTAATTTATAACATAACCAAAGTCATATTTATCTTACTATATATGATCCTTTTATAACATCTTATCACCCATTTTTAATTAATATTTCATTATTACCCTTCTTTTGGGTGTTAATTGCTTCATTTTCGTATGCATGTTTTATCATATAAGTCCCAGTTCTTATTCATAGGATATATTTACAATATTTAAAGAATGATATTAAGGTAATAAATTTCAATTTTTTTCATTATATAAATTTATATATTCATATATAAATGGCGAACATGTAAAATTAATCACATCACATCATGGAGACATTTGGCCGTATGTACGCATGAGTGATGGTATCATACCATCAATTGTGAAATGATAGGGAAAAGGATGGTATATAAATTTACAGAATCAATATAATTTTATAATTATCAAATATATATATATATATATGTTATTTCCATTATTATACCCATCTAAATAAATTGGTGGCATAAATAGATTACACCACAACATGGAGACGGTAAGTCGTACAAACGCACGCACGATACTTTTTTTTCATAGGATGGATAAAAGATGGAATATGGTTATTATATATTAATAATAAAATATCATAATATAGGTGATAATGTAGTTATTACTTTGTAATGGAAATAACCCATGAATAAAAAGTAGATGAATAAATAATCTTGAAAGATTCCTTAAATACAAGTACCTCTTCTTTGGTGAACTTCCTTCAGATATCCACTTAGGGACAATAGGGTTGGTATTTTGAGAAGACGATAACCTATAGAATATGACTAATGATTTTGAGAAGAAAAATTTTATTGGGATTTCTGAGCATGAAGTTTCATTGTGATGCGAATAATTGAGCGAGTAGGTGCGCTTTTATAATCGAGGTGAGGGGCACTTTTTAAATTTTCTCAAAATATTAATTTGTAATAAATTAAAAATAAATTTAAATACCTATGAAATTCCATTTATTAAAATATAATATGATAAAAGGTTATAATATCATCAAAAAATATATTTTATAAATGTTTTTATATTATTTAAAACCTTATCATTTTTATTAACCCTTAGTTAAACTATTTTAATTTTAACCAATGTAATAAAATTTTCAATATTAAAAGGTTGTAAATTTTACTTATGTGATGTTAGTTAAAACAAGAATGAATATTTTATAAATTTTTAGACAATATAATATATATATATATATATATATATATTTTAAAATAATTTTTTATGATTTTTAAATAATTTAATATTATTGTTTTTATAAAACAACATTATTATAAATTTGGACACTATTCATTACCTGGAAATTTAACGTATAAAGATAAAAAAGTTAACTTAGAAACAACATTTTAATATATCCATAAGAGGTTAAGTTCATCATGAGAATTCGTTGATCACATTAATTATTTAAAATAATTTGTATTCTAATATTTTTAGTGTAATTTATATGATATTTCCATTAATAAAATAATTACAACATCTGCTTTGTTTAATTATTAAATATTCATTTTTTCACAATACATAAAACATAAAATACCATGATGAATATAAATCTTATATATTTTAAAGTAATATTGATATTCTAATATATATTTTGGGTAACCCTATATTAAAATGATATAGTATTGATAACATGAATGTGAAATATTTAAATTTTTATTAAATAAAATTTTATAAATATCATAATCTCATATAAGTTTCACAAGAAGACAAGAATAACTTTTTATATTAAAAATATGTTTATATAGTTAAAAATGTATTTTTTTCGTTCAGAACATACCATTTTCCCCATGTTGAAATATACTGTATATTTAAGACAAAGAAAGTGACATTTTTAGACATTCTTGGATTTAAATATTATATAAGTCATTTTTAGGGAGAATTGACCATTAAACAACATGAATAATATTCTTATGTATTAAGGTTTGAATTACCTTCATCTAATAAAATGTTTGAATGTTTTGGATTCATTTTATATTTTTGATCATTTAATTTTTAACCTAAATTACCAAATTTATACCTTACCGTGGTAACAAAATTTTCCAAGGTTACTATTCATATTGGAAAAAAATAAAAGGGTCATAGTCACAAAATTTGTACCTTTTGAATATAATTTTTTTTATCAATTTTTCAAAAATCAAAGAACAAAATTTTTAAAATTTAATTTGAAATAAAACTTTTAAAACGCCATGAAAAGATTTTTTTGTGAAATTACCTTCTTAAAACATTATTTTTTTATAATAAATTCATGTCGAAAATAATTTTCTGAAACCATTATTTTAAAATCTAAAAACATAATTTTTTCTCATAAATGTTTTAAATGAATATAATGTTTTCAATAAAAATTATTATTTCATTATTCCAAGAAATTATATAGTTTCTCCGAAAAAAAATTAATTTTGGCATTCTAAATTCAAAAATTAAATTCATTTTTTCAAATCCATTTTCTAGAACATTTAAAAATATATTTTCATTCATAAAAATAAGAAAGAATAATTTTTTATAAAATCATATTTTTTAGGAATAAAAACTTTTGATGAAAATTTAGTGATTATTTTCTATGAACTTATCAATACATTCATGTTGAGTTAGTGTTGTAAATTTATTTCATAAATTAGTTATTATTATTTATTCCTACCAATTTAATTGTTAGGTTATAATAATAGTGTCTCATGTTATTTTAAAGACATAGTTTCATGAAACCCAAGATATTAATGAATTAAAATTATTTAGAGAGAAATATTTATTAAGATACTGGGTTATTACGCTGTTCATGCAAATGTATAACCTATATCTCAATGAACCCTGTATTTCGTTTTTTGTCTATAAGTTTTATGGATTACTATAAATACATATATTGTATATATATATATATATATATCATGTTTAACATTCAGGATATGATGGAACTATGATCAATGTAAAAATACCGAAAATATGAAATCAAATAATACATGAGAAAAAAAGAAGTTCTTTGCAGAATTTTGATTTTAACAAAGAATTATTAATAAAAGGGTTATAGAAGGTCATAAGAAAATTATATATGGTATGATATATATAAATATGGTTCTATAAAATATTTATAATAAATCTATATTTATCATACAATAGGTTGAAATGTGTATGAAGGAATTTGAGACTTAAAGTAAGGTATCTTCGTATCAATTTTATTTCTTGGGGACACATGCCATATTCACCACACATTTATTTTTTGTGGTATATATACTTACCAAGAATTTATTTTATGAGTTTATTCTTGAAATTATGGTGCCTATATATCCATATAATGTTATTTCTTTCATGGGGATTATGAATCAAAATAGAAAAATGTGGTAAAAGTTTTGTATCACAATATCATTGTTTGGTGAGATTGTTTATGATTATGTTTTCAATTATAAAACCTTATAACTTAACTCTAATGAAGCTCATTAATTTTACTCTCCAAAATTTATTTCCTGAAAATACATATTTTCATTTAATTTTACTTTCTTTATGTACTCAAAAGAATAAAAAAATTCAAGTGAAAATAAAATTATTTCTCTCTTTGGTGAAAAATTCCTTTTATTCCATGTTTTTGATTTCTTAAAATGTTTTAAATAATATTTTTAATATTATTAAATTATTGTTTAACAAAAATTTACCCCATTTTAAATTTTATAAAATGGATTAAAATTAATATTCAATACATTTTCTGAATGAGGTTTTTTTTCACTAAAAATGTGAAAAAATCATTGTTTTTAAACATGAATGACATGAAAATAATTTTCTATCGTCAAGACTGATCAATGATTTAGACATTCCTTTTTAATATTCCAACATTATTTTCGAAGAAAATGATTTCAATTTTTTTTGTCGATTTTTAATTTTGAAAAATTAATTTTTAAATTTGATTGCATATTTTCCTCAATAAATTTTTGGAATGATATATAATTATTTCTTTATATATTTCCATTCTTATTTTCAATGAAAATGTTTTTCAATTTTTTTTGTGTCTTAAAAATTTATTTTCAAATTCTAAATGATATTTTTCTAATGAAATGTTACAAGTAATATTTCAAAATTATTATCAATCTAATATAACATCATTGGATGGTACTTATGATTTACTAATACTATTCATGGATACAATTATTATTCCTCTAAATGGATTATGATTATGATGATGAAATGTTTAATAAACATGTTCCTTTTCTAAAAAATCTGTTATGATGATATTTTCATGAAAAAATTTATTTTCATGGGTTCTGATATGACGAATGTTTCATAATCTTGTAGCAAAAAAATGTATGGATTGTGTGACATATGGGACCCATATCTCCCCCTAATGAATTCAGTAATGATTAATATTATATGAGCTCAAGTTTTACATGAGAGGTTATCCCAAAATTATAATAGGGAACAAGTAAGGTTATCAAAACCCCCAAAGAGGGTACATAGATGTTTATCTGAGTATCAAATGATTTTATATGTCTAAGAACTATGCTATTTGTGTAGAATTTAGTGGGAGATGAGACTGTTATATGATGATATATTGGTTTATGTGTCCATGATTCCATTGGAACTAGATCTAAATGAACCTATAATCAATCATCATGTTATGTAATTAATATTCATATATTAAGATGTAATAGTTATGTATTATAGGTTTCTGTCTTTACAAAAACACTATTATCTGACTAATTTGGTTAAAAATTCAAATTATGCAACTTTTGGTCCTTTTGGAGAACAAAGGAAGAAAAATCATGGGTACTTAAACTCACATTTTTATGATGCATGGTTATGAATAATGAAGACCTCAAGGATAAAAAGTCAACATAGTGTAATCTCAAAGAAGAACCTTTGTCCCCTTGGTAGTTATCCTAGAACCAAAATATATTGATTTTTCCCATTTATCGAAGATAAGGGAATGGAGAATGAGTTTAATGGGAGATTGAATCATGATTTCCATTACTTTATTATTTTAATTTAATTATATTATTTCAAATATCCCTTAAACTATTTTAAATTCTATTATTATGGTGGGATAATAATCTATAATGATATTGAGGTAGAAATTAGTCTTTTTCTTATATTTGATTATATATGTTTAATTTTCTAAATATTTGTATTCCCACTCAAAGGAATCATTATATTGTGCAATGGGGATCACTAAAATTTCCCAACTATTTCATTTCATAGTAATATTTCTCTATATTTTATACACATTACTTCTTTAGCTTCCTTAGATATTTAGTATGCGATTAAGTAACTCGGTGGTTTTAGAGATTATAGTCCATGATTGTGTCTATAAAGGTTTTGGTGTATTACATAAGAATATTCTATTAATGGATGAATGCAATGATGGGGTATTTATTGAGTGAATAAAACTAGGGAATAATTATAAATATTTTAGGATATGTAATCCTTTCCAAATAGGAAGAAGAGGTTAAAATTTCAGTGAAATAAATACCTTAACGTTTCGAAGAATAAAATTAGATATGAGTACTATAACATGATTTCTATTGAGGATAAATAGATTTAGGATAGTTAACTAAGAACTATAATAGAATGAAATGGGTAAACCCTTAAATTATATGCCATAATTTATCCTAATACTTAGTCATTTTCAACTTTATTAATTTTGTTTTTCTTTTACTATACTAAATACATACACATCCTATTTTTAATACTTTATTTAAAAAAATGATAAGTGAAAATAGGATCACTATGTGATTTTTTATTACTTTAGGGACACCCATATGGTCAAGTACTATTATATATCCATATAATTATTATAAATATTAAATAGTATTCACCCTACGAAAGCTCAATGATCTTTTTGGCACCGTTGTGAGGGAAGATAACTAATTTCATAGTGTTTTTCACATTTTTGTTTCATATTTTTTTAATATATTAATTTATATTTTTATAATTATAATTAACCATACAATCCCTTTTTGGAAATCACATAGGTGTGAATATTCATAAATCATTTTGTTTTTATTATAAAAGTTAATAAAATTACCCTTGGAATTTTTTGAAAAATGAACAAGGGAATCCAATCATTGAAAAAGTGGTAAATACTAATTAGAATAAAAATTATGTTGACCTGATTTTAGTGAAACTAGTAGAGATAAAATAGATCCCAAAAATTATTAATTCTCAAATTAAATAAAGTCTACTAATGAATCCAAAAAACCCCTAGTACCCAATATTATAATATATATTGTTTTCCATTTCTCTTTTGATGAATAATATGTGGAGACTCATAGGGAGATAATGTTACACTTAAACTATATTATTCACACGAATATTTATTTCTAGAGGAATTATAAACTAAAAATAAATAACTATAAGTTGAATAAAATAATGTGATACATAATTTTTGAATTAAACATATTTTGAGTTTGATAAAATATAATTTCAAATGTATTTATCTTATTATAACACTACAAATTATGTACTATAGATACTTTACCAAGAGGAATTTGAGGAATTGGTACATGAGTGGTGGGAAAAAGTTAAATAAAAGATAGAGGAGACAGTCTGGATAGCCATTGAAAAACATGATGGATATGGAAAAAGATATAATTTAAATAAAAACTCACTACTAATTACTATTAAATGGACCCACAACATATTTTGGGAAAGTGTAAATTAGTAGACACCATTGTTCATCATGTCATAGAGATAGAAGACTTGTAACATGCCCCCACCATTTTAGTTATTACTCATGAGAAATGGGTGGGAGAGTATAAAACTATACGATGTGAAAATAATATTCCATTAATTTGTAATATCATTAGAAGAAAAAGGTTATGGTGGTTAAAATAACTCAATCCATATCAACCATTAGAACATGGATGAAAAATACCAATGTTTAGCTGTATGTAATGAAAATTGTGGAGCCTTTAGTGGGTTTATATCAATATTTAATTATTTTGATTTATATATATATATATTTTTTTTTAATAATTTTATTATTTTATTATATTTTATTTATAGTTAAACAAGTAGAAAAAATATTTTATCACAGCCATAATTTGAGAATAACTAGGTGGTGTATCAAATTTTTATTTTTTTCTACCTTCCATCTCTGATTATTATTGATCCTAAAATAAGCTATAATAATAAATGTTTATCGGGAAGGGGTATTCAATTGTTATTAGGTTTATTGTTTAACTATGTATTTATTTTTTTAGTAATTTATAAAAAATATTTATATTAATTGATTTCTCAAGATGGTTTGAATCATATAGTGAATCAAGTATATACTTCTTTAATTTTAAAATTTAAAAACATATAGGATTTATAATATAACAACCCTGCTCTTTATTACCCACTTTAACATGATTTATCACATAAAATTTATCTTAAGATAACTCTAAGGATCTATAGGTATAGTGTCTTGGGAAATGAGGAACTTTACATAAGAACTTAGAACATAAAATACAACATCTTTATTGAAAACTTCTTTTACATGACCACAACATTCCTTCGTACATAGCATTGCATGGGATAACTAGAGGACATGCATAAGAAAAGAGTGAGATATAAATCCCTGTAAGGGAGTAAACATGTAATAAAATGAAGAATATAGTACCTGTTAGGAAAAAGGAATATTATTGGAGCTCAAGTGAAACATAAACACAAAGGCACGATATAGCCTGGCTATCATAACTTGGAAAATGTGGCAACAAAATTTAACGCAACATTAGCATGAGACAAGGATCATTGCACATGGATAATGAGTCAACCATAATTGAAAATGAGTGACCATGATTAAACCCTCATTGGACTTAACTTATCATGATACTAATCTTTACCCAATGCATTGGAGCGCTACCCGGGCACACCCTTCTTAATCATTTCATTTCATGCATAAGTGTTCCACATAGATCATAAAAAATGGATTCATTAAAAATAATAATTTATTCCATCATAAAGGAATGTTAAATTCATACATGAAACTATATAATCAATAAGTAAATGTGCATAAAGGTGAATATCCTTGATAGAGAAATGGTCATTGTATTCACTATACAATGACTTTGGATTGGAGAATCACGGTGTAATTTCGGCAGTATAACATCGTGACATAAGAATTCATAAAAATGGTTGATGAGAGATAAATTGGTATCTAATAAATGGGTAGTAATGGGGTCACATATATGCATGTGACAACATATTTAATCGGATTTAGATGCATAATATAAAATAATTTCTTGAATGTAAATGAGAATAGAGAATTTCCTTATGCAATTTTGGCATGGTAACGAGTGTGCATGGGAGGAATTAATGAGAGATAAAGGGGTATCTAATAATTCAAAAAAATGAGGGATGTATAGGGGAGGTGATAAATCATACCCCAACATTTTTAATTAAAAATAAAATGGAAGAACAAAAAAATGAAACTTGGAAAAAGTTGAAAAAAGAAGAAATTCCTTACATGGAAGTGTGATCCCAAAGGGTTGGGAGAGGTTTAAGAGAGACTTGTGGGGAGATTGGGGCTCCATAGGAGGATTATAGAGAGATTAGGGAAGAGTAGGGACGTTATAAATAGGTTTTTAGTGATGAGAAGTGAGAGATTAGGAGGGTTTATATAGGAAAAGAGAGGGAAATTCTTTAGTATTTCACAAACTTAGGTTTTGGAATCTATATAATTAAATATTTACAATCACAAAAAAAACCCATGTTTTTTTCTCATGTTTTTACCCAAAGGGGGTGTAAAACATTATTTTATAATTCCAATGACAAAACTTATTGAAATATTGGGCTTTCTTATGCGAAGGTGAGTCACAGTCTCCAGAAAATCATTTTAAAAAGTTATAATATTTTATAAGTATTGGTGGGTCCCATAAGGAACCATAAAATTAGTCAAACAAATTTAAAATCAAATTATGTTTTAAGTAAAAAAATATATTGGCAGAAAATTTCTTTTATAATATTTTATTACATCATTATTGGGTCATTATGATGTCATAAACCACATTATATATTTAAATGGTATTTAATTTTTACCCAAAATTTGACTATCTCTGAAAATTATGAAAATTTCACCATTAGATAATTTCAACATCCTGAATCCAAAAATGATATTAATTTTATCTAGAATTTTTTTTTAAATATTTTAATTTTAACTTTTAAAATAAAAACAAACATTTATCGCAAAGTCCAGGGTTTTGACACAAAAACTTTCAAACCGTCAGAAAAATTACAATTGTATTCATAAAAATTAAAAAATCATCTATATTTAATAAAAATTAATTTAGTAATAATATTTTATTAAAATATTATTTAATTCAAAAATCCATTAATTTATGAAAATAGATTTCTTAATTGAATATTAACTAAAAATACTATTTGTGCTTTAAAAAACATTTTCAAAGTAACAATAATGAAATGAATGCATATTTTTTATTCTATACAAAAATAATGAACATAATAATAGTTCTAGTTTATTGTTATATAACCCCTTATAACACCCATATAATACCTAAGGGTAAGGTGTACGATGGTGAAAAACTCTTGGGGTGGCTCAGATAACATCGCTCGGGTGGTAATCTCTATCAACTTCCACTTCTCTAGTAGGCGGTTCTGTTCATGCTTAACGTGTTAAAGCTTAGCTTTGTCTTAGTCAAGAGTGAAGACCAGTGATACCACCTCCTTTTTGAGATCCCAAAATTGGGCTTCATATGGATCAATTATACTATATGAGGCCATCACTTCTTTTGTCAGAGTAAATTGGATTTGTTAAAGCCCTATATTTCTACTAATCATGTGATCACTTTTCAACAACTATATTAGCAATGGTAATAGTTCTTAACAGTATTTTAAATTCCAAAAACAATAAAAAAATGAATTTCATACATTTTATATAACCATTTTACATAATAAAACATTTAATTAGATGAAGACAAATTTTTATTAATAAAAGTTTGAGTCGTTATAATCTTCCCCCCTTAAGAAATTTTTCCCTCAAATTTTCCTTCTCCCACATTAAAATATATGAGGGTAACTCTTCTTTATCACTTATTCTGATTCCCACATTGCTTCTTCATACTTGTGGTTTCTCCACAACACCTTGATAGGGGAATTGTATTATTTCATAGAAATTTTTCCCTATGATCTAAGATCTTCACCGGCTTCTTTTCAATGGAGAGGTTGTTCTCCAATGGTGCCGCCTCTGGATTGAGTACCTATGATGGGTTAGGTATGTACTTCCTCAAGAGTGATACATGTAATACATCATGTTCTTTAGATAGGTTTAGTGGGAGTTTTAGTCGATAGGCCACTCCTCCAATGCTATCAAGGATCTCAAAAGGGCTGATGTACCTTGGACTAATCTTTCCTTTCTTCCCAAATCTCAAAACTCTATTCCACGGTGATATGTAGAGGAATACCATCTCTACATCATCAAAATCTAGGTCTCATAGACGATTATCAACATATCTCTTTTGTTGACCCTAATTAGCTTTAATCTGATACTAGATGGTCTTAACCTTCTCCACCATTTCATCGACCATTTCTGGACCTAGGAATTTTCTCTCCCCAACTTCATCCCAACATTTTAGTGTTCTGCACCTCTTCCCATAAAGGTATTTATAAGGATCCATTTGGATTCTTGAGTGGAAAATATTATTGTAAGAGAACTCAACTAGAGGAAGATGTTGATCCCACCCCCTTTGAAGTCCATTATGCATGCTCTCAATGTGTCCTCAAGTGTTTGGATAGTCCACTCAGATTGTCCATCAATTTGAGGATGATAATTCTTACTGAAGTTCATATTAGTATTCATAGGGTGTTGGAGACTCTTTCAGTACTTAGAGGTGACTCTTGGATCTCGATCAGATACAATCAATAGTGGTACTCCATGCAGCCTTACCACTTCTCTGATGTATATCTGTGCTAGTTGATCTAAAGGTAAATCCTACCAAATTGTAATGAAGTGTGAAATATTTGTAAGACGATCCACAACAACCCAGACAACATTGTTTCTTTGGATGTCTTCATAAGTCCGGTGAAATAAATCCTTGGTGATGTTTTCCCATTTCCATGTTGGTATGGGTAATGGTTTCAATATCCCCTTAGACTTCTACCTCTCATCCTTCATATACTAACATATCAGGAACTTTGATTTATACTCAATGATCACCTTCGTTATGTTATCCCACCAATAATGATTTCGGAGATCTCAATATATCTTATTGTTTCCTGGGTGAATGGAGAAATTCAAACTATGTGCATCATCCAAAATATCTTTCTTTAACCTTGGATTTTATGGAACACATAGTCTGGACCAAAGTCTCACAATTCCTTCTTAATTAACATTGATCTCCAAGGATTTCCATTTTCTTATATTTTCCACTTTCATCTAAATTCCCACATCACCCTTTTGAGAATCCTTTAGCCTTTACAAAAGAGACGGTTGAGGAATAATTTGTGATAGGATCGATGATGTTCCCTTTTCTATGATTCCCATGTCCATCTTCTTCAAATCTAAGAAGATCGAATCCTTTTCAATTGTCATCAGTGATAGAGTTGGTGGATCTTTTCTACATAGAGCATCTACCACCTTGTTTTCTTTCACATGGTGGTAATGGATTGATTAGTTGTAGTCTTTGATCAGGTCTAACCATCTTCATTGGCAAATATTCAACTCTTTATGTGTGAATATATACTTGAGACTTTTTTGATTTGAATATATTTCACACTTCTCCCCAAAGAGGTAATTCTTCCAAATTTTCATAGCGAAGATTATTATAACCAACTCCAGATCATGTGTTGGATAGTTTGTCTCATGAAATTTCAACTTCCTTGAATCATAGACAATGACATTGTCATTTTTAATCAATAGACATGCCATGTCTTTCTTTGAAGCATCACTAAACAACTCAAAATGTTATCCACTTGTTTGTAGTGTGAGCACGAGCGTAGTGATAAGACTCCTTTTCATTCCTTAAAGCTATATTTTCATTCATCACACCAATAAAAATTGACTCCCTTCTATGTTATCTTGGTAAGAGGGTTGGAAAATCATGATATATTTCTCACAAATCAGCAATAATATTTATCCAACCCCAGGAAGCTACGGATATCTGTCACCGATGTTGGCCTCATCCATCCCTCAATTACAACTGCCTTAGAGGGATCCACATATTTCCCATTACTTGTGATTATATGACCCCAGAAAGAGACTTCCTTCAACGAGAACTCACACTTGATGTACTTTCATAGAGATTCTCCTTTTTCAAGGTATCTAGTACAGTGGTTAGATGCTCCTCCTGTTCCTCCTTGGTTTTGGAGTATATTAGAATATAGTCTATAAAAACTACAACAAATTTGTTGAGGTATTCTATAAATACTATATTCATCAAGTCCATGAAGATTAATAGAGAATTAGTGAGTCCTAAAGGCATTACTATGAATTCATAGTGCTTGTACCTTGTAGGAAAAGCAGTCTTAGGGATTTCCTCATTATTTATCCTTACATGGTAATATCCTGACCACAGATCCAACTTGGAGAAGTATTTTGATCCATGTAGCTGATCGAATAATTCATCAATTAAGGGAATATGATAATTTTTCTCTATCATAACTTTGTTGAGTGCATGATAATCAATGCAAAGGCGTATTGACCCATCCTTCTTCTCGATGAAGAGGGCCAGTGCACCCCATGGTGAAGCACTTGGGAGTATAAAACCTTTATCCAGAGTCTCCTATAGCTGTTTCTTTATCTCCTCAATCTCCACAATAGAAATTCTATATGGAGTCTTGAATATTGGGAAATCCCTAGGTATAAGATCAACTGAGAATTCAATATCTTTTCTAGGAGGAAGACCATGAAATTCCTTCGGAAACACTTCAGCGAATTCCCTCACAATGGGCATGTCTTCAAGGATGGTTGTTTCCTTAGACTCAACCATATGAGCATGATAAGCGTTCTCATAGGGAAGTAATATCCCCACATGGGATGATAGTGCTAAAGAAGATTAATCCTCCTCCTTGAACTTGTACAGAATCAGTTGTCGATTCTCCATATGGAGAGTGATTTCCCTCTCACAGAAATTTATGTTGGCTTTATATAAGTAAATCCAATACATGCTAAGAATTGCATCAAATTCCACTAGAGGGAGTATGATGAGGTTCTCCAGGGAGTTCAATCCACAAATTGTGATAGTGGAGGAGTTATATTCATGGGTTGCAATGAATTCCCCATTTTCTGTTCTCACTGACATCTCTACTTCCATGATTTTTTGTGGTGTTGGGATTGATCTTCTAAAATTTCAGGATATAAAAGAATGCATATAACTAGAATAAAAAAGTAAGTTCACTAATATTTAATGATTAACTAGCGTACCTGTCACCACTTCATTGTCAGGGTTCGTTTTAGTGGTAGTGATGGAAAAATCTCTCCCTTACTACCTTGGAGGTCATTGATTACCTCTGAAAACCCTTGGATTAGGGCACTGGTTGGTAAAGTACCCTTTTTTATTTTTATGTGAAGCAATGAACAATGCATTGAGGGTCGAACAGAGCATTCCTATACTCTTTCGCAACATCAGGTTTTTCTTGTTGGCAGTTAATGGCCATCTACCCTTCTGTTCCACACCTAAATCAATTCCTCATCCCCTTCATGCAATTTCTAGGGTTCTTGTTTCCACACCTTTGGAAAGTGGGGTGTTGGAATTTCTTAGAACCATTGGATTTATCCATCATACCACCAAAATTAATGTCCACCTTACGCTTATTATCCCAATGACACCCCTGATATTTTCTAATCTCCATTTCACTTTGAGGTAAAATCAGAGAATTTCCTCACAAATATCAAAGTCGTGGATCTCCAGATATTTCTGTAGGCTAGGTTTTATCCAATGAAAGAAGCGGTCAACCCTGCATTTGGGGGTAACAACAAAGATGAAGGCATATCGTGAAAGCCTTGTGAAGTTTTCCTCGTACACCCTGATGGATTCGTTGTGTTTTTTCATGAGGGCAAAGAAGTATCTTTCTATATTAAGTCAAAGGGTGCATGGAAAATATATATTTAAAAACATTTTCTTAAATTCATTCCATTCCAACACCTCGATCTCCTCCTCATAATTCGTATTTTTGATCAATGACCATCATTGATCAGCTTCACCCTCCATATGATAAGTATCCAGAAGAACCTTCTCTTGTTCATAACATTAACGGATGGATATGATCTTTTCAATGGAGTTGATCCATTGTTCAGAAATTGAGGGATCGAATGATCCATTAAAAGTAGGAGGCCTTTGTCTCAGGAAGCTCTTGATTGTAACTTGTTATTTCTGGGGGGGGGGGTTGAGCGTTCATCTTGATAAATGTTTCAATTGAAAACATGAGTAAAATAAGATAGTATCATGACAAAGTTTTCAATTCCTGCTCCCATCAGATTGGGAATCTCATTAGAATAGTCATCACATTGATCTTCATATCAGTTGTTAGCCTGAGTGCTCTAATTACTGTAAATTAGTTGGAATAAAAGGAATGTTTGGGTTAACACATAAGGGGAATCTAAATACAAAAAGGGATAACTTATAAATTATATTTATTTCTTTAACTTATGAATTTATAGGTTTCAATATATGTTTTCCATGATCTACTTCCAAACATATATTCTTTTTGGAATTTTTTATATTCCATTAATAATGGTTCATAATAAGTTTATGAATTTACCAAATCATATCCCCCGAGAGTGTCGTAACCAAGAGTGTAGCAAGGCCCATTGTTCTGCACCAGTTCCCGTTTGAGTCTATCTCAATGTGGTGTTTTCGGGTTTTACCCCTAGATACATCTGTTCCAAATCCATCTCTACTTGTTCATATCCAAACAGGGATGAATTTTATTGATAAACCAATTACTCTATTCTCACCAAAATTTAGGGATGTTTTTATTATACTATGTCTTATCTATAAGTATTTCATTAGGTTTTTCTATTCCTAATCCCTAAAATAACTAAACCTATCCTTTGATACAAACTATAACAAAACTTCTCTTTATTACAAACTTTATCATGATTTATTACATAAACTTTCACTTAATACAACTATGAGGATCGAGAAGTCTGGTGTCTTGGGATATTTTTAACATTACGTAACAACTTCTAATATAAAATACAACATCTTATTTGAAAACCTGTTTTACACAACCACAACCTTCCTTCGTACTTAGCATTGCACTGGATAACCTTAGGACATGCATAAGAAAAGGCTAAGATGTAAAACCTAGTAAGGGAGTAAAAAAAGAATAACATGAATAATACAGTACATTTTAGTCAATAGTAATATCAATGGAAACAATTGAAACATGAACATAAAGGCATGATATAGCAGGATTATCATAACTTGAAAAATATGGAGACAACATTTAACAAGATATAAGCATGATCTAAGGATCATTGCGCATGGATCATGAGTAAAACCTCATTTAACTTGAATTATCATGATTAAAACCTCATTTAATTTGACATGTCTTGATACTAATATTTACCCAATTCATTGGATTGCTACCAGGGAGCAACCTTCTTAATCATTTCATTTCATGCATAAGTGTGACCCATAGATCATACAACATGGATTCATTAAACACAATTGTTTATTCCATGATAAAGGGATGTGGAATTAATACATGAAAATATATAATCAATAAGTAAATGTGAATAATGGTGAATACCCTTGATATAGAAATGTGCATGGTATTCACTACACATTGACTTTGGATTGGAGAATCGCAGTGTAATTTCGGCAGCATAACGACATGACATAAGAATTTATAAAAATGGATAATGAGAGTTAAAGGTGTATTTAATCATATGTAAACGAAATGGATAGTAAGGGGGTCACATAGATACATTTACTATTACTTTTAATGGAATTTAGATGCATAATATAAAATAATTTCTTGAATGTAAATGAGAAGAGAGAAATTACTTACAGAATTTCTACATGGAAACAGGTGTGAATGAGAGGAATTAATGAGAGATAAAGTGGTATATAATCATTAAAACACAAGAGGGTAGTTTATAGGAGGTTAAAAATCATACCCCAAAATTTTTAATTGAAAATAATAGGTAATAACAACCTAAAGAAACTTGGACAAAATTGAAAATGGAAGCAATCCCTTACTTGGAAGTGTGATCCCAAAGGATTAGGAGGGGCTTCTTGGGAGATTAGAGAACCTTGGGAGGATTATAGAGAGAGGAGGGAAGAGTATGGACTTGATACAAGGGTTCTTAGTGAAGATAAGTGGGATCTTGGGTGGGTTTATATAGGAAAAGAGAGGGGAATTCTTTAATATTTCACAAACTTAGGTTTTCGAATCTATATAATTAAGTATTTTAAACAAAAAACCAACCCATGGTTTTTCCCATTGTTTTTTCCAAAGGGTAGTGAAAAAAAAATTTATAAGGCCAATGGATTAAATTATTAAAATATCCATCTTAATTATGTGGATGTGAGTCATACTCTCAAGGAAATCATTTTAAAAAGTTAAAATATTTTATATGTCTTGGAGGGTCCACTAAGGAACCATAAAAATAACTAAAAAATATAAAATAACATTATTTTTAAGATAAAACATATATTTCCCAAATAGAAATTTTACAGTATTTTATTACATCACTATTGGGTCTTTTTGATGTTATAAAACCAATTATATATTTAAACGGTATTTAATTTTTACCCAAAAATTTGACTGTCTCAGAAAATTTTGAAAAATTCACCGTTAGATAATTTCAACTTCATGAATATAAAAATGATATTCATTTTGACTAAATAATTTTCTAAATATTTTAATTTTTACTTTTAAAATATAATCATACATTTCTTGAAAATTCAAGGGTTTTGACAAAAACATATTTCAAACCTTAATAAAATTTACAATTGTATTCATAAAAATTTAACGATCATTTATATTTAACAAAAAGTGATTTAGTAATAATAATTTATTAAAATATTATTTAATTCAAAACTAAATTAATTCATCAAAATATATTTCTTAATTGAATATTAACTAAAAATACTATTTTTTATTTAAAAAACATTTATAAAGTAACAATAATAAAAATCATTCATATTATTTATTCTATAAAAAACCAATGCACACAATCATAGTGCTAGTGTCTTGTTATATAACCCCTTATAACTCCCGCATAATACCAAAGGGGAAGGTGTACGATGGTGACAGACTCTTGAGGTGTCTCAGATAACACCGCTTGGGTGGTAATCTCTATCAACTTCCACTTCTCCCATAGGCAGTTCTGTTCAAGCTTAAGGTGTTGAAGCTCAGATTGGGATTGGTTAAGAGAAATGCCCAGTGATTCCACCTCCTTTCCAAGATCTGACAAATGGGATTCATATGGTGCAATGCTACTAGATGAGGCCATCCCTTCCTTTTTCTGAGTAAATTGGTTTTGTTAAATCCCTATATTTATACTAATCATGTGATCACTATTGAATGACTATATTAGCAATTGTAACAATTCATAACAGTATTTTAAAATCCAAAACCATAAAACCAAGGAAGGCATATTTTTTATATAACCATTTTACATAATAATACATTTAATTAGATCAAGATGAATTTTCATTAATAAAAGTTTTGGTCCTCATATATAATATAATTTTCCATTACTAGATTTAATTTTGAAAAACAATAATTTTAATGGATTTGGAAAAAATTTCCAGGAGCATAGAAAAATTTAAAATATTAAAATTACATGAGGTTTCAAAATTTTCTTACATAATCTTAAATTTATCTATTTATTGAGGGAATTGGATTTATATATTGATCGATATAACATACCTTTATTATATTTCATTTTTTCTATAAAATTAAGTATATTTATAAAAATTATTAAAGTACAACTTTGGATTACCTATTAAAAAATAATTATATTAGATCAATACCTTATATATGATTTTTAGTTTGATCACTTATGTGTAATTATAAAATTATTAGATTCTCACATTATATGCCAGTTGTCATCATCATACCTTACATCATCATTTTTCATGGTTGTCATAAAAAACATGCTGGTTAGATGGTTTTTGTTTTGTGATTAATGGAATGATAGTTCACTTACTAGAAAATATGTGAAAGTGTTCCATAATTTAATGGTCATGAGAGTTCAAAAAATTAATAATAGTTAATTTTTTTTAAATTTTATAAGGAAAATAAGTGGAAAAATATATATAATAATGATATAAGAAGGAAAATAATAGAGAAATAGGATGTCTTATTCACTATGTTCATTATTATGGGAACTTTCATGAAAAACTGGATGTATTGAACTGCGAATTCATATGTATGAAAATTAGTTTTGACCTCTCATTGGGTGAAAGACATGTAAATCATGAAATGTCTTGTTATTTTCCTTTCTTTTTCATAATTTACCCACCCACCTTTACCCATAAAATAAATATAAAAGGAATTTAATATTGATATAGGATCTTTAATCCTAGTAGAAAATCAAGAATATTAAGAAACATGTATGAATATTCATGATTTTATGAGTATGAATATATTTTTTATAAATAACTCAGAGTGATGATGTGAAATATTCAATAATGGGAACTATAATAATTTTTTTGTGGAAATTGATGGATGAGAAAACATAAATGGTACTAGAGGAAAATTATGGAACTAAAAATCAAAATGGAAGCATGAAAAGTGTTAGGATTATTATACATAAAAGGATATTTCACCCTAAAATTATGAATTAATCTTGACAAGGGTATATTATTTAACTCCCCAAAATTTTAAGTAATGAATGATAGTGTAATATTTAATCATGGGGGGATGTGATTGGTAAAAATATAAATTTTTTTAATTATATAATTTAATATATATATATATATATCCACCATAGATCAGATAATTCAATGGTAAATAATTAAATTTTTATATATTTAAAATTTTGGGAACTCATTTTTTGAACTCAATCGAATTTGTCTATTTTTTGGTTTATTCATCATTTTTTAAAGAATTACAAAGGCTGAATTTTTAAAGTTTTTTTAATTAATAAAGGGGATTTCAGCTTAGTCCAAGGAGTTATTAGAAAACAATGTGTCTATCAATTAATAATCTTGACGTTGATAGAAAAAACATAAGGATATATATTTCCTCATAATACATAATAGTGATAATGAGTAATTATTTTCTATAATAGAATCCAAGAGAATGAAGAATTCATAATTATATTTTTCCCAAAACTGTGGAAGAAAGTTATTGATGGACTCCATTTTTTATTATCTATGAAGATAGTGAAGTCACCCCAATTATAATGTGTGTCCATTACACTTAATTAAATACACTTGACAGCATCAGTGTTTTGATTCTTTGTCTAAGGGAAAGGGGGGAGCCACCAATTACAAATTTACATCATATCCCATGTTTACAAAATCAAAATAAATAAACATCCAAAAAAGTAGAACAAAAATGAATACCAATCCCTCTATTTAATCCACAATCACTTACAGTGACCCAACAGATTCATCAATAGAAAAATATATACATCTACCATATGATATTGAACACAAGAATAAACAAAAAATGAGAATTACATACACACACATCAATACGTATGCAAGTTATGACGCAAACATGCCCAACAGGGTTCTATAATAGAACTTATGAAATTTATTTCACACATTTTATTTAGAACAAAATTTATGATATAGGATTTCTAAACAAGAATAATAAATAAATAATGAGATTCAACATAAATTATTTTTTAAAAAATCCACATTATTTTGATAAGAAATGGTAGAACTGGAAACTTTAAATGAAATACATTAAAACCATGGAAAGAGGACCATTTTATGAAAAAAAATAAAAATACCTTTCCTTATTAAAAAACAGATTTCAAAAACCCTGGTTATGAAATAAATATCTATTTTATATTAAAATCTCAATTTCAAAACCATTTTTTCAATTATTTTTAAAGTAAACTAAAACCATGACCAAAATGGAATATAAACTCAATGTGAACCAATATATCAATAAATAATTATAGAAAGAAACATCAAAAAATAAATAGTATCATATAACCAAATCAAGAGCTAGGAAATACAAATATGGTGTAAAAAGGGATCCCTTAAATAATCCTAAATGGGAACTAGGAATCATGGGAAACCCACTATGGTATTGTGTAATGCGATCCTAGACCTCACTCATATAACACCAAATAATTGGTCGATCTATTGTGAAAATGATATCAATATCATCTTCATATTTTCCTCTTGGTCTCACTAATAAAAAATAACTATTTAATCATTATCATTCTTATAATAATATCCATAACACAATTTAAACAAGTGTAACACTCATCCAGGAATTCAAAATGTATGAATATGTCCCATGATATTCCTATAGTAATGGTGTAAATCAATAATCGATCATTGGGATCACCAAATTAATCAATAGTGAAATAAATGAAATAAACAACGTCTCACCCCCACTGCACTATCAATCAGTTATCCCATTTTTAATCATAAAACTATCACATATCAATATAATCTGTACAATAAGGGAAAATATCTATGAAATACAACACAAAATCAATGGGATCAAATGAGGGTATCGCAGATTTTAAGTGAATCCTCATTGAATGTTCTAGATGATACCTTTTAAAATAAAATTGGAATGTCATGTCACATTATCCATATTTAATTATCCATCCTTAACACACCCTTGTCAAATCATTCAGAAAACAACACATACACATAGAATCATTTAAAAGAAAATATAAATATTTTATCATCTTAAAATGGTTTAACATATGTTGTAATCATGGCTACCATATACCTAACTAAATATTACTTTTAGATTACCATTTCATGTATAAAATTAGATATACATGATATAAATTTATATTATAGTGTATAAATTTCTATTCCCACTATTTAATGGTAATTTAAATCGATTAATTATTGTATCAAAATGTTATCGAAGATGCCATGCTATAATGAGAACATCGAGATACTTTGATGTTAATATGAAATATATGTTATATTGTCTAGACACATCACACTAGCTTGACAATGTTTATATATAACTATTAGGTTTTTTGGGCTCATAATCATTGAGGGTTTATCTCATGAATATTTCATGTTGTAATCTCAGGTAGGTGAGATCATGAGGACTTACCTTCCAATAGTAACACCAAATGTTTGAGGTGTCATTGCATGTTCTTATCTGTGGACATGTGTATTAGTCTTTTGAATTTAGATCATTATCAATGTGTGAAATTTGATCACGTATATTGATGCAATGAAATCCCCATGATAATGAAATCATGGAAAGGTAGATTCTGTTGGGTGTGCCATTATTTGTATGTAATTGGTTGATTGAACAGGATAGAATTTGTCACTTATGAGTTCAGGAAGTCATATCTCAGACCAGGATGATTTTGATTTTAGTACATTCATAGGTCCATATCCATTATAGTTGAGGGTAAATCTATATATCTTGATGAAATAATAATAATGTAAAAATAGACAATGATAGAAGTGTGTATCCTTCTTTATGAGAAATATAAAGACATAAATTTATATTACATAGTGTGTGTCCATATATTATCTGTCATTACAATGAATAATAAATTTCTTTTTGTGCTCCATGACGTGTTTCTATATTCCAATCATGGACAATGAATAATATTCCATATTATCCAGATATGATCCTAGAGGGTCACACATAATTGCGTATTCAAGGATCTTCCCTATTGGGGAATAGTTATATAGGACATTGTGAGCCCCACCACTGGGCTCTGGGATTTTTCTAATAATGTATGATCACCAAAGGAATAAATAAATTTATATTATTTGAGTTATGAATAATTGGAATTGAATATATTTATTTAATGTATTTATAATTATTAAAGTAAATACATGAAAAATATTATTCGAACAAATATTATTTTAATATTCCATGTTCGCCCAATATTAACAGGAATTATGAGTCAAGTAAATGACTCAGTTTCTTAACATAATTTATTTCATATACATTATTGGTATGTTTTAAAATGTAAAAAAATATATTTATGACATAGTTTAGTTCATAATAATTAGTTATTTATTTCTTCTTTAGTTGATGTTACATTTCCAAAGGCTGAGAACCCTTTTCAAGTATTTGAGGCATCCTCTATATAAGTTAGAGATAGGTTCATTCAGTTTATTATTCATTCATTCAGAATAAGAGTATCTCTCTCCTCCTATTACCATGAGAGATAAGGTATCTCCCAAAAATCGATCCAAGGATCCATTCACAGATTGAAAGAGGGGGATTGTGGTGATCGTCATGTCATCTAAGAGATCTCCATAGCTCTGTGATAGCACCTATAATCTGAAGAATGAATTAAATGCAAGTTCAAAAGCATGCATGGATGATCTAGATAGGTTAAATGTAGGATGATTTGAGAAATTCCAACCAAATACTTGTGAAAAATGAGCATGCTTCAAACCAAAATATTGTACTGGTTATATTATTTTTAGGACCAGTTTAATTCATGTGATATCCTCGGACCATTCTGGGGCTCAAATAAGCGGAGATGAAAAGTTTCATCACTTTGGTGTCGATTAATTTTAAATTATCGGCACACCTGCTTCTACTGCACATCCTAGTACCAAAAATTGGTATCATAGGGATCATTTGGATTATCTAAGAAAAGAATTTTGTTTTTAAATAAATTTTAATTAGTGGGTTTTAAAACAGTCCCAACTAATCCTACCATGCGATGATCCAATCTCAAATGATGAAGATGCGACCATTTAAAAAAAATTTGGTTTTATATAGAGTTTATTGGATATTATATTTTTAGATATCAATATATATGAAGAACTTCTTTTATATATAAATTATTTATCATGAATAAAAAAATTGATTTCATTGATCTGTTTATGTTTTAGTAGTTACAATCTAAAAACTGGGGTAGGGTTTACTATAATGACTCTAATTTTTTATCCAGTTTATTTTTATAATTTAATTGGGAAAATAATGAGACCATTCATGGAGACGGCATGAGATTCTGAGTCCCGGTGTTCCTGGAATGGTTTGAAAAAAACTGTTATGATTTTAATAGCGCACATAAGTGGTTTTCCAAAAAAGTGGAATAACATATAAACGACTACTCAAATCAGAAATATAAGGGAACCGTTGCTTTCATAATGGTAGGTTTACCTTATTATTGACTTAACTTTATTCAGTGTGGGTCTTCAGTGAGAAAACCCAAAAAAGATGTATTCATAAATAAAATAAAATAATAAAATAATATTATTTAACAATCCAAATAACACAAGAACAATGACTTGGATTGAAAATATGAGACCACCGTTTATTACATAATGTGGCATTTTACATAGATGGGGCCTAACATCTACCTGTGTAGGTTGACTATAGAAGATAATTTTTGTACATTTTAAATGAGAATAAAATAAACTCAAAAAGTTCGTTTTATTTCTTTTTGACGTTTTGCAGTGGTGCTGTGACTCCATGGTAGGGCATCCAGTTTACTCTCATAAACGAAACAACATAGAGACACTACAACATAGATACACGACAATGATGAAATGAATTTTCTTCATCTAATATAGTAGAGAGGAAATGAGTTTAGATTTATAATCTTGGAGAAATTCCATGGAAGATCTAGAGAATAAAAGTGTTGTCAAAACCTCTCATTGACGAATGATGATTTCCGGCAGATCGACGATCGATTTCAGATCAGGCATCGGTGGATCAATGGATGAAGAATGTGGATTCCTTCTTAATCAGCGATCAATCCAATCCCATGTAAGGTGTGAGTTTTTTGTTTGATTTTCCTTCCTTATTCATTATCCCTACAATGAAGGTATATTATTCAAAAAACTGGCTAATCCAAAAATCGTGTGTATTTTGGATTGGGAATTTTCAATTACAGGGATTGTTATCGGGATTAAATCATTATAGAATTGTTTAATTTTCCCTCATTCTTCAATTCTAACATGTACGGATCAATGCCGATTCAAACAAGGCCAATATCCATTCATTTTGGGTGTTCATGCGCTTACCTATCACCCATTATTCATTCTTTATTCCTCATAATACCTGATCCGTGATGGAAATTCGAAATCCTGGCAGCGTAAGGCAAACGAAAACTCAAGCCAGTGACTGGAGGTGGAATCTCTAGCTGTTTTAGGTGGAGTGCAGTGAGGCGAGGCCACCAATGGGGTGGCTGGTGGTGGAGGAAGAACCGGCCCATCAAGGAGTTCGGGCCCAAAGGACTCAGAAAGATAGTCGTTGGCAGCTCGTCCAGTGGAAAGACAACCCGCTGTCCTAGCGGGACTATGGTTGCAAGAGGGCCTGCGATAGTAGAGGCTGCAGGTAGTGAGAAAGCAAGGCCTCTGGAAAGGCGGGCGACAATGGTGGGACACGGTCCAGCTAGACCGTGCAGGAGGAGGGCCCGTGGCGGCAGAATCTGAGAGCGGAAACTGGGACACAAAAGGAGGACACATCAGTGATCTGGCCATGGCAGAGGCCGCGTGGATTTGGCAGACACGAGATAGGTGATATGGGGGATCCAAGGTGCACCATCCACGAAATGCGGGGACTGTACTGACATAATAGTGCATTCAGTTGGGACACATACAAGAGAAGGGCTGGCCCACTCAGGCAGGCTGAGCTGGAGCAGCTGGGCCACTATGGTAGCCTAGCGGGGCTGGACTGTGCCACCAAGTTGGCCACAGTATAGTGGCCCAATGGGCCAAGCCGGTTCTATATGACCCAATCCTAACCACTTCGGGTCAAGTCGGCCGAATCGGGTCGGGTCGGGTCGACCCAACCTACCGGGTCCTTTTTAACAAAATGGTTGTAACCTTCAAACAAAATTTCTATTTGGAGAGCCTTCTATGGAATTGGGACCCCTATGGAGAGGTGGTCCTTTTTAGATGGCTTGGTGGGTTTTCAGTATGGACCAGTGTAGGTGAGGAGTTCCCCATGTTTCTTTATTCTAGGGTCCAATATCACATTACGTCCATATCACTTGATAGTAATCCCCTTTAGAGGCCGGGTGGACCATTCAGGTTCTGGAGGGAATTCAACAGGCTTTCATGTTAAAGTCTTGGTTTTAATTTGGAGGATCTCCTACCTTTGGTGGATTTTTCATAGGAAAATAGCTACCAGTCCACCATCAGTATGGAACCATTCGAGCCTTGGTATGAGAGAGCCTAAATGTCACCACTTTGTTGAACTAACCTAGGAGAGTCGACTCTCATGGGCCCGAAGTTGGTGTAAGAGACTACATAGAATGTACTGCTCACCCTAGAATGTATGAATACTACACAAAGTCGTCATAAATCAAATGAAGATAGAAGATGGTAGCTATTGGAGTTCAAGAAGGTAGACAATGTCTTCCTTCAAGTCTCTCCTTGATGGGGGATATGGATATTTATCCGTGACAGGAATCTATCTTTAAGGTTCATTGCCCCTTTCCTGAAACTATGTAGAGTTGACAAGGTGGCATACCACTTATCGCTACCCCCACAGCTAGATAGGGTACACAACATCTTCCACGGGTCTCAACTGAGGAGATACATGCACAATTCGTTGTATGTCATTGAAATGGGTGAGTTTTATAGAGTACCTAGTCGAGATTGAGGATCGACAGGATCAGATCATTCATGGGAAGTCGATTCCTCTAGAACACATTCAGTGGTATCATGAGAATATCCCGAATAAAACCTGGGAGTGGGAGGCTCATATTCGTGCTCAATACCCTCATATTTGTGTTGAGTATCCCAAATTTTGGATTTCGAGGATGTAAATCCCTATGGTGGGGAATGCAATGACTTGTATTTTTCTCCATTTTTTTATAAATTAATTGGAAAAATTCCAAGGCCTGGTGCTGAGATGGAATGCGATTACAAGGCCCTATGTAACCAGAATGGTTTGAAAAGCACTGTTATCTGTTTAATAGCATGTGTAAATTGTTCTCCTAAAAATGTGTAATAACCTCTAAATATGCTCATAGATCAGAAATCTGAGTGCATCATTGCATTCAGAAAGGTAGTTTTACCAAAACTACGACTTAAATTTAGTCGGCATGGGTCTTCAGTGAGAAAACATAAAAAGCCTCGAACAATAAAGAAAACAATTAAATATAATTATTTTATTTTAAAATCAAAATAACTCATAAACAGTGACACCGATTTGAAATCTGAGACCACCTTTGAGTTCTTTATGTGGCATTTTACATAGGTGGGGCCTAACATCGACTGTTTCTAGTCGAATGCAAAAGATAATTTTTGAAATTTTTAAAGGAGAATAGAATAAACTTAAAAAGTTTATTTTATTTCTTTTTGATGTGTTTCAACGACACAACGATATTGCAACTCCACAATGGGGTATCCTATTTTCTCTAATAAATGAAATATCATGGCGATGCAGTAATGATGGAACACATTTTCATCATTTAAAATTTTGTAAGGGTTATGGGATTAGATTCACAATGTTGGAGAAATTCCCTAAAATTTTTGGAGAATAAATGTGTTGAAAAAACTACTCATTGATGAATGACAAACACTGGAGGATCGACGATCGATGTTCAAATTAGGCATCTACAGATTGATGGATGACAAACATGTATTCCTTCTTCATTAGCGATCAATCCAACACCAGGTAGGGTGTCAGTTTTCATTTTATTTTCCTTCCCTCTTCTATATCCCTGCGAAGAAATTGTATTAGTCAATGAACATACTAATACATGGATCGTGTGTATTGCAGGTTGGTATTTTTCTGTTTTGAGGATTTTTTTTCAGGATTGAATCATGCTATAATTGTTTGATATTATCCCATTCTTCAATTATAACATGAACGGATCAAGTCCGATCCAAAAAAGGCCAAGATTAATCTATTTTTGGAATTCACGTACCTTCCTCTCCCCCATTCTTGATTCTTCGTTCCTTGTAATTCATGATGTATGATGGAAATTTAAAACTGCAGTTGCGTAAGGCCCACAATAGTGAAAATTAGTGACCAGAGGTGGAAGCTCCAACCATTTCTGGTGGAGCACGACAAGGCGACCAAAGGCCGACAACACGGTAGCTAGCGGTGGAAGGACATGGTCCAGCTAAACTACAGTTGAGGAGAGTTCACAGTGGTGGAAGCTCCACGTGGTGTTTGGGATGCAATTGAGGCCTCATGGACCCTGTGGTGGCAGAGGCCGTTGGGCAGGCGACAGAGGGGGAGTAGGGGAATGCCATCTATGGAACATGGCAGCTATGCGGACCGGGCAGTGCATGAATCTAGGAAATGTGTGGGAGAAGGGAAGTCCCACTCATGATACCGAGTCTGTCGAAACCTAGCCACTCCGGTGGCCCATCGGAAAGGCCGGTTCGGTCCGACCCAGACCGAACTGGGTCCAGTCGGGTCAAAACCGGACCCAACCAGGCCCTTTTCACAAAAAGAGTCGTAACATTCAAACGAAATGCCCGTTTGATGAGACTTCTATGGTGTTGGGGCCCACGTAATCAGGAGACACTTTTTAGATGGCTTGGTTGGTTTTCAGTATGGACCAGTTTAAGTGCAGAGTTCATGTGGTTTCTTTCCCCAAGGGTTTAGTATAACATTATGTCCATATCACTAGATAGTAATCCCTTCTAGGGGATGATTCCCGAATAGAGTTTTGGCATCCCTCCTTGTGAATGGAGCAATCATCTATCACCCCTGATGGTGTTTTGTGGGAATTGATGTGACCTCCGAGCATAAAGCGTTAATCCTCTATCTAGTAGGCCATATCGGCAGGGTTTTTAGTATTCTTGATGGAGAATCCCCTACATTATGAGCTGCATCAGTAGGGTTTTCAGTATTCTTTTATAAGAATACACTACATTGTGGATTAATACATAATGGGTTGTTATTATTCTTTAGGAAGAATCCCCTATCTGTATATCATGACCTTGACCAGTGTATTTAAATTTGGGTGGGGCCCAAATTACCAAGACCTCATTGTATGAGTCCCCGTTGATATCAAAGATTAATGAGTGATTTCTCCCAGAACGAGCATGCCTCAATTAAAATATATGGATGATGATTTGTAGTGATATTGAGACTCCATGTCTTAATGAGACCAGATGTCTTAGGGAAACTTCCATACATATCGAGACTAGGTGTTCTTTGAGATACTTTTGGTAGAACTATTCTGCGTGCTAACTATCAGATGGATCAAAGAGTGAGATCTCTTAGAAAAAGAGTGCTATGAGAAGAACCATATGGTTAGAAGTGTTTGATACCTTGATTCTTTGAATCCTTTATGAGTATACCTGTATGTTCTTGTTATATTTCATGTATTCATATACCTACATTGAGCTGATTGTATACTCATAATGATGTTTCTTTTATGGTCTTTTACTTCGTGTTTCAGTGTGTCATACTTAGTGTTGTTTTACTCATGCATGCATGGGATTTTCTTTCACATGTCATGTCTTTTATAGATGATCAACACTTTTATGGAGTACTTAGTGGACTGGGGCCAGGTGGTTATTAGAGAGACCCTAGAGACGAGGTGTGCTTCTACGGCTTCAGAAAACTGTTCTGTACCTACCCTTCAAGTAAGGTTTTATTTAGAGGATTTCTAGATACTTTTACCTTTTTACTTTTCCTTTTTGTTGGGATAGTATTCTGGCCCTATTTACTTTCAGTTTTCTATTTTTGTACTCTGTGTTGGTATCTTAGTGTTATTCCTGTTTGTTTACACAATGTTTTATGTTTCATCACTTTTTCTTGGATATGTGTGCTTGTGTACAGGTACATAGGAAAATGCGTCCCATTTATGGGATAGGAAAACTCAGTGTACTCACCAGCCCTTGGCCTATGGGAGGTGGGAATGGGGTAGTCATGACATGAGTCCTACTGGGATGGGTTGGGACATATACTCTGGCTGACGGTCCTTATTCCACAAGTATGCGGAATTAATCAATCAAAAAATCATATTTTATTTTGATTTATTTCTGGGGTGTGTTATTCATCTAAAAATATAATAAAAATATATATGCCCTATTTCCAATTATCCTATTTATATTATTTTAGGAAAAAATATTTTATTGATGTGGGGGGATAATTCTTCTCTTATGACTCAGCTGGTTCCTCCCTATCCCCTTTCCTCTCTGAGTGTGTGGCCACCTCCCTCTACATCCCACTGTAGGGAAGCCAAACTTTATTGGACTATAGGTCACCTCCCTTCCCCAACAGTGAAAACCAAAGGAAATACCTCCCTTGTTGATTTTATAGCCTCCATATCCCTCTCATGCACAACCCAATGGGTGTTCCTCCTCCATAGTGTGAAACCATGGTGATGTCATCTCACCGAGGTCTACCACCACCTATCATTACGCCATCTCAAAGTGACCTTAGAAAACCTACTCCCCTTAGGGTCTTCTAGACACAACCTGACCCCTATACTATTCCCCTTCAAGGCTAGACCCCAATGAGACCCTATGGCCAAATCAGCCTACATGGTACCCTTAGACTGATGTCACCCACAAGCCGCACCTCCTCCGATAGCTGGAGACAAACTCCACCCATTTGATTGAGGTTTCCCCACTCTACTGCCACTTTGGTGAGGATGGACCCCATGCAGGGCTTCTCTAACATCCAAATACCGAGGATGTCATCCACCTACCTCATCCCAACTGGGAGGACAACCCAAATAGGGTTGTGGATCCCTCTAAACCATCTACTACACCCAGCATGGCTACCTCCATCCACTTGAATAAGACCACCATAAAAAACCCTCTCTATTTGATGGTCCCCTGTCAGATCTGGACATCATCTCTAATTCCACAAGATTACCCTTACATCATTTTAGTTTGGAAACCACAGGTTAGGAAATGTCTTTCCTACTTTTTACGAGACATCACATTCCTAAGAGGATCTACCCGACTGGGAACAGGTCTAAGAAATTCCACTTTCCCCAGAACACCCATGTACAGTCTCTTCCCAACCTAAAACATGCCCACATATGGTCGGTAGGACCCAATTTGGCCCGTGTGGTGCTTTGGGGCCAGATAAATTTTAGAATATATTCAAAATTAATTTAATTAATTTCGGATAATAAGAATTATAATTTTAATATTTCAAAATATTAAATTAAATTTATTATTAAATTAGTAAATTATTTAATGTTATTTTCAGAATTAAAATTAAATTATTGGTGATACCGAATAAAATAAATTATTTGAATTTATATAATTCATTTAAATTATTTAAATAAACTTGTTAAAAAATTATTTAAATTTAATTTTTATTGCATGTTTATTTCTATAACGGTTGGTCTTGAGAAATTAGACCATACCTATGTATGTCTGTATAAATCACATTAATTATTTAGTACATGTGTGTGATAATTATAACATGTAGGTAATTAAATGATGACCTATGCGTCATATTTTCATTTAATATGTATAAGGACCTATGTGTCCAATGTATCTGTTGTATTTTGTACTCCTGATTCCCCCTCGTCTGCATGTGTGTATGATCGTACAATGATGATGACGATGTTTGTCGTGAACCATGCTAAGACCATGAAAACTCCAGATGGGAAGTGGACACATTGGATGAAGGTTTAGCTGCATCATGAATCAAGATTCAACTTAGTTAGGAAAACTCCTAGGTCATGAATGATCAATTATTTTTTAAATAGATCAATCACAATTTCGTTCTCATGAAAATTCTGATAGAATAATTTTATTTATGCATTTTTCATTATTTTATACAAGTGCATGTTTACTGTGAGATCACACTGAAAAATTAAAAATCAATATTCCTAAGGATGAAACATATGTTTTTTTATTAATTCTTGTTCATATGTAGGCATGACAACATAATATGAATATATTATTATAAATGGATTATATTCAATGAAAAATATTAAAACCCCTCACAGAAATATTAAGTGGTTTAACACCTTCAATAATTTGAATTTGAATAGAACTAGGTGTTTGGTTTGATTATCAGCAAAATTTTAGGGTTTCTGTTACTACCAGGGAGTTCTTATGAGAGAAATGGGATGACTTAACTGAAGTTGGAAGAAAATTAGTATCCAAGGCTTACTAATTGAAACTTTAGATGAATGCATTGATTAAATCTTGTTTATGAGTTTAGAGGCAGAGAACTCACCCAATAGATCAAGGAAACATGATTTAATGCAATTGGACAGTCAAAAACCTACCTTGAACTCTCATAGTAGTGGTGTAGCCATAGGATGTAGACTGTGAGGGGAGGATCAAGTTTCCTTTCATCTAGAATACTCAAGAGATAGAGTATTCTGATTTTAATATAGTGGTTTGTTAGAGTTTGAAAAAATAGTGGGATACATTTAATGATTTATTTAATTAATCTATTATTTATAAATTCTTAATCAATACAAAATTACAATATGATATATTTTTTTTGTTCAAAACGGAAATTAATACAATAATATATACTACAATATTTATTGTAAAAAATTAATATTCTATCTAGTAAGAGTTTCCAAAGATTAGTATTAGAGCTTTCAAAAAACACCATAATATAGGAAATTCAAGGTTCCATAACCTAAATACCTTTTAAGACAACTCAGAAAGTGTGGATATAATAAATACATACTAGAGACTCAATCATTACAGATATGATTGTTTTTTCATAATGATTTCATCAATGTCTAATGTATATTTTAGATATTATAGTAGGACTTGGATGATATTACATGTTGTCACAGATCTGAGAATATTGTAAGGGGAAAGAGAAGCACATATATGGATGAGTGATGTTTACTCTGGTTATGTGTAAAGGAGGACCACAATACATTCATATATAATTTTAACCCATATACTCTAGTATCATTTAAGATTAAAAAATGAACTATATAGGGAGAAACACTTCATTACCTTTGGGGGAATGTTTTATAATAAATAATAACATCAAAGAAGGAATAAAATTTATGTGTTGTGGTAAAAAAGAATAAGGAATAATAAAAAAGGCCAATGGAAAGAGAGATGATAAAGTGAAATTCACAACTTCCATCAATGAAAGTGATATTCAATTAGAGGTTATTTTCTCTGAATATCATGAAATAAATCTATCGATATCATAACATAATGAACTGATTTGAATAAGTAGGTACTCGTTTCTTTTTCGGGTATATTCATCACTTGTAAGTAATATTTTAGTTTTACTTAATGGTTACTAAATACAATATGATTATCACATATTTGTATCAAAATAATGTAACTAAGAAATAATAGAAGCATTACTAGAAGTAAGGCGTGTTCTCTAAGGTGTTGAGAAAGGGTAGTTCCTTAGTTAGTGGAGAGTAGAAAAAAACTTCAAAATTCAATGTTTAAAAATTCTAGTAGATTTTATATTGATTATTACCAAAACATTTATTACATGTTCCCTTTGGACACAATGATACATTATTCTACTTCCAGAATGAATGTTATTTCTGGTTTCAAATACTCAAATAATATTTCAGTGAAACCTGAATCATTGAAAATACCAAATGAATTTAAAATGTATGACTTAAATACCTAGTTTTGTGAAGATTATACTTTTTTTAAAAAAAATATGTAGTATTCGAGGATATAAAGAATATAGTTTTTAGAATAAATAGTGTTAATGACCTTAGATATTATCGAAACAAATATGTACATAGTTTTGACAAAAGAATCCATTATAAATAAAGGTAAGTCAAAAAAATTCAAAATTAGTTCAGCTAGAGATCATGAACAATTACAAGTGTAATCTTGAGGTATATTACTATATTTCTTAAGATTTATTATGGTCTTAAAGAAAGTGAGTGTGAAAGAAGGTATATGAATGGATAGAAGATATGATATGATTTGGGCTGGTATGCTGACAAATATATTGACCATTTATTCATCGATCAATATAAAATAGTGTGGATAAATTCATAAGATCACATTACCTTATTCATATCAGGGAAATGATGCTAATAAGGAATATTAATCAAATGTATTACATGATAAAATTGATAAAAGAAATTTAGTACCGAAAAATTTCTAAATGAACATATTACACATTAGAGTCCTGCTGTAAGATAAAGGGGAATCAATGTTGCCATATATATCCTTTTGAGATACTGGAATTATATTTCAAGGCCTGCATTGAAAATAAAAGAATTATCCCATAACCATATTCCATCTATTATTAAAAATGGATATCATATGATTTATAGTATGATGGAAATCTATTATGTCATATGAAAATTGTGTTTGAAGAAAAAGTGTTTGTTAAGGATATAAAAAAACATGAATCCAGAAAAACACAATCTGAATCTATATTTATTATCCTAAAACATTATTAAGATATTACATAAATTTTTACAACAGAAATTATATAGTAAATATATAGAAATTATTCATTAAAAAGGGTGAACATATATATTTGAGATAATGGGATCTAGATTGTCTTGGGCTTAGTCAATACAAAATATGCACATGAAGTTTGTAAAGGAATAAGTTACAGAAGATCTTATTGAAAGAGAATGCTCCAGAGACATATACTTCATTGGAAGGATAAATCCATTATGATGATTTTATATTCATTTCGGCTGGGGATACATTAATCATTGAGAATAATAATTACTAAAATTACGATATATATAGAAATTAGCTAAAAATGACAATATCAATTAAAATTCAATAATGGATTCCATTTATCAAAATACACAGGGATCATTATTTTGAATTTTTTGGTGGGTATTCAAGTGAGATTATACATGGATGTTATAATCGTGGTACCAATAAGGCTAGAAGGGAAGCACTAAGATGTTATACCTAAATCCATTAGAATTTTATTTTCCATAGCTAATTCTATAATCATTTAATTAGACATTGTATGTCAAGAACACCAATCAAGGATGGTTTTAATAAAGGACAACCGGAAAGGTATGGTGACATAATTGAATGCCAATAATGGGGGTAAGTTACTAAAATCTAGTTTAGGATTAATGTAAGAGACAATATCCTATAATATTTATTTGGAATGAATTGTTTCTATGTGTCTAATAGAGGTTAGTTGGAGTGTCATTTCTTTCTAAATTAATTATGTTTGGAAACATATAGAAATAAACTATTGGTATTACAATTAGTAAAGACCCTAATAATTGTAATTTTCTTGATATTTACTTAATGTATCACTAAAATTTTGAAGGAATTGAATCTATTGGGGTAGATCTATAAGTTTCTTAGATTAAGTCCATAGTACATATACTAAAAATGCATTGAAAAATACCAGTTAATATTAATCATGAAAAAACTATTACCAATGTCATAGATTATAAATATCTCCAAGAAGACATATACGATAAATGAGATCATATTAATTTTATATGTTCAATTCCATAAACTTTTGTAATAAATCAATTATGTATGGAATGATATGTACATGAAACTGATATATCCAACATATAATTAATAGTAGGAAAATATAAGTTATATCCTGGGGAACTACATAGAAAAAATTTAGAACTATACAATTACACGTGAGTATATATAAAAAAGGAATATGTATCTAAAATGCATGGAATAAGGAAAAATAGTTTAGATGAGACACATTATAGTCTTACTTTGATCAATGTGACCCAATATTGTTGTCAGGATAAGGTAATGAGAGATATGAACTCATATAATCTAGTGGTAGTCGCGCCATCAAGTAACGAGTCTGTTAAAGCATTGGAGGAAGCTAAAAAGTAGTCTGTAAATTGCTATTTTTTGTTCCAGTTCTTGGAAAAAAACCAAATTTGTAATGATTTATCATGATGATAATTATAGTACTATTATTACCCAATATGTTTGGTTATGATATTAGAAAAAACATAGGGTTTATATCCCTTTAGGAGTTTTACTCATGGAGATGCAGTGTCACATGAATGATTATCCATGAAGCGGAGATGTGGATGACCTAGTAACTAAAGGCTTGAATCAGTAGAAAAATTATATTAATCAAGTGAGATCTAGAAATGATAGTTAGAAATTTGGATCTTGTGAAAGTGTGAGTGTTTTAATATTGAGTTCCCTAGAACCTGCAAAACAACACTTTTAGATTACAATTTCTTGTATACAGTGTGAAATACATGACGTACAATTACTATTATATTGTAGACATCACTATATTGACTATTTAATAGTAACATCCATAGATTTTTTTTTGTATCAAAAGGTTTTAGTAGATCCCAGAATAAAGTGAGAGCCTTGAGATACTGTCGAATTAATATTATGTTCTATGGTCAAGATACATCATACTAACTTCACACAACTCATGTATGACTATCATGTGTTGGGAGATCATAATAATTAATACAGATTCTAATGAAATTCACACTTCGTGATATTTGGTAGGTTAGATCATGATGATAGTCCCACCAAATGGTACACCACATGTTTTATATTTTATTGCATGTTCCTATATACAGACATCTATATTGGTCTCATGGTTGATATCATTATGAATGTGTTCCATTTGATCTCATACTTAGATACAAAGTAAAACCCATGATAATTAAATCATGGTGAGGTATCTTGTGTTTGGTGTGCCATTAGTGGTAAGGTATTGGTTGAATGATCATGATAGAAATTTTCACTTTCAAGTTTAGGAAGTCATATCTCAATCCTTGTTGATTAAGATGGTAGTACCCTCAAAATACATGGCCATGGTAGTCAAGGATAAATCAAAAAAATATAGATCAAAAAATTATAAAGTTTAAAGGTCAATGAAAAAAGTGTGTTTCCTGATTTATGAGATATCTGAAGACAAAGAGATTGTATTAAATAGTGTGTGTTAATAGGTTGGTTTTCATTTCTATTACCACTCCATATCTGTTTAGGGTGTATTATGGGTTTATATATTCTACTCATATTCTAAGAATTATATTCAATGTTATCGAGATATGTTTATAGAGGGTCACAAAAAATATTATATTCAATGATATAGACAATTCTGGTGAACAGGTATATAGGACATGGTGTTCCCCACCACTAGAGTCCAGGATTTTTCCAATGTTGTATGATCCCCAACGTAATAAATGAATAAAAATTATTCGTGTCTTGAATAATGGGTATTGAAAATATTTATAAAATTTATTTATTGTTATTAAAGTTAATATATGATAATATTATTCAAATAGATGCTATTTTAATATTCCAGGGTTGTTTAATATTAGAAGAAATTATTAGTTAAGTCAAATGACTATATTTTATCATGTAATATATTTCATAAATATTATAATAATGTGATAAAATATAAATAATAATAATTTTGGAGTTTAGTTTGTCAAAATAATTTATTTATTACTTATTTAGTGGATGATACTTTTCCATGGGTTGTGAATCCTTTCTGGGTATTTAAGTAGTCCACAATATATGTGTGAGAGAGGATCATTCCATTTATTTTTGATTCATTTGGAATGAGTTCCTCTATATCCACCCACTACCTACAGAGATAAGGTCTCTCCTGAGCGATCGATCCAAGGATCCTTCGATGAATCGAAGAGGATCATTGTGATCATCATGGCATCAAATAGATAATTAATGCTCCATGTTATCACCATAAATCTAATAAACGACACATGCATAGATTGAAGAAGCATGTGTGGACAATCTATAGGTATTCAGTGGCAAAACCTTTAAGAAACAGTCTTCATTGACTTGTGATAGATGTGTGTGCTTCAAATCGAAATGAGGTATTCATTTTTTTTAATTTTTATTATATCTTTAAATCATGTTAGAACATTTGACCATGAAATCACTCATTGATCACACCACGATTCACTGTTTCATTTTCAGCCTTACACAACTATGCTAAACTTGTTTTATATTGAAAATTACAAAAATAATAAAAAATTGAATTCCATTTTTGATTAATTTATTTTGTTTTTATCACTGTTTAAAAAGGAAATGTTACTTTCTTGGATGATTTCATTGCAGGAGGAGGTGATTTTGAGGGCCCATGATGATGTTCAAGAAAAATGGGCCAAACTGCACAGGATCCAAGCACACCAGTGGATTAATCCACACACTTCTACTAGATCGTGAATCTAAAGAGGCTGAAATTTTGTGGGCCAGTCCAGAATTGAATAAGCTACATTTCATAACAAGTAACCCAATCCTGATTCGGCTTCTACGAGGCCCATAATAACTTATTATTTCAAGAAATCGAATATGAAAAAAAAATTCAAAAGTGGTGTTCTGTAATATGTCAATATCTCGAGCTGTGATTATCCAAAGGATGCCAAAATTTTGGTGGTGATTGTCAAGACGCGGGGATACAAATTTTCAGATTTGTAAAAAGGGATATTCGACTATATATTATCCACAAACCATTCTCAAAGTAGTTTATCAAAATATGGGTGCCCAAAACCATTTCATATTTTGGATATAAAAAGGAACCTTGGGCACCCCATTTGGTAGTTCGAACCAGAAGTAAAAATATGACATTTTTATGTCCTAGGGGAGTCTTCTCATCAGCATTGATGTTCTGGATGCCCCTTTCCACATAGGGGGATCATGAATGAAGAAGGAGTTCCACCCAATCTTCCTCCTCCTCCCGATGTCGAGCTAAACAGTGGACATTTGTTGTGAGGGAGATATGCACATGTCAAGGGAGTTCCAATTCTTATTTTAGCTACTAGTTTGGAGTAATTTGTGTGTGAAAAAATTTCTTTCCATGTATCTTACATAATTATATATTTTAATTCTTTTTTTGATGCATGTGATTGAGATACTCTTAATTTTTAACTAATCGGTGTGAGGTTTTGAGTGTGTGACATGTGTTTTTATGAATGGGAAGCACACAAATCCTTTTCATACAAAACTTCTTGAGATTTCAATATGATTTGGAATCTCTTATTCCATTCATAAGTTCTGTACCTTGACAATACAATTGTTACATTAAGGTTTGGTTCTTTAAGAATTGAAATAAAAGCATAGGAATTAATCGGGATTCCAATTAATTTTAACCAAGGAATTACTCCAAACCTAAATGAATATCTATGAACAATAAACATGAATTGTGTGTAGTGAAATCACAATGAACCCTTCTATATCATATTTTCAAAATCCATTTGGTTTCTCAACTTTGAAACTTTCAATTAAGTCATTTCATCCTAAAAATAATTTTAAAACCACCCCGTATTTTAGCATTTTTTTTAAAAACGCACACTCTAAACCCAACAATGATCCTTGAGAGACTGTAACATCCCCAAATGATAAAGGGTTAAATGATTAAATGATAAGACTCATGTCAACAAGGTGCCCCTTCCTTTTCGGGAGCCTACTTGATTATAACTCCACAGTTAAGTGTGCTTGGCCTGGAGTAGGATCAGGATGGGTGACATTCTGGGAAGTTTCCCAAGAAGTGTGTGAGTGAGGACAAAGCATACTGGAAAGGACATGTGTTGGGTTGTGGGGACTATCATTAGTCAGACGACCCGTTCAGGCATGTGGGTGGACCCTAGGGTGGGCCCCACATGTCTGCGGGGCAACTGGTGGTACCTGGTAGGCCAGGACCCGACGACCATGTTAAGGCGGGGTGGCTGTGCTATCACCGGGGCCCGGTTGTCACATTTGGTATCAGAGTGGGTACCCAGCCTTAAGTGTGGTGCACTACCTGGGTTGAGATGTAGGGCCCACAACGAGGATGGTGTGCTCTAAAGGGGGGATGATTGTAACATCCCCAAATGATAACGGGTTAAATGACTAAATGATAAGACTCATGTCAACAAGGTGCCCCTTCTTTTTCGGGAGACTACTTGATTAGAACTCCACATTTAAGCGTGCTTGGCCTGGAGTAGTGATCAGGATGGGTGACCTCTTGGGAAGTTTCCCAGGAAGTGTGTGAGTGAGGACAAAGAAAACTGGAAAGGACATGTGTTGCCTATGGGGACTATCATTAGTCAGATGACCCGTTCAGACATGTGGGTGGACCCTCGGGTGAGCCCCACATGTCTGCGGGGCAACTGGTGGTACCTGGTGGGCCAGGACTCGACGGCCATGTTAAGGCGGGGTGGCTGTGCTATCATTGGGGCCCAGTTGTCACAGAGACAACTGGTGGTACCTGGTGGGCCAGGACCCGACGACCATGTTAAGGCGGGGTGGATGTGCTATCATTGGGGCCCAGTTGTCACAGAGACAACTGTGTTGCTTGTGGGGACTATCATTAGTCAGATGAACCGTTCAGACATGTGGGTGGACCCTGGGGTGGGCCCCACATGTCTGCGGGGTAACTGGTGGTAGCTGGTGGGCCAGGACCCGACGACCATGTTAAGGCGGGGTGGTTGTGCTATCATTGGGGCCCAGTTGTCACAAAGACAACTGGTGGTACCTGGTGGGCCAGGACCCGACGGCTATGTTAAGGCAGGGTGGTTGTGCTATCATTGGGGCCCAGTTGTCACAGAGACAACTGGTGGTACCTGGTGGGTCAGGACCCGACGACCATGTTAAGGAGGGGTGGCTATGCTATCATTGGGGCCCAGTTGTCACAGAGACAACCTTGGGTCTGACCTAGACTATAAAGGAAACTTAAAATCATAATAAATTTGATGTGTCACGACATCGCAGTCAAATTTTGGCACCATTTCTAGGGAGTTATTTGGTTTTAGTGCGTGTTTTTATAAGAGTTTTTGTAAACTTTGTTAATAATTATTAGTTTTATATTGTACCTTTACCTATATTCTTTTGTTTTGGTTTATTTCTTGTGTAGGTCTTGTGCATGACGCGTTCTAATCCTAGAGATTTACCACCTTTCAAACCCAAACCGAATATGATCTTACGTCAGTGACCCCGAGATGCACAAGAGAACCCTTTGAAGGAGGACACCCAAGACAACAACAGTCTTCTTGATCCTTCATCTTCTTATTCTAGAACCGACATGAAAACTAAAATAAACTTGTATGAAATGGCTGAAAACAATAGAATACTAAAATAACTAACCTCACTTGATGTCGATATCCAACCCATATACATTCAATTACCAGGAGAGGCACCCAATTTTGAACTAAAATATGTTGTAATTCATCTATTTCCAGGATTTCATGGACTTCCTAGAGAGGATCCACATAAGAATTTAAAATAATTTAATACTGTGTGTTCTACATTAAAACCTACAAATGTGGATGGATAATAAGTAAAGCTCAAGGTATTTCCTTTTTCATTAGAATACACTGCAAAAGACTGGATTTATTATGTTAATTCACCAATTAGAGGTTGGGTGGACATGAAACACCTTTTTCTTGAAAAATATTTCCCAGCCTCTCAAACTGTAACTATAAGGAAAGAAATTTATGGGATAATACAATCTCAAGGGGAAACACTTCATGAATATTGGGAGAGATTTGAAATATTTTTTTCAAGTTTTCCACACTACCAAATAAGTGACCAACTTTTAATACAATTTTTTTATGAAGGTTTAATCCCTATTGATAGAAACATGATTGATGTTGGTGCATGTGGTGAGTTGGTAGATAAGACCCCAATTTTTGCATGGACCTTAATTGAGAACAAGGTAAAAAACACACAAAAATTTGGTTCGAGGTCCAATTTACCCATTCAAGGTGTCCATGAGGTGAAAAGTACGGAATTTGAGAAGAAGGTAGACACAAAGCTTGAGGAGGTAAGTGCCCTTCAATGACAACTTGATCTCTCCCAAGGGAAATATCAATCTCCTCCTCTGATATATTGTGGAATATACTCTTATGACACCCATTATTCTGAGCAATGCCCCCAATTGAGAGAAAATACAGAGAGTTGGGAGGCAATCTTCCTAGGACGCACCTATAACCAACCATTTAGGCAAGAACCATACTATCCATCCAACTCTGGGAGGGAAAAAAGATTATATGAAATGGGGGTATTCAAACTAGCCTCATCAGCCATGGAACCAACATGGTCAGAGTATACATCCACTACCACGACCTATAAATCCTCAACCACCCCAAAGGTCTTTTCAACCGCCCCTCCCAAAACAGAGCCTAACCTAGAAGATATGATGAAAAAATGTCTTCCAACAATCTCCAATTCCAAAAAACCACCCAAGCAGCCATAAAAGACCTAAAAACCCAATTAGGCCAACTAGCTAACTTAGTGGGTGAAATACAAACTCACAGGTCGGGTAAACTATCATCTCAACCATTAGTCAACCCTAGAGATAAAGTAAATGTTAGTGACATCACCCTTAGGAGTGGAAAATAGATTAATCCTCCATTAGAGTCATCCCCTCTTGAGAAAATCTTCATCACCGCCATTAAAAATGTTCCAAATGTTTAAAATCATTGTTCGGAGAAAATCCCTCCCAAAGGAAAGAGTGTGTCTTTTGATGAGTCACATAGCCCAACCATTCCTATTCCATTTTTCTAAAGGTCCACCCAACCTATAAAACAATAGGGAACTAAACTTGATAAGGAAATATTGTAAACATTCAAAAAAGTTTAGGTTAACATCCCCTTGACTGATTCCATGAAGCAATTTCCACAGTACACCAAGTTTTTAATGGATATGTGTACACACCGAAGGTGACTTTGAGGTGACTAGAAAGTGAGTTTGGGGAGGAATGTTTCAGCATTGATAGAGACATCACTTCCCACCAAGTGCAATGATCTTGGAACTTCCTCGATTTCACGTACCATAGGGGAGTATTAATTTTACAATTCTATTCTTGATTTAGGGGATTCTATAAATGTGATTCCTCACTCCATTTACTCTACATCGCAGGTTGGGGAATTGATGCCAACTGGGATAGTCATTCAGCTAGAAAATTAGAGTACAACACACCATTCTGGTGTGCTAGAGGATGTTCTAGTGAGGGTTCAAAATTTAATTTTTCCTACTGATATTTATGTGCTTAAAATGTAAGATGATAAGATGAATGGACATGACCCATTTATAGTGGGGAGACCTTTCATGAAAACTTCCAAATCCATAATTAATGTCCATAATGGTACATTTTCTATGGAATTTAGTGGTGACACGGTCCATTTCAACATCCTTGATGCCATGAAGCACCCCTTAGAAGAACATTCTTCTCTCTCTGTTAATTCAATTGATATACTCCCTTCCCTTGAAAGAACAACCTTTCTTTCCCCTGATCCCCTTTTTGAGTTTTATTCAATGATTGAAATTCTAGGCAATGAATCATGCATTTATTATTTTAGTGGTCTATAAAATTGTCATGTATGTTCATTGATTGATGATTTCTTGAACACTAAGGATCTAATAACCATCAATGATACTTCTACGCTTGTAACAGATCATTCCTCATCTGAGGATGATACCATTGAGCAGTTAGATGAGATCAATAACCTCTCACCTTCACACATAATCCCATAAATCCAAAACCCACCTGAATTGGAACTGAAACAACTCCCTCAAGATTTAAAATATTCATATCTCGATAATGGAAACAAGTTTCCCGTTATCATTTCAAGTTCACTACTTCCTAATCATGAATTGCGACTACTTGAACGTTTGAGGGAGTATAAACATATCTTTGGGATGGAAACTTTCTGAAATTACTAGTATTATCCCATCATATTTTATTAAATGGTGAGGCTAAACTAGTTAGGCAGCCACAACGTTGACTGAACCCAAAACTGATTGAAGTTGTGAAAAATTAGGTAACAAAATTATTGGATGCTAGAATAATTTACCCCATCTCTGATAGCCAATGTTTTAGTCTCATTCAAGTTGTTCCTAAAAAAACTAGCCTTACAATAATCAAAAATGAAAACAATTAATTGGTTCTAACTCATGTGCAGAATAGTTTGTGGGCCGGTATAGACTATCACTGACTAAACCAACAAACTAGGAAGGACCATTTCCCTTTTCCATTCATTGACCAAATGCTAGAGAGGATAGCGGGTAAGTCTCACTACTGTTTCCCTGATGGGTATTCTGGATACTTTTAGATCCATATTTCCCACGAGGATCAAGAAAAGTCAACCTTCATTTTCCCCTTTAGCACATTTTCATATAGGAGGATGTCATTTGGTCTGTGTAATGCTCCGGGTACTTTTCAGTGATGCATGGTTATTATTTTTTTCTGATAACCTAGAGAATTGCATGGAAGTTTTCATGGATGATTTTACTATGTATGGATCCTATTTTAATGAATGTTTAAGTAGTCTTGGTTCAGTACTACATTACTGTATTGAAAATAATCTTGTATTAAATTATGAGAAATTCCATTTCATGGTGCGCCAATGTATAGTTTTGGGACATGTCAATTCTAGGGATGGTATCCAAGTAGATAAATCAAAACTGGATGTCATTTCTTTGCTAACATTCCCCAAAAATGTACGTGATTTGTGGTCTTTCCTAGGTTATGGTGGATTTTACCATTGTTTCATTCATGACTTTAGTAAAATCGCACCCCCTCTCTCGATTAATCCAAAAAGAAAAAGAATTTGTTTTTGATAATAAATGTGAGGAATATTTTAATAAGTTAAAATGGTGTCTCAAGTCACCCCCATTAATCCAACCACCTCAGTGGGATTTATTATTTGAGATCATGTGTGACACCTATAACTATGAAGTTGGGGAAATCTTGTTACAAAGGGTCGATCGAGCTCCACATGTCACTACCTATGCCTCACATACTTTGGACCCTACCTAAGAAAACTACACCACAACTAAAAAATAATTCCTAGCCATTGTGTTTTCCTTGGACAAATCCTGGTCATACCTTTTGGGGTCCAAAGTCATTGTGTTCTCTGACCATGCAACCCTCCGATATCTCCTTAAGAAACCAGAAGCCAAAACACGTCTCATTCACTGGATGATCCTCCTTCAATAATTCAATCTAGAAATTAGTGATAAAATAGGAGGATAGAATGTGGTGGCTGACCATATCAGTAGGATTCCCCCATCCTCAGACATTGAATTATCCCCCTATATTCCTATAAAAGATATGTTTCCCAATGAGAAATTATATCGAGTAAAATATTCTATTCCTTGGTATGCTAAAATTGTAAATTATTTGGTAGCAACTTTCATTCCTACTGATTTCAATAAAAACCTAGATAGTCATCTAAAACATGAGTCTCATTGGTACATTTGGGATGACCCTTACCTCTAGATCACCTGCAGTGATCATGTCCTTATGCGTTGTGTCCTCAATAGCGAGTTTTAGTCTGTCCTTAGATTTTTCCACACTCTTGCTTGTGGGGGCCACTTTGTTCCCCAATGTAATTCTTGGAAAATCCTTTATTCTGGTCTCTTTTGGCCAACACTTTTTCGGGATGCCCATGATTTTTTAAATATTTTCCTTGTTGGCAAAGAATGGGTGATGTCTCAAAAAGAAATGAAATGCCACAACAACCATTGCTCTTTCATGACATTTTTGATGTTTGGGGTATTGAATTTATGGGGACATTTCCCAATTCCTTTGGAAACTTGTATATTTTTCTGGAAGTTGATGACTTGTCAAAATGGGTAGAGGCACGAGCCACAAGGACTGCTGAATCTATGTAACTTGTAGAATTTTTGGGAACCCAAATCTTTTGTAGGTTTGGCTTACCTGGGTTCATCATCAGTGACCAGGGTCCTCATTTATTCAACTAAACAATGAAATCACTTTTGTGCCGGTATGGGGTCGTTCATAGATTTTCTAATTCATATCACCCATAAACCAATGGTTAAGAAGAGGTTTCAAATAGATAGGTAAGAAAAATTCTTGAAAAAATGGTTCAAACCAATAGAAAATATTGGAGTCTTAGACTCGTTGATTCATTATGGGATTACCGTACTTCCTTTAAAACTCCCATTGTAATGTCACCATATCACCTAGTGTTTAGAAAGAGTTGTCATGTCCCTGTTGAGATTGAGCACCGGTCCTACTAGGCCATCAAACAATGTAGTTCTAATCTTTTTGGTGCGGGTTCCCAAAGGAAGTTGCAGTTTTAGGAGTTAGAGGAAATGAGAAGAGATTCATAGGAGAACTCTAGGATTTATAAGGAGATAACTAAGGTTTCCCATGACCATATCATCCTTCATCGTCAATTCCACATTGGGCAGAAGGTCCTCTTCTACAATTTAAGGCTGAAGTTGCATCCATGTTCAAAATGAATGAACCAAGAAAACCTTCACTGTGAATTGGAAGCGGATAAAGCACTTCCATGAATCCATTCCAAAGTCCCTGATGGAGGAACTCTATGTTCAAGAAGCAGTTTATGAATGAAACTTAACCTATTTTATCCTTCCTTCCCACATTATATTTTATTATAGTGAGGACACTGCACACTTTTAGTGTGAGGGTATCATTATATTCTTGGGTTAGTTAGGAATTTTCATCATCATTATTCTTTTTCTCTTTTTAGCTTCCTGAATTGTATTGTCACTTTTCCCCCTTTCCCTCCCACTCACCTTTTTTTTCCAGAATATTAGTTTTTCTATGCCCACGTTATCATGAAAAATGATGCCCGTTTAATCATGGAATTTATTAAAAATACATGTAGAATGTCGATATTTCATGTTGATTTAACATTCAATTTTTTTGATGAAATGTGCATTTTAGTAAGAATTCAATATTGTGGTGTGACTTTCTTTTTAAATTTGGTTCTTTTTGGATGATATAAATGTTTTTATCATTTCAAAACCATTGATGAGAATGGTTCCTTTTTTTGGAATAGTGTAAGGAAAATTGTGTCACTTAATCTCTCCAAAAAATTTTGTACCCAAACATGATGTGTGAAAATTTCTTACTTAATGGAAGGTAAATATAATTTAGGTTGATTTTTTCTACTTTACAAAATCATTTTTCCATAAGTTAATTCCTTATCCGATCTATTTCATTACTGTACCAGATTGACATATGCATGTGTACCTGTTATCTGACTGTTGTACACCTTAAAAAAATAAAAAAATGGGTTGTATATTGGGTAGGTCAAAAACCACACTTCCTCTACCTTTGATCTTATTATAACTATTACAATTAGTGTTGTGGGGATATCAAAAATGGGTTGGGAGAAGAGTGTGAGATTTCTTCCAAGTGAAACTTTTGAAAAATTAATAAACGTGGGGAGTAATGAAATGTACAACATATGGGGATATCTTGGTCGAGAGCTTATGGTTTGACTTATAGGAATAATTAAGTGAGTGAGTCTTGAAATTTTATTGCAAAGGATGTGGGGAAAGTTCAGTGGAAAGGAAATTGTAAGAAGAACATTATTAAAATAACTTATATTTACTCGATATAAAGTGGAAAGAATAACATGAAATGGTTTTCACACACACACATGGAGAATTAATGACATGACTAAATTTTTAATTATTTCTTTTGATTGGTATCATGTATCTCTTGGAATTTCATTTGGATACAATTTTTGAGATTCCCTTTTCCATGATCACTGAGAATAAATCTGCGGTGTGATTTTTTCATGGATCACATTTCAATCAGGAATTTAATTTTCATTGAATGTTAAATATTTATGAAGTTTAAAATATATACATGAAGTGTTTTTAGAATTATGACTTTTCCCAGGAGTGAAAATGTTTAGGTGTGGGGGTGTGATCGCACCGTGATTCACCTTTTCATTTTCACCATTACACTACTGTGCTAAACTTGTTTTATATTGAAAATTATAAAAATAATATCAAATTTAATTCCATGTATTAATAATTTATTTTTTTTATAATTTTTAAAAAGGGAAATGTTACTTGTTTTGATGATTCCATTGTAGGAGGATGTGATTTTGAGGGCCCATGATGATGTTCAAGAAAAATGGGCCAAACTGCACAGGATCCAAGAATACCAGTGGATTAATCCACACAGTAGTACTAGAACGTGCTTTGAAATGGGCTGAAATTTTTTGGGCCTGTCCAAAACAGAATAATCTACATTTCCTATCAAGGAAACCAATCCAGATTCGGCTTCATTGAGGCCCATCTAAACTGATCTGTCCAAGCCACCGAATATGAACAAAGTCAAAAGTGGCGTTTTATAATATGTCAATATCTCGAGCTTGGATTGTGCAAAGGTTTCCAACCTTTCGGTGATAATAGTCAAGACGTGGGGATAAATATTTCTAGTTTTTTCAAAAGGGATATTCGAACGTATAGTATCTGAAAACCATACTCCAAGTGGTTTATCAAAATATGGGTGCCCAAAACTACTTCCCATTTTGGCTATAAAAGGGATCCTTGGGAACCCCATTTGGTAGTTCAAACCAGAAGTTAAACTCTACCATTTTGAAGTCCTATAGGATTCTCATCCACACCCTTGACGTTCTGGAGGCCCCTATCCTCATTGGGGGATCAAGAATAATGAAGGAGTTCCACCCGAGTTTCCTCCTCCCGATGTCAAGCTAAACAGTGGGCGTTCATTGTGAGAGAGATATGCACATGTCAAGGGAGTTTATATTTTGATTTTAGCTACTAGTTTGGAGTAATATAGGTGTGAACAAAATTATTTTCATGTATCTTACCTAATTAAATATTTGGATTCTTGTGTTGATGCATGTGATTGAGATACTCTTAATTTCTAACTGATCGTTGTGAGGTTTTGAGTGTGTGACTTGTGTTGTTCTGATTGGGTAGAACAAGAATCCTTTTCATACCCCCCTTCTTGAGATTTGAATATGCCTTGGAAGCTATTATTCCATGAATATGTTATGTACCTTGACAATATGATTGTTAGTCAAGGTTTGGTTCTTTAAGCATTGAAATAAAAGCTAAGGAATTAATCAGGATTCCAATTAATTTCAACCAAGGAATTACTCCAAACCTAAATGAATATCTATGAACAATGAACATGAAATTTTTGTATTTAAATAACAATTAACCCTTTTATCTCATATTTTCAAAATACATTCGATTTCTCAACATTTAGACTTTCAATTAAGTCATTTCATCTAAAACTATTTTCATAACCACCCCCTATTTTAGTACTTCTTTTAAAAAACACACACTCTAAAACCACCAATGATCCTTGAGAGATGTCCTAGGGTCTGACCTAAACTATAAATCAACCATAAAATCATAATAAATTTGAAATGTCATGATAGAGAAGACACTCATGTCACTAGAGATGAAATGTTCCATCTCTTCATCATTGAATGCCTTTAAATTCTCATCCCACCGGCTTCAACTGCATACCCAGTACCAATAACATTGGTCGACCACACCAATTTTTTATTAACAACTCCATTGAAAACATGAAAAAAAATTCTTGAAAAATGAAAATTGGTTCCAAAAATTACTCTTACATCAGGTTAATTTTAGATATTCCTTTTAGGACTGCACTTAAAATTTTAACATACATTAGAAAAGACATTTAGAAAATAATCTGAGAAAACCATTGAAACCCCTTTACGTAAAGCATGGAAACCCTTGAAAACATTTTATAACATCATTAAAGGAATAAAATACACATACAATTTCATAATAAGTACATTTATAAACACATAATAATTTCATGACATGTTAATTAAATTAATTGTATAAAAAACTACATCAATCACCAAGAACAAGTCACATTTGAGGTAGAATGTATAACCCCAATGGAAAATATTCTAAAATCCTTAGAGAAAAAAATCCACATGATTAGACAAACCCAAAACACTAAATTCATGGATTTTTAGAATAGTTTTCAATTGAGAGATATGAATAATGTTCAAATAGAAAATATATGTTGATGGAGGTGAAAGTGAGGAAAAGAAAATCCATATTTTCTTCAAATCAATCAAGAACATGGCTTTGAGTCTTGAAGAAGGAGGGGAGCTCCCATGAACATTATCTATAGTGGTAAATGTTTATGAGAAGGAAAAGAGGTCTAGAAAACTTTAAATATTTAGTAGGGATAGAATAATGAAATTTGAAAATTAAAATGGGCAAAGCTGCCCCATTATGCGGCCTTATGCACCATAGTGTGGTGCACCTTTCCTAGGAAGAACACACAATAGAAGGCTCATTACACCATTGATTGGACCTAAAATCTATATTATAGTAAACCATATCATGGTTCCTCAAGGATTATTCTTTCTGAAGGTCCTAAATATAATATCCACCTAGTACGACATAGTACTCCTCCATTAATAAAAACTGAAATCTAAATCCCCCCGATTATATGTAATGTGATAACCATTTTATTTCCCAAAAAGGAAAATAAAAACAGACCACATTATGATTTCTCACCATTTTACCGCATGGAATGCCACCATGGTTGGCTACTATAGTGTGTTACCTTCCATTCTCACTATTCTAAGTATAAAACTCTACTACACAACATAGTATTCATCCCAAGAATACAATCCTTCCCAGTTTTTCATAGGGGACCTCAAAATTGAAACTCCATCTAAAATTATTAATTCATAGGTGATGTCCCTATTTTCACTAACCAATCCAACACATACCAATGTTTCATGTGACCATAATTTGGAAAGGTCATCCACACCTTAAACACTACTCCTAAATCATTAAGGCTCCCATAAAAAGGGAAATATCCCAATAAAAATAAAACAAAACATAATATTTTAATATATATTTAAAAAATAGTGACATACAAGTATCATGGGTTTCCCTTCTATGCCGCTCCCCACCACCCAAATCCATTGTAAAAAGTAAAAGTTAAAGGAAAATGAAGACCTAAAAAATATAAGGATGGGAGGTTCAAGGAAGAAATAAATAAGACCCATAAATTAGAAACCACCATCCATACTATAACTCTTCAAATATCATAAAAAATATATAAGAAAATCTCAATTTTCATCCCATGTTTCCAAGGCTACTAAACACATAGGTCTATTACTTGAATAATTTCCAATTAGAATTCATCTAGAATGGTGGAATAAATATTATAAATTCCCACATAATATATGTCACCAATTTAATCACACAACTTCATAAAATCTGAATAGAAACAACAATCCTCTATCATCGTTGAAAATCACAAAAGAAACCAATTAAAATATATAAAATAGAATCACTAATCTAAAAAAACACCTGAAATATCATTATCAAAGTCAAAAGACCCATAAATATCATATAGAGTTATAATTAGATGGGTATATTGACCCAATTCATGCCTCAATAATTAAAAAAATGGGTTATAGGATTATAGTGAAGGGAACCTATAACCTCAATTTTTGAACATAAAAAAATGGTGAATGCATAAAAATATATTCCATTCAACATCAAGTGTTAATATTGAACTGTGGTAATATTCATCATAATTTCCCAAGAATATCCTCCTAAGTAATCCCCATGTTTCATCCACCAAGATCCAAATCAAATCACAAAAAAACAAGATTTATAATTCTCAAGAGGCATAACAATTCAATAAGGAATATGAATGACCATTAACAACCAACACCTCACATCAAATATCAAACTAAAACCGAAAGAATACACTATTCATGATTTATCCAAAATTTTAAAAAAATACTCTAACTCATATCCTCTACATCTAAAATAATTCAACAATACAATCTAGATTACACCCAATGTCTTTTTTGAAAAGGAGAAATAAATGATCACAGAAAGATGAAAATCATCAATCCTATCTTCCACCTTGGGCTTTACTCACCTCTGATTCAATAATAACAATAAAAGGTAAAAATAAAGACCTCTTCCAATGATTAATTCTTTAAAAGAGTTATGAGTGACTATCATGAGATCAAAAAACACTGTATCTGAGAAATGTCAAACCCAAATTCGGTGACCCAACCACGAAATAAATAAATGTTACATAATTCAACATTATCACATAAAAAATATTATGATAATACCTAAAACATAAAAAAAATGAATAGTTTATTTAGATACTAAATACATAATCATATTACTTTATGAATAATATTCAACATATCATACAACTTTCTTCCCTAGTAGCACCCTTTATAGAAATATCCTACCCAAAGACCTTCTTCAATGTCATGGGAAAAAATAAACATAAGAAAAGGTCAAATCATATTCCAAGAAAGTGTAAACATAGTAGATATATATGTATATATGATAATATGAAAGATAAGATAAGCACAAGGGTGTGAAAGTGTGATCATAACTTGAAAATTTTATACCCAATCAGTCATAAATCATAAATCATAAACCATGGAATAAAGCATTAGCTTTTATGAACACATGAGTAATAAGAGTTTGGAATCATCATTAATCAATAATAATCCATGATAGGATATCATAAGCAAAATAACATATCATATTAAATATAGATCAATCATAAGAAAATAAATTTTTTTATTACACAAGGCTCATTTCCAAGGCTTTTATCACATAATTCTCATATTCTCATAATGTATTTGTTTCACAGTCTAGCCTATTTTCATCCTAGGAATGATTCACTCCATATACTCTTTGATATTATCTCATGAGGTATCAATCATTAGAAAATTAATTTTTAGTTCTATATAATTTCCTTCTAACCGGTCACATAATGAAAACCCTACATATGTGTTCCACATGATTAGTGAAACATTAATAATTACATCAGAGTATAACCCAAAGATTTAAATGGGTTTCAATATGTTTTTATCATCACATATTTGTAATAAATTTTTAAAAATAAAATGGATAATATCATTATATCAAATAATTAACTAAGAATAAAAAAACTCAAATAGTATTAACATAGATGAAAAATACCTTTAAAATAATGATCCAACATTTAATTGAAATAATGAGAAAATATAATTTTATTTTAACTAGAATTTTAAGAAATATTCACATAATATTGTGGAAATTATTTTCATTTAATATTACCATATAAAATTTTAAAGGAATATTCAATGTAAATAATGACCATGATGGTGGGAAAATTCTCACGTGTAGTAAACGTTAGAAAAAAATATTCCTTTCACACTTATAAAAAATTCATAAATAAATTATATGGAAAAAATTATAAAAATAAAATTTTTATCCTCTAAAAGGAAAGTAGAATATTTTTGAAAATGAAATAAAAAAATCATTCTACATTAGAGAAGAACATTATGGAAATTATTTTAAAGAAAATGGACATGGAAGGAAAAATTCATACACTAAAGGTGAAATATGATCTATTAATAAAAAAACATTTTGATAATTTTATAAAGAAAATAAATGAAAAAGAAAGAGAAAAATGAAGTACCTATAAATAATAAAACTAAAATAAAATTTATGGGTTTTATATTATAATTATAATATAATTACCTTAAATGATACTCATGCATAAATAATCTCAATTAAAAATTATATTTGAACATAAACCATTACATCAGGTCCTAACATTCCTCATAAAAGCTATTAAATTAATTTATATTAAATTTAAATTTATTAAAAATATATAAATGTTATATAATCACACATGTCAAAAAATATATCATTCCTTTCTATGTATAAAACTACACTACAAAACATAGTACTCATCACACATGTCAAAATATTCCTTTAATATCTATAATATTTCCTAAATAAATATCAAATTATTTTCAACAATTAGTTTTCATTTATATAACATATTATGTTCTAAATTTTATCATGTATATTAATTATTCACATAAATGTGGTATTGTGATCTTTTTAATCTATCTAAGAGAACATATGTTTTCTAAAATCACAGTGTGATACATTATACCTTCATTTTAATATTTTTCCCTTGAAATTACATCACTATGACTTAAAAAACTATTTATACCTCAGACTCAGCACATCCTCATATTCCAATATAGCTTTATCAAATTTATTATTCCACTTGAGATCCTAAACAGGGAGAGTAGTCTTTTTATATAGCACTATATCTCTATGATCCAAGATTCAATTGGTATCACCTCATAAGAATGATCTTGGATAATTAGTACGATAGTTGGGATCAATACATATGAAGGATCAGGTATGTACTTTCTCAAAAGAGATTCGTGGACCACATCATGAGAAAAATATAGGTTTAGAATATATGCTATGTAATAATAAAACATCCCTCTAATGACCTAGAAATCTATCAAAGGGATTTCCCTTATTATGTTAATTTCATATAGAATAGATCATAAAAAATCACTTATAGAAAAAATACAAACATCACAAAATAATAATGAATGAAATAATGGGTTTTTCTAGAAGTTAAGGAACCCATACTGATGAAATAGTAACTTGACCTTAGGAATAGTAATATGAACCTTATGGATATTATATTAGCCCAATTAATTGTATCGTCACCCTTGTTATTATAAATAAAATATATGCATCATATAAATGAATGTATGAAATAATTATATCAAGTATAAGTAAGTTAATATTTTCAAAATTAATAATTAAGTGTTGGTATTTTTGTAATTCATAATTGTTTAATTAAAATTTTATAATTAATGAAATGATTTAAAATAAAATTTATTTTCTTAAAATTTATTCATATATTATCTTTTTGTAGTATTATGAATTTAGGATAATTTTTTGAGACCTTAGTTAATTTTTCAGAGTGTTATATAATCAGTTTAAAATTTAAAATTTGTATTTTTTTTAATTAAATGATGAATTTATTTAAAAATTAAATTTCACATATTTAGAAACTTATTTTGATAAAAGGTAGTCCATTTTTTATTTTCCTACGTCTAAAAATGGTCATGGTGAATTTTTGGATTTTTTATAAAATATTTGAATTTTTTGTGAATAGTAAAATTTGGTAATTTACGATATAAATGCATTATAAGATGAATACACTATTCCATGATTCATGGATGATTTTAGAACAATAATATCAAAAATGAAATCATTATTTTAATATATTTTATGATAATTATAAAACTATTCCTAGTCTTGAGTCAAAATAATAGATAAATGATTAAAATATTCCAAAATCACCCCTCTCCTCCAATATAAATACACCCCACACCACCAATTTTCCTCACACATATAAGCCTATAAGCTTGTAAAATTTATACCCAATCATATCCCCCATGTCTTGGAGCTCTTGGTCTTAACAAAATACCAATACCAATCCCCTAAAGGTGGTTCTCAAGGAGGATTATTCAAGAGGTAAAATCCTGTTCATTTTCCTTTTAATTTGTTTTCAAGTTATTTTAATTTATTATTATCTCCTCACCTCCTTTGTAAAAATGATAATTATAACTCTATCATCATATATATAATATAATGATATAATTTTAATATAATATCCTCCCCCAAACTCCTCTATCATTCTCTCTCTCTTATTTTAAAAATGAAATCATCGTTCGTGAAGTACCGCTTTACAACCTTTGTGGATGAGGGATTTTTTTCATCAATTTCCCCTTCAAGGATGGTAATTAAATATTTTTTTTCTAAAAAAATACTATAATATATTGATTACAACATATTTAATGTTCGAAAAATAGTATATATACGTAATATTAATTCAGATGAAAAAACTAGTTCGTAATAATTGAAATTACGCCAAATAATCTAAATGATTATCACTAATGTTTTATATAATGAATAATCTTCATACCAGATAAAAACATGTTTTATAAAACCAATTAATATCCTTTATGTTCATTAATATCATATAAATTCAATTTTTTAAAATTATATCCATTCCACATGAACTTCTATACTCATATACAAGTATACCGATCGTGAAAACCAAGATAACGTACACTCCCAAGAAATAAAAATGTATCTTATAACTCATAAAAATGATATAAATGAACTTAATAAAATTTTAATAAATAAAACAAATTTAGATAAGTTTCATAATTAATTAATTAATGGATTTAATTTGATTATCCTTGATGTTAAGGTCAAGTACAGAATACATTCATACATAAGGTAAGGGTTTTCATCCCGAACCTCTATTTTCAATTGGGTTATGCTTTATTTCTCTATAAAACAATATAATTTGTAATTATTTTTAATTATATATATGTTCCAAAATAATATATCTAGATCATTTCATCATTATTTGATGGGATAATTTTTTTACATGGTTCTGTTCTAATTTCGTCCCAATACGCAAGCCCTATTAAATGGAACATCTCGATTTATTACCCATTCTCATATTTGATCCCTAATCTGTTTTAAGATAGCTTTATTTTTCTAAAATTATTAATTTTTCCAGGAAAAAATATATTTTTTCATTTTTGGTTTATACAAACAGTCCTGACAAATACAAACTAATTTTCGAAAAGAACTCTTCTTTTCAATGTAAAAAATTGTATTTCTATCATGAAACCCCTGATGATTTTGGTAGAGTATTTTCATCTATTTCAACACCTCTTTTGAATTTTAGTCTTTAGTGAGGTTTATCTATTATGATCATAATCCACCATATTTTTTTAATCTTTTTGTGATCGATTTGACTGTGGATGTGGTATCTTGATACCATTCACCATACTACTCAGAATGGTTAGTTATTATGTTTACAGATTGGGGGAAGTTATTTATATTTCATATGTATGTGTTTTTTATGTTTACCCCATTCAAATGATGAATTAATTAGACTTAGTAATTACTAGGTGGGGCCCACTATATCACCTCGATGCATCAATAGGACTCATGATATAAAACTGATTTGGACTTGGTCGAGGCTTTACCGATTTTCAGATATGGTTTTGGATGAGGCCTTAATCATTTTTAGATGTCTTGGTCAAGGACTAAACTATATTTTTCAAATTTCCAAATTTTTTTATTATCTCTTTATGATATTAGTAATTGATATTCCATGTGATTATTCGACCAGTATAATATCCAAGGTTATGTTTTATTATATATTTATTTAATCAGCCTTTATTCCTCCCATTTTATGCTCATGATTATGTTTTAATTCCATGTGTACTTTTAGTTATTCACCACGCCTTATATTTTTTATTACAAACTTTTAATCACCCTTACTAAGCATCTGAACTCACCCTTTTCTTATGCTTTATTTTTCCCAAGATGTGAATAAGTGTATTATGAATGACTTGTAGGGATAATCCAAAAGTTGTGGATATTTGCAAAGGAATTTCTTATGTTTCAATATGGGTTTCCAAACTACTAAACTACTTAGTCCTTCGAAATTAAAATTCTTTATTATTATGCCAATGTAATTAATTAAGGCACCTGTTATGGGAAACTGGATTTGGGGTCTCTAAAATCCCAATTTGATTAATAATATTATGGGGCCCAATATACATTGGACATAGATTTACAGTACATCCAAATAAGAAAATAGTCATCAAGAATATATTTGAAGGAATAATTTAGCATTAACATTAAAATAAATATATTTCTGATGATGTTTGGCTTAAAATTTATGTCAAATATGGGCTACCCATATGTGTTTCTAAATATATCTGACCTTCTATTTCATTTCCTCAACTAGCTTAGGTCCTAATATCTTTTTTTCCCCATCATCATCCAAATGTGTTATATTATTTTAATAATTTTAATATAGGTATTAATATAGTTAATATAAATTATCAAGTGAAGTCTACTATTATTTTTAAATTACACTAGATGATATTTTTTTATCCCAACCTCCTTATAATTACACAGATCTTGATCATAGCTTATCTTATTGGATTTCAATATTCCTATTATAAAAACAATCTATCTGGGGATGTCATGTTGTGCTAAAGATGAATTCTATATTCAAATCATTCCTATGAATTCTGTAGTAATTAGAGGTCAACCTAATATCTTTATCAGATTTAATTGATGGTTTTAATCCATGAAACATTAATAATTCTATATTGTATAACATGGAAATATGATTATGAAAGAAATATCCTCTAACAAAAGTGAATTGTGTGGATTTTTCATGGTAATAAAATAAAACCTAAATAAAATTATTCAATTTAGATGTATTGGGGATTCCCATGATAAAATACATGGTGATGTTTTCCATTTTCCACTCTATCATGGTAATGGTTATAACAAACCATTAGGGTCCGTCTCTCAACAATAAAATTATTAGAATTCCAAACATTTAGATAAATAGATAATTTTTTTTATTTATGTTATCCGACTATAAATTTTCATTAGTAAATTTATACAGATTCTTAATTCTAATATGAATAAGTAATGAGGAACTTAGTTTATCATTTAACATATTATTCTCCTATTAATGTTTTGATAGGGGACATACTCTATTTATGAACATTGTCATTCCATCACTATCATGGCTCAACTCAAGAAAAATATTTACCTTAGTTTGTATCTCCATATATACCTTTTGAGACTATATAATATTCACAAGAATTTATATTTGAAAATTTATCTAGGAAATATAAAAACATTCTCATTTATTTATGGTTTAAAGCTCTGTCATATGTAAATCCATAAGTGTTTGATCTCTTTCGATACTCATCATATAAAAAAACATTTTCCATCCAAACCTTAGAATCATACTCCTTTTTCACCTTCCAAGGGTAGTAATGTATTGATAATTCATATTAATTTATCAATATATATCATACCATCTCACAAAAATTCGTCACTTTATATATGAATACATACATTTAGATTTTATGATAGGTATGTATCACCATTCACCATAATAACAATACATCCATATATTCGAAGAAAAAATTTGTAATTTATGTTACAAATCTTGTTTCGTGTAATTTTTAACATGTAAATTCAATTGGAATAAGGAATAAGTAACAACCATACCATTTTACACGATAAAACATCATAGTCACTTCTTTGATGTATCACTATAGATCAAAAAACCCTTCTCCATAGTAGGGTTGTGTCAGCACAAGTGCACTGACCATCCTTCTCTTCAGTTCCTTGAAACTATATTCACATTGATCAATCCGAAGGAAGTTGGATCCATTATTTAAAAACATTGTTAGTGTATTTTATAGTCACATGTTATTACTCTTGAAGAACAAGTAGTATCTATCCATATCATCAAAATTTGAATTTCTTTCATCATGGTTGGAATTTACATTGGAAAATAACTTCTTCCTTTGAGTTATCCACTGATATACTCTCTCTTGTAATTATGTATGCTAATAATGATACATTTTGTAAAAAAATTCACATTCCCTAAATTCAAATTATAGATTCTCCTTCCTAATGGTCTTCAACACAATCCTCAGATGATCTTCCCATCCTTAATTTCTCTTGGAATATATAAGAACAAAATCTAAAAGGAATACCACAAATTGATTAGGGAAATATATAAATACTATATTCATTATATCCATGAAGATAGTGGGGTAATTTTTATGTTTTAACTAAATGAATTAAAATTCATAATGACCATATCTTGAATGGAAGGCTTTCTTGGATATGTCATCATTATCAATCCTCAATAGATGATATCATGATCAAGGATCTTTATTTGAAAATTATTTCACTTTTCATAGTTGATCAAATAAATCATTAATATAAGGTATAGTACTTGGGATGTTTTTCTTGTTTTGATACATGGGTTTTAGTACATGGGATTGTTTATGCCTTTTTGTTTTTTGATACATTACCCCTATTGAAGTTTATTTTGATATGCATACTTCCTTGTTCTTTCCATTTCGTTATTTTTGGTGGGAAATTTATTCCCACATGCATGTTTATGATGCCAGGTGCTAGTCACCGGCCCATATAGATCAGGAATTCCCCTTAGTCTATGTCAGGGTTGGCACGGTTATTGGGTTACTAGTGTAAAAAGGCTAGTTTGTTACATTTGGGGAAAGTAATATTAGTTATTTCTTTTTCACTAGATTGGGATTCATTGATAAAATATCCCCCCCAGTTTTTGTCAAGTTTCCCGATAATTTTACTTCATATTTCTCCATCTTTCCAATATTAAGAGAGTTGGACATCCATATTGATTTAGCACCTGATATATAATCTTGATCTATAACCCCTTAATATATTGGACCAACTTATAAAAGATTTGAATACTCAATATGATAATTTTTTAGAGGAAGGAATTTTACGGCCGAGTGTGTCACCTTCGACAGTGACTATTGACTTTGATAAGAAAGACGATTGAACTCTTTAGCTATATTTTTTTATCAGAAAATAAAAAATTTTATGGTAAAGATAAACTTTTATTTCACCAATTACTGATGATATTTTTGACCATTTAAAAGGGTTGTAGTGGTTCTAGAAGTTTTATCTTTGATCTAGTTATTACCAGTTGAGAACAAAAAAACATAACAGTCAGAAGAAAAATATTCAAATCTATTATGGAAATTTTGAATATATTTTCATGGAATTTGGTTTAACTAATTCCCCTATATTATTTATGTATTTTTTTAAATAGGTTCCTCCATGATTATCTTGATACATTCTGTTGGTCATTGTCGATGAAATATAGGTTTACAATCAGTTTGATGAAGTTCAAGAACACCAACTGAGAAATGTTTTGGAATTGTTGAGAAGTCACTTAATTTATTCCAAGATATAGAAAAGTGATTTTGGGGATTTAAATTTGATGTTCTTGGAACATCTAGCCTCAGATCATGGTATCTCAGTTGACCCTGAAAAGGTGGAAGCTGTTTTGACATTGGAACAACTACAAAATATTATTTTTATTCACAGATTCATATGTCTAACAGTGTATTATCATTGGTTTATAAATGATTTATCAATGATTGATTCTCTAATGTATTCTCTCACTCAAAATGGTATATGTTCTCTTGGGATAATAAATGTTAGGGTTCTTTTGTTCAGCTGAAATTTATTTTGAATTATGTGATGATGTTGAATCTTCTGGAGGCCGAACAAGGCTATGTGGTATTCTATGACGCATCAAGTTTGGGATTGGGTTGTTTTCATAAGCATGGTTATCACGTGGTATCCTATGGTTCACATGATATTATACCACATGATAAGAATTATCCAATACATACTAAATGACCACAGACATGATGCATGCTCTTAAGTATTAGCGGTGTTAGGTTTTCTGAGAATCGTTTTCCATGTAATCCAACCACAACAGCTTGAGTAACATATTCTATAGAATATATTATAATCTATATCATAGGAATAGGGTTTTATATATTCATTCTTTTAATTATGAAATTACACAAACCCTAGGGAAGATAATGTCGTTTTAGAATCCTTTAGTAGTGAAATTATAATTTATACCATGAAATAATCATCTGAAGAGTATAACATGATAGAAATTTTTGAACAGTTGCATTTAGGAGTGAATAAAATAGGGGATGACATAGTCTTATCTAGTGATTAGTTGAACTCTTCTCGTCTCAATATTATTCTTAAAGTACAACATCTTGATGATGAATTCTTTAGAATTAGGGCCTCTCTTTATGGTGGGAAGACATTATTGATTGATGATTCTCCATGGAGAGTATTCCATGTTTTGAGAATCATTTTTCTTCTATTATCCATCAGAAAGGCTATGATGATGGATTTCGATAATTACTAGTGGGCTGTGAACCCTGGAACCAAAAACATATTTTATGACATGAAATGATGATTATGATAAGATACATTGCTGATTTTGTTTCACATTGTTATACTTGCTAACAGGTAATGTTAGAGCACCAGATACTTTTGAATTTACATCAGCCCATTCCAATTACAACTTGGATGTTGGATGAGATCTCTAGGTACATTGTGGTGTGGATTCTATGTACCCCTAAGAAGAAGAATGCGATATGGGTTGTGATCGATCAGAAGACTAAATCAAATCACTTAACACCCATTAATGATACAACTAAATTCAAAGAATTGGGAAATATCTCAATTAATAATATTTTTCATTTTCACGGAGATCTATCTATTACAGTCTTTAATTGGAACCCCTATTTTACCTCTCATTTTTAGTGATGCCTTTAGAAGGAAATGGTAACTCGGTTCCATTTGAGTGCGACATTGCATCCAAATATGGATGGACATATACAAGGAGATACACAGATTCTTAACGATATTATCTGTGTCTATTTACTCAATTTGGGTGGGTCTTAGTATAACAATTTAGGACTGGTTGAGTTTTTTAATAAATTAGTTACCAGTCCACCATCAGAATGGACCCTTTTGAGGCATCATATGGAAGGCCTTGTAAATCTCCATTAAGTTGGACCTATGCTAGAGAAACTTCTTTGGTTAGACTATGCTTCAACCAATAGACGAAAAAATGGTTCAGTTGATTCTTCGTATAATTTTTTTGGCACATAGATACTATAAATAATATGCAGATCATATTTATAAACAATTTTGGTTTTCAATTGTTAAATAGGAGTTCTTGATAGTTTCACCCTTTTTGGGTCACCGACGGCTTGGGAGGCAAGGGATGCATGATGCTCATTTTTTGGGACCATTTTAGGTTTTTGACTAGGTGGGGAAAGTGTATTTCTATTTAACACTTCTACTATATCTGTTGTCGATACATAATATGTTCCATGTATAAAAGCTTCAAATGTATTTTTATGAACAATATCATGTATTGAGATGGGTGGATTTTGATGTTGAGCTTTATTTATCTATAATTGAGAATCCATCCATGTTAGATGATTTTGTGACAATGTTACTTCTTGGGAGGATGATACCTTTGGTACATGTGCTGTGGAATCATGGTCTTGATTCACATGAAAAATTGGAGTGTGAGGAACTGATGAGAGAGTAGTTGCAAAATCTTAGGGATATTGAATCTTCTTGGCAGGATTTTAGGGTATAGAAATATATAATGATGGGGAGGTTGTAACCTCATGTTACTTCCTTTTAGGTGTTCCTTGAGCATTTTTTATTTCACTTTCGGGAGGATATTTTTTTTGGTGTGATTCAGGTGAAAAATAAAAATTTTGGAGATTTTCATGGATGTGTATTGTTGGAACACCATTTTCCAAAAACCGTATTCCCCCAGTGAAAGACGTGAAACCCTGAATAGTGAGTACTTGTAAATTTGGTGCATGGTTCAACAAGCCTTGTAACCACCTAGTTAAAACCATGCAACCCATTACGGGGGAGCATGATTAGGATTCATTGTTTGTTTAACTATAGGTCTCTTCCTATCTAACCATTCATGCATACTTAATTATTATGAATTTTAATTTTCAAAATCTTAAACTCCTCGAGTAAACCCCCGATTCACCAATAATTCGACCAAAATAATTTTACATGGAATAAGAAAATCTGAAGAAGAAATTTTATCTACTCAAACCCCTTATCTAGGCATATGGAGGCATGGTTGATCACGTTAAATATCCTTTGGGTATATGAATCTTCTCTCTCGGGTCTCTTAAAATATTTCCTTCCTTAATCCTTTGAGTTTAATATATCATCATGTATTTTATGGATCTAAACTAAATTTTATCAGATAAGGATTATAGGATTTATTTCTTGATCTCATAAACCTTCATTCTTCATTGGCAGATCCCATTGCAGGTTTCAATTCATGATATCTAATTAAAGTTATGTAGTTCCATTGTGATTTGACAAAAAATTAAAACCCTATTTTTCGTTATTTATTTGAAATATGTTTCAATTGATTTATAATTTTTTTATATATTTTGGAATTGAAATTTCAAATTGCATGAAATTTGGGGGAAACCCCTAATTCTAATTGTATTAGATTTTGGGGCACATTTTGAAATTGATGGATTTGATAAAATTATTTGAGAATTTATTTTAGAAAAATTTTAAATTGAAATGTAGAAAATGTATGATATTTTTCGTATTAAAAAATAATGAACTGATAAAAAAACCATGTTTTGGTTTTCAAATTGTATTGGAATATTGAAATTAAAATTGGATATTAAAAATGTAGATTATTTTTTATTTCAGTGAGATGATTTCTCCATTAATGTTTGATTGGTTGAGAGCATGTGATCTTATGTAGAAAGTGGGTAATTTGGGACACGCATTTTAGGATGTTGATTCCCTATCAATGTATGGATAATTAAAACTCTTAAAATACCTATTATGACATATATTATCCTTGATGGGGTTGTTTATGAGTCTTATTTTACCTGAGCATAAGGGGTGTTTGTTCAGATACTTTTTGTGATCACTAATATTAGAAGTGTAATGATCCTATAGATAGAAACTCTTGTACCACAGAATAATGACCAATGTTGTTATTGTGATTGTTTTTATATATGTATATATTACATTAATTACAAAATAATTTAATCATGACTATTAATTTATATAATCTATTTTATATAAAAAATCTATCTAATCCATGTTGGAAATGATTTCATCTATAGAAAAGAAACATGTTTCTTAAATATAGAAATGATATATTATTCCATACCATATTTTTTTAATAATTTAAAGAATTATTTGGTTTATTATAATGGAATTTTTAATCAAACACTAGAAGACCCCGTAATTAGATTTATAGCACACACCATACCTTTATCATAAAGAATTTGTGTATTTTATTATTCTAGGCTTCAGAAAAGGGAAAGAACCACTTGGAAGTGGTGGCAATTATTGATTTTCTAGGCTTGGAGTGATGTCTCAGTTTCGATATTTGAGTTTTATCATTCAAGCTGTTTATTACATTAATGGTGTTCTATTTTGGCTTTTTTATGCCTTTTTAGTTTCTGTTAAATTCTCCCTTTTGAGTGTCGAGCACACTAACTTGAAATCTTTTCTATTATTCTACTTTGTAGAAAATATGTTCCTGATTTTATCTTGTATTATACAACGGTTGAGTATCCAACCCATGGTGGTCGAGAATTCCCTTCGGGCCACACTAGTTTTGGATCAGGTGTTAGGGTACTGGGTTATCTGGGTTGGTTCGTGATAATATTCCCATAAACTCATATCAGAGAGAATTTAGATACATGATATGAAATCAGTGTATAATTATGAGTTTTCATAAATAATTAAATATCTAATCCTTGAGGCCGTGAAGTTATACCTTTAAAAAAACATTAGATAAAAAACATTGGGTAGAACAATAATGAAATATCAAATTTACAGTTATAGAGTAGAATATTAGAGTACCTTTTAGCACATCATTCTCATGTACCACTCTAAAAATTCTGACCACATGAGCTTTCCCTTTGTCACTTTTCTTAAGAGGTTATTGTCACTCATTTTTTTCATTAACCCTTGGATTCATGAACCAGTTTTCATAATTCTCTTAGTCATAATATTTATAACATTGGAGTTTAGGTGGTTTAATCGTTTGAGATCTCTCTAATTTTCTTTCATATGTGTACCTATTTACTTATCTTTATTATTAAATTTCATGATGTACTTCTTTTCCATGCATAAAAAATTACCAGTTCCATTAAAAATATTTCCCCCAATATTTTTTACACCATTTTTGAATAAAGAAAAACTAATATTCATTTATCCCGGGGTTTTATTATTAGAATTTTTTCAAAACTTCATGTTTTTCTTTTTATCATAATGGTGATAATGATGATAATATCCAATCTTGATTTCTTCATTTATGACACATTGAAAAATTTATACATATCTACTAATGTTACTGGTGTTACTAATCCTTTTAGAGACATTATTTTAATCCACCAAAGAACTGATCGATTTTACATTTAGAGTTTATGATATAAAAAATCATTCCTCTAAACTCTTCAAACAATATTTTCATTGGTTCTAAGAGATTCATTATCTGCATTATTATTATAGGGATGTTATATTTCCATTTTTTTTTGAATATTTCAGGAAAATATCTTACATAAAAAAAATCATTTTAAACTCTTCTCAGTCCTTGGATTAAATTTCATCCACATTCATTGTATTCTTAAAATTATTCCACCATTGTTCTACTTATCCTTCCAAATGGTACACTATAAGAACAAATTTTTCATACTATCAGAACTAGAGAACATAAAATATCCTTTTAGTGGCACTCATACATATCTCAAAAACTTGTGGAATAGGGGACCCACTAAAAGAGGGTGGATATTGCGTCAGGAAATACTCATTAGTGAATTGGTCAGTTTTTTTTCTCATTTATATTTTCAACATGATTCAAGGATTGTGATAGTTTTATGAGAATAACAAAAAGAATTTTTATTCTATATCCCACTACATTAAGTTATAAAATATGAAAACAAGTTCAATATCCCCCCATTAATTATTAACATTATTCCTCTTGGTTATATCTATTTACTAAAACCATAAAACGTAGTGTAAGAATCATTCTAGAATAATCTGAGTTGGAAGTCATATAATCCTAAATATCATTCATGATATTTAATAAATTATTAAAGCTTCATATAATCCTATAAAAGTTTTAAATTCACCCAATATCACACTTAATTCATCATAGGATTTCAAAAGTTCTATACTCATATTCTTCATAACCATATCTCAAAAAAACTAAACCCCTTTATAGTACCAACTGAAGTTTCCCAAGCATAAAATATATAAATATTTCATTATTTCAAATGAATATTCATTAATATTTACAATATTACAAACCATATAACCATAAAAGTTCAGTATATTTTTAAAATAAATACATAATCCACTTATTTCATTAATGATCTTAAACATCTCCCATGAAATTATTATCCCATAGTACAATTCATAGATATATCCTACCTAAAACCATTCTTTATAACCTTGAGAAAATGGAAAATAAGAAAGGGTGATCTCATATCCTCATCAAGGTTAATAATGGGAGAATTTAATTGATGATCATATGCAAGAATAAGATAATAATTAGGGAATTATATCCTGATCATAACCAATAAAGTTTATACCAAATTAGTCATAGATGATAAATAATGAGTTATGGAATAATGTTTTATCATTTCCAAATACACGAGTCACAAGAGTGAGGATTCTTCATTAATAGATCTTTAGCCATAAGAGAGTATCATTAGAACAAGAAAAAGTTATTAAAATGTTGTAATAATCGTATTCATATAAAATCATTTCATTAGAAAAGTCGTTGTACGAATATCATCATCACATAGTGGATAATGTCCCATAATGATTGGGTTCACTCCCTAACCTCTTTTCATCAATAGAATGGTTTAACTACACATCTTCATTCATATTATCTTATGATATATCAATTATTACTGAATTATTTGTTGGGATATATAATTCTAGGACTAATTACAATGAAATTAAGATGATACATTTGTGTTCCACAAGATCATATAAAAATTTATCATTCCATTATATCATAACCAATGGAAAAAAAATGTTTCATATATATATTTTATCACATATTCATAATCTATCCATACAAAGAATGTGGATAATATCATTAGATCCTATCCCAAGTGAAGTATAAAATGTCATCAAATTAAATTGATATAAATGAATAATACATTCAAAAGAACATTCAATAATATCTTTAAAAACATGAGAAAAATATATATATTTTAAAATTAATTTCTAACTAAAAATTAGATATGTATTAATAAATTTATTTTCATTGAAAATAACTATGAAAATTTTCCAAATAAGATTAAATTAATATTATTGTCAAAATGGTGTGAAAATATGTTCATTAATGACGATGATTCCTATCACTTGTTTTATAAAAATATCATAAATAACCTATTCCTAAAACATTGAAAAAAATAATTTTAAAAACATTGAAATGAATGTCAAATATGGTTCAAATATTTCCTTAAATATTTATTTGATCATATAAAATATAATTCTTGAAAAACATTTAAATAATAATGTATGGAATGAAATATTTCTTGACTTAAGTGAATATATGGTCGACTATATATAAAAAATATTTTAATGATCATTTAAGTACCATAGATAGGGGAATGAAATGATAACATGGAAAACCTATAAATGTACATAATAAAATAAAATTGATGGGTTTTAATAGAAAAATATAATATAATTCCCCCAATAGTAAAATTAATCATAAAAAAATCCCACACAATGATATTACAACATAAACCCACACCTCAGGTTCTGACTTTCTCCACACACACTCGTAAGTTCCATATAAAATGTTATGATTTCTTATACATATATAACATGAACATATTAATAATTACTATAAAATAAAATATTTCCTTTAAATTAATAATTATCCATACATTAATAATTCTTGAATTCAATCCCCATTCGAGTGAAAATATGTATGTTTCCCATATATGTTTTGGTCTGACGGTTTTGGTCCTTGTACCTTGTTCATGGTTTCAACATCTATATAATGTTAATAATTTTATATGTATCATATTTATATATTTTTTATCATATTATAACCTTTCATTTAATTTTTTGTTAAAAAATAAATTATATCACTTTATGGAGATGATAGTTCGTACGCACACACGAGTAAAGTTTTAATTTTCCAACTAATGGAAATAAATAAAGGTAAACCATATTATATCTTTATAAAATCGTATTAATATTATAAATATCATATAATTTCATTAAATACTTCAATATGAACAATATTACCTGGAGGAGATGAAATATCATTCTCATCATTTCATAGAGGTGGTTGTTCCATTATATGCTTGAACAGCATTATCATTTCTCATAGGGTTGAAAAGATATCAAAAAATGTTTGTACCATTAACATAAAATAATTTTGGTAAATTAACTATAATTATTTTATCACTTAAATATAGTTATATAATATTTATTGGAGTTATAAGAAGAAATAAAATTTAAAGTATACATTGAAGATGATTACCTATTCATTGACAAACCACTATTGTCTTACACATTGCGCCTTCATGGTTTTTCCATACGCTAGGAAAAGAAGTTCTAGGGAATGTGTAAGGAGGTTAGAAAGGTATTTGTGTAGTTATGATATGAGCTAGTGTGATCAAAGATTCAGGATATGGGAAGGGTGGATGTTCCATTTTTAGGTGAGGTTGGTGGAAAACATATAAGTACTTAAAACATTAAAATATATTAAGTCATATTCAGGTGAATGTAGTAGTGAAGAATATAAAATTAAAAGATAAATAATATTAGGTCTATATACACTTAATAAATTCTTCTTATAATTTTTTACATTATTTTTACCCTTATCACTTTTGTTTAACCTCTTGTTTACTCGTTTATCCTTTATTATGGTAATAAATTTCTACCTCAATTGTTATTAGTTGTGAAAAATAATGAAATCGAACTACATAAAAAATATTAGACCAGATATATAAAAAATGGAGTTTTTTTTGGAAATTAAATTTCTATAAGTGGTATAATTTAATTTAAAAAAGAACATAAAATGCAATGAAACATGTATTGAGAAAAAGTTCATTTTAACCATAACACTGAATTTATTCACATTACATTCCAAGTAACAACGATTAAATTAATGTTAAAATATTTTTTCAAATACATTATTTAAAATATTAATGTAAATAATTCATCAATAGCGATTAATTTAATTTATTATGATAAAAAAACATTGTGTGCATAAATTTGGATTTCTGAAATGAAAAACCATCATTACATTCTAATGTTTTCATTTTAATTTATAACAAAATGATGACCAATTAAATAATTTTCATCATATATATATAATAATTTTTAAAAAGAGTAATAATGTAAACTAATTTCTAAATAAAAAATATATTACATAATTAATGATTAGAAACAAAATAATTTAAAATAGTTCTTCATGATTAATAGTAATTCCTAAATGAATTATAAATTATTTTAAACAATTATATTTCACTTAAATACCATATAATATGTTTTTTCTTACATTGTATAATAAATTTTCCCATATGTTTATGTTTATTTGTATCATAAACTATTAAATAGATAGATATATATTCTAAAATCTTGGGGTGTTATAATAACTATAAGGATCTTCAAGATACAGACACTGAGTAAACAACTCCATCAATAAAATAGATGATCAAAAAGATTATGTCCCAGACACACTATCTAGATCCTGGTCCGAGTCAACAACTAGAGGGATCATTCCATGAAATAAACCTTTCACTATTTTTTCAATATCTTTCTAGGAGGCATACACTATCTACAGTAAGACATAAACCCAACTGATTCATTCTTCTAAAAAATGATTTGATATATTCCTAGGCATCACACTAAACCACTAGATAATAAAGTAAAATACAACTAAAACCCATTATAAAATTTCTCATTTAAGCCAAAAGTATCTATTGAAAATTTAAAACTGATTTCTCATAAACATACACACATATAAACAAGACATCTTCTAAAACATTTCACTTTATTTAGGAAGATAAAGTAAATATACATTACAAACCCATTATAAGTTAAAATCCACCTTTATTTATAAGAATTTTTGAGACATGCATCCAGATTTGGAAAATCATAAATTATTTCAATAGAAATTAATTTTCTCATACATTGTAAATATCTACATTAATACAAAATACTCAAGGAGTAATTATTATAAAAGCAACCATTTTTTTAAAATCATCAATGAAATGAAAGTATTTTCACAAACGAACAAGAAATACTATTTTCAAAATTAATTCTTTCTTATATATAAATTCCCAAACCAAAATCAACTTTATAAAATTCACATAAACAAATAAATGATACAAAATTCAAAAAAATCATCAAATAAAATTTCTTTAACAAATAATAATACTCTTTATAATTTTCCTAAAATAAAGTTCAAATTTCATTTAGACCAAACTCGAGTAAAAGGATGCCAACTATAAAATCCGTGAGGGATATATAATTGTGCATATATTAGACACAAAGTTTGACAAACCATGTTATAATATTGTATTATCCATTGAGATGATAAAAAATATTTCACCTGATCTATACACATCTTATGATATGGGGAACACAAATAATTATCCTTTGATTATCCCACCATTTGCATCGAGAAACACATTAATCCCCCAATATTTTCTATAACTGAATGGGGATAAAAATACAATCATCTAAAGCAACAATACATTAAATCATTCAAGAAAAAAAATTAAAATTTACAAATCAAATAGAGAATACCCCTTGATACTCAAGTATCGAGGAAAGAAAGTGCTAGTTAGACTCTCCCCACACATACCTATCAATCTTTGACAATATAATATCAATCCTACAAAGTTGATATCAAATAACAAGATGTTTTTGTAATAATATTTTAAAAAAAATTTCTCAGTTGACATAACTTGTAACCTGAAATGTCCTTCCATTAGTCTTGAAGGAAGTTCAAGATATTTTAAGGCCCATGACAAGAATTATGGTGTCAAAACATATGTATGTACTATTTATTTCACCCCAAAATTAAAATAATGTAGTATAATATGATCACTTAGAATCAATATAGGGGAATCTATAAATTGGACCTTCTTGTATATGAAATAAACAAAATTACACAAAAATTGACACAAACAAATAGTAAGAGAAATAAACATACAATTGAGATATAATTGAATAAAATTGGATACTCTCACTTCCAAAAAACATATAGATATAAAGTCGAACATTAATTTTAAATTATTAGTTAAATAAACACAAAATAGAAACCAAATAAAAATGATTAAAAATAATGTACAAAAAGATTAAATGGTGAATCTATCAGTTTAGAAATTAAAATAAAACAATAATGAATACCAACCCCTCAACATGAGCCATAGTCACTCACCATAACCCAAAATATCCTGAAAAAATAATTATGAACATCAACCACATGGGATCAAACCTGTGATCTATAATGAAGACATGATAACTATACACATACATTAGTGTGTATATATGGTGTAATGAAAACATTCCTAGAAGGGTTCCAGCTTAGAGCCTATGAAATTACATAAATATAAAATTCCATAAATGTTAATATAAGAGTACATTAAAAAATAATTTATTAAAACAGGGGAATAAAAAACAAAGTAAAACACCATAAATTCTTATGTAAGATACCCAAAATCCACAAATCAGGTGTGGACCCCCATAATTAATTAAAAACATTCAAACCATGGAATGATAAACGTTTATATTATGAATAGAAACCCAAAACTCATTCTTATTTCTAAAAAATCTTTTCACAAACACCATTTAAAAAAAACCGATTTTCCATTAAATACACACCTTCAAAACCATTTTTAAAATTAGATTCAAATTAAACCAAAAACAAAAGTAAAATATAATTTACCCAAAATATATATCAATATACCAATGGATCATAAAAAGTAAAAAAAAATCAACCAATGTTTCCAAATAACAAAATCAATATAAAAGGAATTCAGACAATATGTAGATTGGGGTACCCTAAATAATCCTCAATGAGAACTAGGAATCATGAAAAACACACTAGGAACACTAGGATCTAGAGTAATGTAATAATTTACATCACTCATGGAACACCTGATAATCATATGATTAATAGTTAACCTAATAGTAATTGTAACCCTGAAATACCATGTGAATCCCTAGATCCACACTTCTGGATCTGGTAAAAAAAATCATGTATTTTTTTTATTAAAAGTAACAAAAAAATATAAAATCATTTACATCATGAGGATATTTTCCGGTCTAAGATTTTTAGGACAAAGGAATACCCTTACATATTCAAAGAGTTAAAATAATGAATAAAATGGAAGTGAATGAAATTTTATTGTGCTATCTACTTATCAAATATAAACTCAATGAAACCTCTAAATGATCCTAAAACCTTTGATAAAACATTGGTTGTGAAAAATTTCCCAGCAGTGGGTTTTAAAAAACCAATGGACATCCTTTTTAAAAATACTTAAACTTTTTAAAAGTAATTTTTTTAAAAACCTTTGAAAACAATTTTGAAAATACTTTTGAATTTTTTTTGGAAAATATATAGCTTTGAATACAATTTTTTCAACCCTTTGAAAATAATTCTAAATTTGAAAACATAATTTTGAGAAAAATTTTCAAAATATCATATCTTTTATAAAACTCCTTTGAAAATCCTTTGAAAACATGATTTTGAAAATACATTTGAAATCACATACTCTGAAAATACTATAATATATTTGAAAATAATTTCATATCATAAAAGCATTATAATACCTTTTAAAATAGTATAATAAATATGAATATAATTATCCTTTTTAAAATTATGTATACATTTTGAAAACACATACTCTATTAAAATGATTTAAAATAATCTTGTGATTTTCAAAGAATATTATGCAAGCATTGAAAAACAAATCCTTGGGGATACTTTAAAATTTGAAGGTTTTCTGGGCCTAACCACATTCATTATGGATGGATTTACTCACCACATCCCATTAATGTTTTTAAAGTCCAATTTCCAATTTTATATAAATATATTTTGATCCTTCCATAGCAATTTATTTTTTTCAATAGAGTATTTTATAAAGAAAAATAAGAAAATACATTAAAAACATATACACACACACACAAATATATATATATATATATATATATATGAAATTTCATTGGAAATCACATGCGAGATTTGGAATAACCAAAACTCATTACAATTAGCCATTTCATGAACTATTAATAAAAAAGTAATTAACATCCATATATTAAAACATTCATCCATTAAAACATGAAATAATTTTTTTTTCTGAAATATGATATAATGATTTAAATTTTTTCATGTGAAACTAAACCTTGAATAAATATATTAAGTACTCATTTTCTTAATTCCATAGTTGATGATTTTACAAATAAGGTATTGGTGTAAATATATGAACCCTTCACATAAAATAACAACAATTTTAAATTTATTTTCATATAAAATAGTATACATATAATTTTTTTCTTCAAATAATCATCAGAAAAAATAGTTATATAAAACTCAGAAATTTCTAATAAGTAACAATTTTATGTAAAACATTTCATACTTTCTTAATTTGAAAAATATAAACTTGAATAATAAAAATTAAAATATGTTTTTGTGCATGAAATAAAATCATGCAAAAATAGTTAAATATGTATATTTATAGATATGTATATATATATATATACACACACACACACACCATAAATATAAAAACCCTTATACATAAAAAAATATTTTAAAATTAATATCCCTTTTTAATATTATAATAACATGGAATCGTGAAATCATAACCCAAAATTAATAAATTTAAGATATTAATCTTTACATATAAAATTTTACTATAAAATCATAATTTGTAATTATTATAATACTTTTCTATATAAAATATATATTTAAAAATAGTGAGGATTCCTTATATAAAAATAACCGTCAAATATTACTAATATTGTAATTTTGAAATTAACACACACACACACACACATATATATATATGCATATGCCCGAATAAAGTAAGGACAATATTTGATACATACATACATACATACATACATATATACATATATATTGTTTTTATTTAAGACAAAAGGGAAATCCCCTTACATGAATTGAAATCTGAAATATATAAAGATGAGGCTTTTGACATTATTACATATATATGTATATGATTAAATAATATAAACATGATCTTTTAAATCAATATATACATATATATAATAGTTAAAAAAATAAAATGTCCCCTTAAATAGATATAATTAAAAAGAATACATTATTTTATAATTAGAGGACTTAAATATATTATAATTTGAAAATAAATATATTTTTATAAATTAGAGAATATCCCCTTTTTGGAAAACCAAAAAATATAGTTTCTTCCTACTTCGGACTAAGAAGAGATAGTCTCCTTATGCCTAATAGATGTTCGAACAAAATGGAAACTAAAGGGAAAAGTTATGAGAGGTTTGGCTAGGGTTTTTTCAATGAGGGAGTGTGCTTTTCCTTAAAAGAAAATTAATATATATATATATATATATACTGGTCGGTTGGGTAACATCTTCCAAGGGAAACTTAATACATATATATGTGTATACATTTAATCATTCTACCTAGAAAATGATTATTTTATGAGAAAGGAACATAAAAGGTAGATCGAGTTTATGTGGGTTGAGATCTGGATTTTTTTTGATGTTAATGAAAAATTGATCAGTGAGGCTGGTGGCAGTGTCAGCTGTGGCTTTAACGAGTGCTGGTTCCCATGGTGGAAGGAGGTTGAGTAGGTGGCTCAAAGAAGAAGATGACCTACCTAGTCATTTTCTTTAAAAAAAATTATTTTCCTTTTTTATTCTAAATATATATATATTTACATATTCATATATTCATATTATATTTCTTATATATATATGTTTAAAATTTATTAATATGAAATATAATTATTATCGCTTTTTTAAAGTTGTTAACTTATTTATATATATATAATTATATATACATGATGAAAATTCACATATATTTTTAGCACATGTATTTTTTTATCACATATTATTTTATAACAAAATCATCAAAAAAATTTATTTAAAAAATTAAATATTTTTTATGCTTATATATAAATATTTCACCTACTATTTATAGACTGAAATTTGAAATTCAATTATCTATATCTACTTTTTTATATTTATTTTATATTTTAGTTGTATGGTGTCAATTATTAATACCTTTAATTTTTATAAGTTTTTTTAATCATATTTATATATATATATAGATAAATAAAATTGTGTGTGTGTATTTTGATATTTCATTTTTTCATTGAATATATTTATTTTTAGATTAAAATCTTAATATTCATAATATATATGTTGTTCTTATTATTTACATAATTTGAAACATATATTATTTTTATATCAATATATATATATATATACATGTTCATAATCATTATATAATAATTTGTTTCATTTCATGTACCTTAGTGATATTTTTTCACTTCAATTTGATAAATTTATATTTTTCATTAATATTTTATATTCTGCAAATTGCATCATATATTTTTTAAGTCATAATAACTATAATTTTTCATTTAAATATGTTATTGAAATTGAATGTAATTATTTCTAAAATAACTTCAGTTATAGATAAGCTAGTTTAATGGGTCTTATTCTATATTTTATAAAGATAAAATTAATTTTATGATTAATAAATTTATATAAAAATACCAAGATGTTATATTCTACCCCCTAAAAAGAATTTTGTCCTCCAAATTCATGTGACGTACTTTAGGAAAATTGAGATATTTCATTTTTAAAATTTATAAAACTATTATTAATAGAATTATATATTCATAAAGGTCTCTTAACTTCTTATGAGTTCAAAATTATATTTCTAACTCTTTTATTTTTACTCAGTCTAAAATATTTTAAAACAATGGTTTTAATAAAAGAATAAACATAGAAAATAATTTTTAATTAAACATCCTAGTCTCCAAAGTCATATAAACAGTTCATTTGATACCAACACTGAATCCCCAGATCACAATTCTGGATCCCGTACAAAAATATTAGTGTAATTGTTTTAGAAAATTAACTGAAAAATATAGTGTCATTTTCATTTAATGATCTTTTCAGTATTGGATTTGGAGGAAAAGGACCACTCTTACATATTAGTGGATTTAAAAATTTTAATAAAAAGGAAAAAAATGAAATTTATTTACACTATCTTATCAAATATGTACTTCATGAAACCTCAAAATGGTCTTGATTTTTTATAAAACATAGCGTGAGAAAAATTTCTGAAATAGGGGTTATTTAAAATGAGTCAAATACATTTTTAAAATTACTTATACTTTTCAAAACACCTTTTGAAATCACTATTGAAAATAATTTTGAAAATAAATTTGAATTTATTTATAAAATATATATCTTTCAAGAAAACTTTAAAAAATATTTTTAAAATACTTAGAATTTTGAAATCAGAATTTTGAAAACACTATTCAAATTAATATTGATTTCAAAAAAACATTTGAATATACTTTAAAAACATGATTTTTTAAACTTAAATTGAAAATAATTGATCCTTTGAAAATATTATATACCTAAGAAAATACATTCATATTTTTAAATCAGTACAATAGCTTTAAACATAATATAATACATTTGAAAATAATTATTCTTTTGAAAATGCTATAATTATTTTGAAAATACTAACACTTTAAAAATGATTTAAAATAATTGAGTGATTTTTCTGAAAATATTAAGTATCATTTGGAAAAAAACCTTGGGGCCACATAAAACATTAAAGGATGTATGGACTACCCACCTTTCCTAGGGACGGGTTCACTTCACGTTTTTCATTCATGTTTACAGAGTCCAAGATCCATTTTTTTATAAAAATTCATTTAGCGTGCCTTATATATATATGTATATAAATATATATATTTCACTATTTTTATCTTAAAAAACATATAATAATTAATTACATACATATATGCACTTATGTTAATATAAATATATATAAAAATAAGGACTTTCATTGGAAATCATTTATGATATTTGGTACAACCAAAACACTATACAAATAGCGATTTCTTAGGTTGTTAATAAAAAAATTAATAACATACATGTATAAAAACATTCATTTATAAACTCATAAAATACATTTTTATTGAAATAGGATAAAAATTGATAACTTTAAACTCATTCTTGAATAAAATATTAAATTCTTATTTGATTAATTCAAAATTTGATGCTTTTAAACATATAATATTTGTGTAAATATATGAACATTTCCCATAAAACAATATAAATTTTTAATTTCTATTCACATAAATAATATATATGTAATTTTTTTATTAAAATAATATAAAAACAATTATATAAAAAACATAAAATTCTAATAAGTAACATGTTTAAATAAAATATATCATCCTTTCATAATTCAAAAAACATCCACTTGTGTAATAAAAAATAAAACAAATTTTGATTTCTGAATTCAAATCATGCATATAATAGTTAAATTTTTATACATAAACACACACATATATATACATAGACATTTTAAGTATAAATTCCCTTATACTAAAAAATAAAATTTGAACATGAATATTCCTTATTAAAATCAAAACAACTTAGAATCATGAATTAAAAGACCAAAATTAAGACCTTGAAAATATGAATATTTATAAATAATTCAATACTATAAATTCATAATTTGTAATTATTATTATAATTTTGAATATGAAATATATATTTCAAAATAGTACAAATTTTTTATACAGGCATAACCTTTGAATATAAATAATCTTATAAGTTGAAAATAACCCACACAGACATATATATATATATGACTACAGAACATGAATTTAAATCCAAAAAATGTAAGAATTTATTTTTTAAAAAATATTAAATATATAGTGATGGTGCTCAGCTCGACTGACACAGCTTACAAGAGAAGGCTCAATTAACATTTTTAGGGATTCAGTAGGATTTTTGAATAGTGAGGGAGGGATGAGGAGACATTTGATGTTGTTTTTGGTGGTTTTTGGGGAGGCCAGTGGTGGGGTCAATCATGGATTTACCGAGTGCTGGTTCCCATCATGGTCAGAGATGAGTATGCTGCTTAGGGAAGAAGATGACCTGCCCTGTCATTTTTCTTTTTTTATTGTTTTCATTTTCTATTACAAATACATATTTTTATATATAAATATATACATATCCTATTTATTATATGTATTTATATATGTAACATTTATTAAAATCAAATACAATTCTTACCAATTTGTTAAAATGGTTCACCTATGTTTATGTATATTTTAATATATACTTTATATAAATTCAGATATATTTTTAGCACATGTATTTGTTTATCACATATTATTTTATAAAAAAATCATGATAAATATTTATTGAAAAAATATTTTTTTGATATATATATATATTACGTAATATTTATAAAATAAAAATTGAAATTCAATTATATGCATATATTTTTTAAATTTCTTTTATATTAAAATTTTAGGGAGAAAGTTATTATTATTATTTAAAAGTTATTTTAATAATATTTTGTTATATATATAATTATCTGTGAATATGTTAATATTTCACTTTTTTCTTTTAATATATTTATTTTCAGATTAACATCTTAACCTTTGTAATGTATATGTTATTCTATTATTTGCATAATTTTAAACATATATTATTTTTATATCAATATATAGATATATATATATATTCATAATACTTCTATTAATATTTATTTAATTTCATATACCTTCGTAATATTGTTTCAATTTAAATTGATAAATTAATATTTACCAATAATATTTTATATTCCTCAAATTGCATCATAAATTTTATAAGTCAAAATAACTGTCATTTTAAAATTTAAATTTTTAGTTGTAATTGAATATACTTATTTCTAAAATATCTTCAAAATATAGACAAGGAATTTTAATTTCACTTATTCTATATTTTATAAAGAAAAAAATAATTTTATGATTAATAATTTTATACAAAAATCAAAGAATATTACATACCCGCTTACACTCGTCACGATGTAATTCCTAATAGAGAAAAAAAATTCTTCAGGAACTAGCTAGATCACTATCTAAAAGAGTTTAAAAATTATATAGTTCTTCTACATGGCAAGAAAATCTCCTACAAATGATCAAATTGGATGTGAGAAATCAATAAGAAATCCATGGGACTATCAAGTAAATCAATAATGAAAAAAATTAAATAATACTCTCCAAAACTCCAACCCCCTATTAATAAATATCTCTATTATACAATAATAAAATTATCACATATCAATAAAATCCATCCCATAAGGGAAATAATCTTTACAAGAAATTAAAAATTGCATGGATCAAATTAGGGTATCATAGATTTTAATTAAAATATTATTCAATGTGAAATTTTTTCGATTTTAAAATGAATTTTTAATACCTTGAAATAATAGAATATATTTTACTTTATTATATTTGATATTCTGGTTAGATTTTGATGAATGGAACATCAAACTATAGAGAAAAATAATTTTTTATAAAATAATTTAAATATATTATGAGACATTTTAAATATACCAACATACTAAAATCAAACAAGGTATTATAATAATAAGTACATTAATTATTCATGGATAAAGAAAAATAATAATTTTTTGATACATAAATTTTCGTATAAATTATATATATTTCATTTCTAAAATAATAAAATTTTAATTTTACAAAATGAACTTCATTTTTGAATTCAATAATTTACACTTATCTAAGGATAATTTTTGGAGATTTTTCTAAAATGGTTTATTTTTAGTTGAAGAGTGAAAGATAATATTTTTACCAATATAATAACCATTATTAAATTATTATGATATAAGAATTAATTAAAAATGTATGAAACCTTTGGATCAACCAAATCTCTTTTAAGGGGTAAAATAAAATAATTAAAATTGTAATGTTGAATTTTAAAATCCATGCTTGAATTTTTGGATCGAAAGATATATTTTATTCTAATAATTATTTTTGTCATTTTCTAATAATCAAGTATTCACAATGATCCATTTAGTTTTTATTTATTTTAGAGTCATAAAAATATCTTTTTTTTATCCATTAAACGGGAATAAATTTTATAGAGTATTTTTATGTAAATATTATTTTGGATAAAATAGGAGTTTTCCTAAAACCAATTCTTCATTGTATTTATCATTAATATATTAAAAGTAATTTTTCACACCTATAGAAATTGAATCTTATAAAATGAATTCCATATTTCAAATATGTATATTAGTTTTTTTTGAAAGATCTATTTCATTTTTGGTCATAGATAATTGTTACCATGATAAAATTTAATTCATCAATATAAAGGTTAAATTGGGTTGATGGGGTTAATATTGAGGGATATGCGTTCAAATATAACAAAACCATATATTTATATGATTATTTGAGTGTATTTACATGTGTTCCAACACCCATAGTAATAAAAGTTAACCTTCTCTCATCACTTATCCACAAACTTTTAGTACCTTATTATGACCAAGTTGAGCCCAAATCACTTCTCAAATATCCTCCTTACATTCTATAGGTTATATTCTCCTCAAAAGAACATAATAAAAGGTCTTAAGGTGAATAATAAAGAAGTATACATGTGGGATAGGAAATTTTATTAACTAAGTTCATTAAAGTATATTTCTTCTTCCACATCCTCTAAATATATTATATAAATCATACTAATGATATCTGTAACATAAAAATACTAAAATGTTATTATGTTAAAATAATAATCATTATCTTTTTTATTTCCTGTAAACTAAACATGAAAGCATTGTTCATGAATGTATATGATATTTATGATATAATTATTATTTTTTAAATATAAACTAATTTCTATATTGTTATTATTTGATCAATTGAAATGTGAAAACATTACTCATGTGTAAGCAATGTATTCAACATTTCATCACCACCTTACATGGTGGTTAAAAAGTGTATGTAATGAATAAATATGAAATCTATGAAATTATTAACATTTTTAGATGATGTAACAATTACCATGTTTTAGGATGAGAATCACAAAACTGAATCATGAGGGATAAATTAATTGTTGACACTAGAATATTGATTTTTAAGGAATAATTGGTAATAAATGGGAAATTAGATATTTAAATTGAATGATATATAGAATGTTAATTATGAATTTTCATATAGAATATTTTTATATTAAATTTAAATATATTTTATAGGATATTAGAGTTGTATTAAGCTAATCGAGACTTCATGTAAGGATTTTTTTACAATCTCATATTTACTCGGGGTTTCTATTTTAATTTTCATTGGGGGAATTATATACTCTATATCTCTTACACTTTATCTATTTTTTTATCCTCTAGTTATTTCTAGGAATTTAAGTTAATCTTTCTATTTCCCCTTCCTTGATACAAAAAAATTGATGAATAATATTAATAAAAGTAGATCTTATTTATCCTTTTTGGTTAGGAATAATTTTCCTTCGAATTAATTCTCTTGAAAAAATCATTTAAGTTCATAGATAATTTTAAAAATTTTAATGGGTTGTTATATTGTATCTAAATTGGTTAAAAATTAAATTATTTATCTTATTTTTTCCTCAACATGTCATTTTATAATTTAATTACAAAAGTGTGAAAAAATTTATTTTTATAGAATTTATAGTATAAAATAATTTTCTCACATTTATTTAAATTATTCATCATAACACACCATTTATAAGTTTACATAGTTTTATAAAGAAAGTAATATTTCATTTTTTTGGGACTTTTAGGTTTCTAAAATTTACAAAATGGAAATGATATTTTCTCTTCTTCTACAATACATATTTTCATAAGTTTTATAAAAGTATTTTTCATCAATGACTAAATACATTAAGGAGTATTATTCTTAAATGGGGATATTATCTAATGAAACCATTAACATTCCTTTATTTTATCTCTTATGGTGATGATGTTATAAATTTATTTTTATGGAATGAGTTCCTCTCACAATGTTTAATCATTTATTATGAAACGATGATTGTTTTTATGACACATACACAAATATATATATATATATATATATATATATATAGTTTTTATTATGTGGTGGGTGGGCCTATAATTATACATACTTTTTAATGTATTTGTTAAAGGTTTATATCACACTAGATAATATGAAATCTAATTGGGGTGAACCCAATCAACTATAGGACTCTGTAGACTATGATTGTGGGGAAGGGGATTGTTACCAATCCACTATGTTATGATAGTCTATGTAGTGATACTTGTCTAATGAAATTATATTTATTCTTATGTGTATTCCATGAATTTATATTTTATTCTTATGATATTATCTCAGGTATCATCATTGTTTATTGATGATTCAACACTCTAATGACTCTTGTCTCATGTTATGAAAATTATTTACGAAATGACTCATGATTTGTGGTCTATAATATGATGGTAAATCTTTTTTATGCTATTATCATGTTATCATACCATTTTTTTATCTTATACTCACTTATGATATAATATTGTTTTCTCCATTGTTTACCCTTATTAAGAATCAAAGCTCACACTTTCCATTTCACTAGGTTATGAAGAAAGGTATCAAGTTGTAAATATATAAGGAATGGTACTATATAGGAATAAACATATGAAAGTTATTCAATATCATTCATGAAATGTGTTTATTATGAAGCTATTATCCAAATAAAGTAATCCTTTCCATTTTTTTGGTCATGTATCATGTTGTGATGCATTATGCATTCATCTAAAATTATGGAACAAGTTTGTATGTAATGGTTAGGTCACCTCTATTTGTATCAAAATAAGGTCTAGTTATTTTTAGATATTAAATTATGAAAAATGATTGGATAGAACCTATAATAACCTATGATAACCTAAAGTGATATTGTATGAACCTAATGTTTAATTTGTTTATAAGAAGGTGCCATAATTTAAAAACTCTTAGGATTAATTTTACTATTCATTAAAATTATCAATATAATTATTGATTATTGATACTCAGAAAAGTATTTTGGGTGTTAGTAAATGGTTGGAAGTATGAGTAATCGAGTTAAGAAAAAATGTGATAGCTAATTTAATGACCATCATTATGAAAAAAATTAATGTAGTGGGAGCCAGAATGAAAAAAAAATCATAGTTATTCTCTCCCAACTCTCTTATTATATGAATTTTAACATGAATAAAATTTTTCATAAAAATGACCAAATAAAGGAAAAACTCATCATTGATAATTTTTTGAAAAATCATCCACCTTCCTTTATTGGGTCATTGGATCCACTTATTTTTGAGTAATATATCAATTTAGTTGAAAATATGTTTTCCATTATTATTTTCATGGACCATGATAAGGTTAGTGTGGTTGGGAATAATTTTGAAATTAAAACTGATCGATGGTGGAATCTTACCAAGAATATGCGGTAAGAGGAAAAAATTGAATCTATAAAATGAAAACAATTTATTAATTAATTTTTTCAATAAGTTTTTACTCAAATTCTTCACTCTAAAATTAAGAAGAATTTCCTAAAAATGAAGGAAATGATTAATAAATCCATCAATTCCAATGAGGAAATTATCACTAGACATCTGCGGCACAATTATTTTTTTATTATCAAGCCTAAGATAAAAATTTATAGATCATTTATTATCATAACAACAAATATCTAAAATCCATTGGCTATAAGATACATTGATAGTAATGGATAAATCATTTAATATGTTCTCAAGGAATGAATAGAGTGGAGACTCTCATTTTTCCTATTATTTTTTTAGGATAAACATTGAAAAATGGATTTTGGATGATATGGAAATAATTAAACCCAAATATGATATTAAATTAATCTTCCTTTATGATGATCATGTGAAGTGCACTGTGTTGCATTTGTTTTCAATGAGACATGTTGTTGTCTTAGAATGAATGGATGTCAAGAATTGTCAAGATGTAAATGCCAAAGGTTGTGATGGTGTTGGTGGTGAGGAGAATGGCCATGGTACTAAGATGCCTGTCACTTAGGAGATTCACTAAGTGGTATTGGAAATTGTGGTTGAAACATTCTCTATGGAAATATGACGATTGCTGAGCTGTTCTTAAAGTTACAAGAACTTGTATCAACTGGATACAAAGTCACGACAAAGTTAGAAGACCATGCATTGTATTGACAATGCATGAGAAGAGGAAGATGATCCATCCACACCTCCTAAGTGGATGAAGTGAGCTGAAGAAGTCCATGCACTATCACTTAGTGCATGTGAATTTGAAGAAGATCCAATTGATCTCTGATTTGATCAATGAAGAATGTTGAAGAACATGTGTGATTTAGGGGAATCAGTTGAAGAAGAAGTTCGAGAATTCCCTCCTAAGTAGAAAATGAAATGATAAAGATGAGAAAGATGTGGATGTGGCATTTGAACTTGGTTACTTTGTTTTTAACAAAGTACTTGTTCTATTACTTGCAAAAAATTAGCCATCTCGAACCAGCCTTAAGGGTTCAACCCCCAAGGCACATGTGGGCCTAAGGCGCCACGCCCAAGGGGGGATCCCATGTGGCCAGCCCAAGAGGCAGGGGGGCCGTGTATAAGCCCCGAGGGCATGCGGTGGTGAAGCCCGCGCACCCAGTGTGTGCATAGTGGGCGCTAGGAGCGCGCCCGCAGGAGCAGAGAGTGGGCGCAGAGCGCGCCCGCAGGGAGAACACGGTGCGGGGCGGCACCGTGGAGGGAGAAGATTCAATTGAGGGTGCTGGGGGAGCGGCATATTGATAAAGCGCGGATAAACCGCGAGAGGTTTCGATGTGGGACGTGGATTTTTTCCGCGGGAGTGATCCTGGCCGCACGATCGATCGCGCGCCAGATCTCGGCCGCACATCTGATCCGTGGCGAGGCGATCTGATCCAGGCCGTCAGAGGATATTCAAACGCCTGATCCAACGGTCGTGGCTCGTCTTCCACCTCGAGCTCGAGCCGAAGCCACCCGCGAGCCGCCGCATGAACCAGAGCCTCCCGAACGATGATTTTGAGCTCCCAGCCACCATTTCTGAATCCGAAGGCTCCATTGAGCTCGTCTGGACCTACCGAACACGATCATGCATAAAAATATACTTGCATGCAACAAATGAGGAAATTCTATGAAGGACGAGGCAAACGAAGTTGCCGAGGAATCGGGTGTTCGTGTTTTGCATGGGATGGCCTAAACAAAGGCCATGCACACGTTCCGCGACTCTTGCATGAGAAGGAGCGAAAAATAAATGGAACTCGCATGAACAGAGAGAAGAAAACAAGATTTAAGGAAATCTTGAAGTCCCGAAATCTTTGGGAGATTAAAAGATATCCTACGCGGAAGTCTTGAGGATTCTCTGCCTATAAAAGGAGAGGCCGAGACCTCATTGTAGCATGCTGATCCTTTGTTGAAGATCCGGAGAACCGTGAGTGCACCTCTGCCTCGCGAAGACGAAGCCCCGCGTACACTTGCGCGGTGAGATCCCTTGCGCGCACCCTGTGCGGCTGAAGTCCTCGGTGCCATCCTTGGCCCGAAGGAGTCCCTTGCGCGCTACCTTTTTGCGCGACAAGAAGAGGACCCCCTGCCCGCCACTGCTTGCGCGACAGGGAAGGTTAGGCAGCACCCTTGCGCACCGCTTTGTGCCTTGTGCACTTGCGTGCCTTGTGGATTGCGCGACCCACGGCCAGTGGCAATAGCTCGGCTGTGAAGAGAAGGAGGGGCCGCACCCCTTGCGCGCCTCACTTGAGTAGGAGTTCGGGTTGAACACACCTTGTCCGAGACATACACTTTGTGTGTGCATAAAGAAGAAGTCCCTACGGGCAGTAGGTGTGCAAAGAAAGGAGAACCCAAGTGTGTGCACAAGTGCCAAGTAAAGAACCTACGGCTAAGTGTGTGCATCAAGTGAAGAAGGAGACATCTCACACTAAAGTATAACACACTCTTTAGTGTGAAAACAAAAAGGAACAAAGTGTGTGAAGTGAGAAGTAGTGTGTGCACTAAAAGTGTATACACATTAGAAGAAGAAGAAGAAGTTCCACACTAAAGTAAAACACACTTCTAAGTGTGTGAGCAATTTGAATATAGTGTGTGAAGATTGTGAAGGAGGTGTGTGCTATAGTTGACTACACCCTCTAAGGGTTTAATGCACCAAGAAGAGAAGAAGGGGAGTGCATGAATGCATGCATGCACGTGCACACGTGAACAGTGCTAAATCAGTGGTGTGCATCTGAGGAGTCCAAGACTTGAAGATCTTGAAGAATTTGAGAAGTCCATGCAATCAGTGCATGAAGATGCAGAGATGCCATGCACTCAGTGCATGAAGTTGTTCTGATGTGAGACTGGACCAGACTGAAGTTAAAGATATCAGTTGTCTGAGTATTCAGTAGTTGGAGAGAGAAGCCAGGTCATCCTGAAGAAGGAGATAAAGCCTGAGCTAGACGAGAAGCCCTGATCAACCACAAGTGATCAGAAGAGAAGAGCAAGGCCAGCAGCCTTTATCCCAGGCTGCTGAAGTTACTTGAAGAAGCTTAAAGAGAAGAAGAGCTACTCGTTTGACTCGAGGAGCCAGGAGAAGACCCTGTGGGGCTCAGGGAGAAGAAGTCTTCAGTGGGATTCTGGAGCAGGCCAGTGGGACTCTGGTAACACTGTGGGACGCAGTATAAAGACCCTCCTGTGGGACTCAGGAGAGATACGGTGGGAAGCTGTATCGACCATTGTAATACTAACCGATTATAATGGGAGAATCCATGCTGGGAGAGCATGGCAAGGATGTAGGCCTTTGGTGTCGAACCTTGTAAATCCTTGTGTCCAGTGCCTTTACATTCACTGCATCATTCGTGGAAAGGTGAGAGATACAAGAAGAGTGGATCGAGGCTTTAACCAGCCATAGAGGTTTAATTGATAAGGAATCAATTAGTAAAAAGTTTTAAGGGATCACTGATTCACCCCCTCCCCCTCTCAGTGATTCACACTGATCTGGGCACTTCAATTGGTATCAGAGGGAAGGTTGCCTCTAAAAGATCCAAGGGAGTCTTTATGAAGTGCAGATTTGAGGAAACGAGCAACCAGCCTCAAATGGAGATATCTGCCAAGACTCAGAAAAATAGAAAGAAGAAACAGGCCAAGAAGATGAAGAAAGCCTGTCCTAGCTGTGATGAAGTTGAAACAATGAATGATCTTCAGAGTGCACTCAAATATCTTCAGAAGACAGTTCCCATGGAAGTGTCAAAGTGTATAGCTACAGGCATCCATGATCATCATGAAGAAAAATCACAGTTAGAAGAAGAAGCCAATGCTATGGAAGATCAGCTGGCTAAAAGGGTTGGCATATCCAACACTCCCAGAAAGCTGGTAAATGCCAAAGATGAAACAGTATCTCTTTGCAATGAAAGATATGAAGACACTGCTGAAGAATTGCAAAGAACCCTTTCTGAGAAAGAATTCTTTATGATAATAGTGAAAGATGTTGTCCATGCACTGGAAAAGAGGCGCAAAGTGTCAATGAATGTCAGAGATGCTCAACTCGAAGACAAAGTAAAAAGGGTGATGGAGCTTGACAACTCATTGCTTGAATTGAAGAAGGTGCATGAAGACCAGTTAGAACAGCTGGAAGAGAAATGGGAAGGAAGGCTAAGAGCTGTTGAGGATGAGAAGAACTCCCTTAACATGAAGTGCTTAGAACTAGAGGTGATATTGAAACATCTGCAATCACCTAAAGCTGAATCCTCCCAGTCAGCTGGAAGAAGACATGTTGCTACTCAAGTATGCTTTGAGCAGGATGATTCTAAGAGAAAGACATCCTCTAATAAAAGTGCAACATCTTCTAGAAAGAAGGTACCATACATACCATCTTGTACTGATGCTTTTAATTGTGTTTCCACAAAAAGTGCAGGATGGAAAAATAATTCCAAACAAGTATGGATGAAGAAAATGAAGAAGCAGAGCTCTCCTGAAACAACACAGCAAGTCAAGACAAGTACCCTAAAATCAGAAGGACTGAAGAAGTCAAGATTTGTGGGTCAATGTTGGTGTTGTAACAAGTATGGGCACTGTGAAAAGGATTGTTGGTACAATCCACTGAATGTCAAAGCACAACGGAAGCCCATGCCAAGGGGGAGCAAGCCAGAGGAAAAGAAGCAGCATCCACAGGTCCAGAGACATCTGTTTACTGCTAATAGATATGGATTACTTGACAACATCTGGGATGATTGCAAAAGTGGTCAAAAGAATGATACATGTCAATCTCCAACTGTATCCAGAGCTCAAAAGAAGAAAAGATCACAGAACCTGGCTCAGAGAGATTCCTTGGGAAGCAAGCAGAAGAAAGTGGAAGATGCTCCCAAGAAGAGTTTGAAGAATGAAGAGAAGACCTTGGAGTCTAAGTCCAAGAAGGGTGAGTCATCCAGTAGGACCACCAAGAAGACATGCTTCTACTGTGGAAAGAAAGGTCATACCATGGATCTTTGCAAACAAGCCATGGAAATCAATAGAAGCCAACTAAACTCAAACAGACAATCAATCCAGAAGAAGAAGAAGGGATTGATTGAAAACAAGTTGCCTAAGAAAGGTAGCTTGACAGCATCTAAGGAACCATGTGGAACTTCCAGAACTGGGGCCACTCTTCCAAATGATTTTCTTGTCATATGGCCTAATCAGTTGCAACTTGCCAAAGATTTACAAAGAGCTGAAGATGATGTTCTGGCAATTGCTAAGGCAAAAGGGAAGAAGAAGGTTTCACATGAAGATGTTTTGGGAACCACACCAGCACAGACATCAATGAAGATCAAACGTGCAAGTGTGAAGAATGGTGAAAATGGGACATCTCAGTTGAGAGAATCTTCTCAACCTTGTTGTTCACATTGATGAACCAAGGAGGTTCCATCTTATTCCCTTATACTATTGGTATTTACATGTGCTGACATTTCAGGGAATTGAAGATGATGATCATTCTCAACTGGAGGATGGTTTGGACAGAATGGAGTGCACCCCTTGAGGGGGAGCCAATCTGAAGAAGATGGCATTCTTAGATTAATACCATCTTGAGAAAAGTGAAAGTATTCCAATCATACTTTCATCCCTTGTTTCTTAATTGAGTTTATCTTGTCAATTAAGGGGGAGTATGGATTGAAGACAAATGGATGAAAGGGGGAGCTTTATCATTGCACTGAACTTTCTAATGAGTTTTGTGAAGTTGTGCAGGATTTAGCAAATTCACTATTATATCTGAAAAATTTCAAGCCCCTTGGAGCATGATCTCACATGTACAGTGAATGTTGGACAGCATTGAGTACCTTGGTTACATCACTATTGTTTTCTACACCGGGTTAGCCCAAGTAGACTTAGAGATGATTTACTAAAGGTTCCTTGCTCAAGAGAACATGTGACATCATCCCTCTCTTAGTGATTTTGAAGAAAATGCTTTTATAAGGGAGGAAGAGATTTTTGAAAGTGAACCACACCACACCTTTGCATTTGATTGCCAATAAGGGGGAGAAATATTGGCACACATATTGACCCATTCATATGTGCTAAAGGAGTGTATTGACAACAAATACAAAGGGGGAGATTGAAGTGCACTGGGTTGCATTTGTTGTCAATGAGACATGTTGTTGTCTTAGAATGAATGGATGTCAAGAATTGTCAAGATGTGAATGCCAAAGGTTGTGATGGTGTTGGTGGTGAAGGAGAATGGCCATGGTACTAAGATGCATGTCACTTAGGAGATTCACTAAGTGGTATTGGAAATTGTGGTTGAAACATTCTCCATGGGAATCTGACGATTGCTGAGCTGTTCTTGAAGTTCCAAGAACTTGTATCAACTGGATACAAAGTCATGACAAAGTTAGAAGACCATGCATTGTATTGACAATTCATGAGAAGAGGAAGATGATCCATCCACACCTCCTAAGTGGATGAAGTGAGCTGAAGAAGTCCATGCACTATCACTTAGTGCATGTGAATTTGAAGAAGATCCAATTGATCTCTGATTTGATCAATGAAGAATGTTGAAGAACATGTGTGATTTAGGGGAATCAGTTGAAGAAGAAGTTCGAGAATTCCCTCCTAAGTAGAAAATGAAATGATAAAGAGGAGAAAGATGTGGATGTGGCATTTGAACTTGGTTACTTTGTTCTTAACAAAGTACTTGTTCTATTACTTGCAAAAAATTAGCCATCTCGAACCAGCCTTAAGGGTTCAACCCCCAAGGCACATGTGGGCCTAAGGCGCCACGCCCAAGGGGGGATCCCATGTGGCCAGCCCAAGAGGCAGGGGGGCCGTGTATAAGCCCCGAGGGCACGCGGTGGTGAAGCCCGCACACCCATTGTGTGCATAGTGGGCACTAGGAGCGCGCCCGCAGGAGCAGAGAGTGGGCGCAGAGCGCGCCCGCAGGGAGAACACGGTGTGGGGCGGCACCGTGGAGGGAGAAGATTCAATTGAGGGTGCTGGGGGAGCGGCATATTGATAAAGCGCGGATAAACCGCAAGAGGTTTCGATGTGGGACGCGGATTTTTTCCGCGGGAGTGATCCTGGCCGCACGATCGATCGCGCGCCAGATCTCGGCCGCACATCTGATCTGCGGTGAGGCAATCTGATCCAGGCCGTCCGAGGATATTCAAATGCCTGATCCAACGGCCGTGGCTCGTCTTCCACCTCGACCTCGAGCCGAAGACACCTGCGAGCCGCCGCATGAACCAGAGCCTCCCGAACGATGATTTTGAACTCCCAGCCACCATTTCCGAATCCGAAGGCTCCATTGAGCTCGTCTGGACCTACCGAACACGATCATGCATAAAAATATACTTGCATGCAACAAATGAGGAAATTCTATGAAGGCCGAGGCAAATGAAGTTGCCGAGGCATCGGGTGTTCGTGTTTTGCATGGGATGGCCTAAACAAAGGCCATGCACACGTTCCGTGACTCTTTCATGAGAAGGAGCGAAAAATAAATGGAACCCGCGTGAACAGAGAGAAGAAAACAAGATTTAAGGAAATCTTGAAATCCCGAAATCTTTGGGAGATTAAAAGATATCCCACGCGGAAGTATTGAGGATTCCCTTCCTATAAAAGGAGAGGCCGAGACCTCATTGTAGCTTGCTGATCCTTTGTTGAAGATCCGGAGAACCGTGAGTGCACCTCTGCCTCGCAAAGACGAAGCCCCGCGCACACTTGCGCGGTGAGATCCCTTGCGCGCACCCTGCGTGGCTGAAGTCCTCGGTGCCATCCTTGGCCCGAAGGAGTCCCTTGCGCGCTACCTTTTTGCGCGACAAGAAGAGGACCCCCTGCCCGCCACTGCTTGCGCGACAGGGAAGGTTAGGCAGCACCCTTGCGCACCGCTTTGTGCCTTGTACACTTGCGCGCCTTGTGGATTGCGCGACCCACGGCCAGTGGCAATAGCTCGGCTGTGAAGAGAAGGAGGGGCCGCACCCCTTGCGCGCCTCACTTAAGTAGGAGTTCGGGTTGAACACACCTTGTCCGAGACATACACTTTGTGTGTGCATAAAGAAGAAGGCCCTACGGGCAGTAGGTGTGCAAAGAAAGGAGAACCCAAGTGTGTGCACAAGTTCCAAGTAAAGAACCTACGGCTAAGTGTGTGCATCAAGTGAAGAAGGAGACATCTCACACTAAAGTATAACACACTCTTTAGTGTGCAAACAAAAAGGAACAAAGTGTGTGAAGTGAGAAGTAGTGTGTGCACTAAAAGTGTATACACATTAGAAGAAGAAGAAGAAGTTCCACACTAAAGTAAAACACACTTATAAGTGTGTGAGCAATTTGAATATAGTGTGAGAAGATTGTGAAGGAGGTGTGTGATATAGTTGACTACACCCTCTAAGGGTTTACTGCACCAAGAAGAGAAGAAGGGGAGTGCATGCATGCATGCATGCACGTGCACACGTGAACAGTGCTAAATCAGTGGTGTGCATCTGAGGAGTCCAAGACTTGAAGATCTTGAATAATTTGAGAAGTCCATGCAATCAGTGCATGAAGATGCAGAGTTGCCATGCACTCAGTGCATGAAGTTGTTCTGATGTGAGACTGGACCAGACTGAAGTTAAAGATATCAGTTGTCTGAGTATTCAGTAGTTGGAGAGAGAAGCCAGGTCATCCTGAAGAAGGAGATAAAGCCTGAGCTAGACGAGAAGCCCTAATCAACCACAAGTGATCAGAATAGAAGAGCAAGGCCAGCAGCCTTTATCCCAGGCTACTGAAGTTACTTGAAGAAGCTTAAAGAGAAGAAGAGCTACTCGTGTGACTCGAGGAGCCAGGAGAAGACCATGTGGGACTCAGGGAGAAGAAGTCTTCAGTGGGATTCTGGAGCAGGCCAGTGGGACTCTGGTAACACTGTGGGACGCAGTATAAAGACCCTCCTGTGGGACTCAGGATAGATACGGTGGGAAGCTGTATCGACCATTGTAATACTAACCGATTATAATGGGAGAATCCATGCTGGGAGAGCATGGCAAGGATGTAGGCCTTTGGTGCCGAACCTTGTAAATCCTTGTGTCCAGTGCCTTTACATTCAATGCATCATTCGTGGAAAGGTGAGAGATACAAGAAGAGTGGATCGAGGCTTTAACCAGCCATAGAGGTTTAATTGATAAGGAATCAATTAGTAAAAAGTTTTAAGGGATCACTGATTCACCCCCTCCCCCTCTCAGTGATTCACACTGATCTGGGCACTTCATCATGTATAAAGAATCATAGAGGAAATTTCATTAAGGGTAGTGGTAAATTTTTTTAGGTTTACAATATAATTCCATCTAGAAAATTAATGTTTAATGTAAAATGATGAGTACATCACATACAGTGAATGCTAATAAATGTGAACCGAATATACAATCCACACTCCAATTCTATAATTACAAGGAGTATAAAAATTATGTTTACCAGTGCGCGAATCCAGGGGTTAAGTATGATACTTATTGTTAAAAACCTCCAATCCAAGTAAAAAATGGAATGTTTATATAGTTATAATTTTTGAAGTGAGTCATGATGATATAGTGGGTAAAGGTAAAATTATCATTTACTCGAGAACTAAAATTAATTATTTAATTTAGGTTCTACCAACTCTTTTATATCTAATTTTTTTTTCAGAGTTTATATAACAATATCAATGGTAAAATAAATAATTATTAGTGAAAAATCATAATGGTGTTATTATTGAATCTCAAGATGATGTCTCCCCTTCGTTAGAACTCTGTGGGAATGTGCTTCATACATATATTGTATTTCTCCATTTAGTTGAATTTTATGTTATTTTGGGAGTGGATTGGATCTCACTATATAGAGACCATATTAATTGATGAATAAGAGAAGTCACATTTTATATTTTGAACTAACTTATGATCATCTGTTAGTGTGAGGATAAACATGAAATTTGAATAATATATATATATATATTATAGGGGTATTACTACCTATTATTATAGGGTGCTTTTATCAAATGGTTGGGAAGAAACTAAAAATTGAAGATATGCCTATTTTTCAAGAATTTATTAATATAAATACAAAATAGTTTCTTATACATCCAATGAACCAAACTATTATTTTATAAAAGTGTAAGGATGAACATGAAATTATATTGGAAATTTCATCCATTATATGGCATAAATACCTTTTCTTAGGGGATATTTATCTCAAACGGTTGGTAATATATTTAGAAATGATGATATACAATTTTTTTGGGAATAATTTGATGTATTTCGAAATGATTTTCCTATAATTTATCTGTATCATGAAGTTTAGTTTTCAAAATAAAAAATTCCTAGTGTTAAACCTATTTTAAAAAATCCTTATAGAATAACCCCAATTGATTTGTGAGAATTTAATAAGAAAATCCTAGAGTCTATAGATAAGGGTTTAATATTCCATAGTGTGCCACTATGTGGTTCACTAATTCCTTTTGTTTATAATTAATATAGTTCAGTGCATGTTTTCGTAGAGTATCAATAACTTAACAACCTCGTGATCGAGAAAAAATATCATTTACACTATATTAATGAATTGATTAATCAACTTTGTAGAGAATAATACTTTTAAAATATTGACCTTTTATCTGGATATAATTATTTAAGGGTAAAAAGGGAGTATATACCCAATAAAAACTTTTTTATATGTTATAAACAATAGGAATTTATAGTTATACAATTTAGACATATGAATTCCATTATTTTTTTCATGGAATTGATGAATAGGGTGTTTAGAAAATTCCATAATTAGTTTTTCAAATTATTTGTTGATGATATTCCCATATTTTCCAAGATAAAGGAGGAGAATGAATATAATTTTTGAATTATGTTGAAGACAATGAGGAAGGATAAGCTGAATGCCAAATTTATCAAGTGTGAAATACGGATACATAAAGTATCATACCTAGGTCACATAATTACAAGATAAGGTATATTGGTATAACCGTAAAAGATTTAAATTACTAAAAAATATCTCATCCTAACTAATGGGATAAAAATATATAGTTTTCATGGATTTTGTGGATATTATTGTCGATTTTTGAGAAATTTATCAAAGATATCAAATCCACAAATGAAGTTTTTCAAAAGGGAACCAATATCCTCAGGGTAGATGAATTGGAATACTTTTTCAAGTAACTAATGAGACGGTTTATCAGTGTACCAGTTTTAAAACTACCCTATAGAGGAGATAGGTTTATCGCTTATAGTGATATATCAATTAAGGCATGAGGATTTTTTCTCATGAATAATTATGTGGTATTAGTGTATATCTCTGGAAAATTGATGGTTCATTAGTAAAATTACCCAAATATTTATTTGGAGCTGGTATTGATATTTTTTCTATTTAAGATATAGAGAAATTATATCTACTCTGATTTTTTTGATATATATACCAATCAAAAATTATTTATGTATATATTTAGAAAAAAAACCACAATATATTACAAAGTTGATGGTTGTAGTTGATTAATGATTATATCATCTCAATACATTTCCACCATTGTCAAGTGAATAAGGTTGTTGAAGAATTTAGTCTAGAATATAATGTTGTCTAGTCCATGATGAGGATTGAAAAAGATAAAATACTTATGGATTTGTTGATGGTGGAACTTGTAATCATAATGGAAGGAGAGATATCCTCTCTTGATAAATGAATGTTCAACCATCCATTCAAGTGAATATTAAAATGTTGTAGAAAAAAAATGTGTACATGAAAAATAATGTAAGGAATTTTCTAGGGTTCAACCATTATGATGATGGAATGATAAGATTCAATAACTTGATATGTGTCCCATAAATATTAGAATTAGTGAAGAAAATATTGTATGACGTTCATAACTCATAATTCTATATTAATGTTGGATGTATAAATATATATGGAGATAACATGAATGATTTATCTTCTGAAAACATGAATATGGATATTTCATAGTTTGATTATTGATGATGTGTATGTGATAGAGTTATGGTAAAATGTTAGAGTCTAAGGGGATGATACAATCATTTACCAAACATGTATGGAAATGGGAAAACATCACCATATATTTCATCACATGACTCCCCATAGACACATAAATGCTATAATTCCATTTGGGATATATTCATTCACTTTTCTAAGTCAACACATTTAATTTCATTTAGATAATATTTCCCTCATTATCAATATAACGTGATATACATTAAATAAGTGGTAAGATTTTATTGTGTAATACTGTAAATAATTTCATATTGAGATAATAGATTTACATCAATGTTTTGGAAAATTATTCAATATGGTTTGAATAAAAAGTTGAATTTTAGTACAAACTATCAGACCAAGAATGATTCCAAATCTAAAATAACTTTCCCAGAACTCTAAGACATGTAAGTATCATTGTATATGGACTTCAAAGGAGGATAGGATCAACACATTCCCCGAGTAATTTTTTTCTATAGTAATTGTATTTACTAAAGTATTAATATTGATCCTTATGAATACATTTATTAAAATAAGTGAATATCTCTATCATGTTTAGATGAAATTATATAGAGAAAGCTATTGTGACTAGAACTAGCTGAGGAAATGGAAAAGAAGGTTAGATCAATTCAATGACACATCAGAGTAGTTTAATGTTGATAGAAAACTATGATGACAATCAATATAGAGATATATAGTTCAAATTTAGTAACAAGGTATACCTATGAATATCTCCATGGATGAAATTTATGAGATTTATGAAGAAGGGGAAGCCAAGCCCTAGATATATTGGTCCCTATGATATATTTTATGATATTAGGATAGTGGATTATCACTCAGTGCATCCAAATAACCTCCCCTGAGTTCATGATCAATTCCCATTATCACTTATTAGGAACTACATATACTTGATACTTTCCACATACTAAACACGGAGACTATAAAGTTATATCATGATCCTTCTTATGAAGATCAACTTCTGGATATTCTGGATCGACACAATAAAGTAATGAAGATTAAGAAAACTCACCTAATCATTTTTTGTAGAGAAACCATTTGTTGTAAGAATATATGTGGAAAACTAAGGATTTATTGAGTCCTAATTATCCTTATTTTTTTCTATTATAATAATAACAGTTCATGGGGAAAAACCTTTTGAAGGGGGTTCAAATTAACACTCTAAAATTTTAGAATGTATTTACCTTTAATTAATTTGACGTGATTAATAGCTTTTGATGAATGCACCACCAATATATAGAGAATAATTTTTTTATAATAAAACATGAAATATATAATGAGAAAATTAAATAAAACATAATTGGTAAAAAACAATATATAATTATAATAATTACTACCTTAATTAATCAATGAATAATAATAATGTTTTATTTAAAAACTATATTTTATTATACATTATAGATGTTTTGTTTCTGCATTTTAGGAATTTTAATTTTAAAAAATGAACTTCATTTTAGAATTTATCATGTTAGAATTAACTTAATGTAAATTTTTGGTATTTTTCATAAATTATTATTTTTTAGGTGAATAGTGAAAATTTTCATTTTTACAAATACCATAACCTTTATGAAATCATTATTATATAATCATGAATTAGAAATATCTGAAACTTTTTTATTAATAAAATTAGCATTTAAGGAGTAAAATAATGTATTCAAAAACTATTCTGTTGAATCCCGAAACCCATGATTTTTTTTTTGGAAACCTAAATTAGATTTTATTGTAATAAAAAAATATTTTAGAAATTTTTGTAACTAATTATTCATAGTGATACAATTGGTTTTGGATTTTATAGAAATTCATTAAACAAAATTTTGTTTTTTTAAAACAATAAATTCCATGGTAACCAATTCAATGAATTATTTTTTTATGAACTTGTTTTTATTTTTAAAATTGAAATTTCCTATATTTTGTTTTTCATTTAGTTTTATATAATTATATTAAATGTCATTTTTAACACTTATAGAAATTAAATATTGTATAATGGTTTTAATATTTTCAATAAAAATATTTAAATTTGGTAATATATTATATTTCATTTTTGGTAATAAATAATAGTTTACATGGTACCAGTTAACTCATTATGGTAAAGGATAAAATGTTCTAAAAGTTGTTAAAATAAGGGATACATATTAAAATATCAGAAAAACATATATTTATTTATTTGGTTCAGTTCATTTCAACCTCCCCTCCCCTTATCTTTAAAAATGGAATAATTTGGTTCCACTTTACCTTGAAATTTTATTTAGATTTTTTTAATGTTAAGTGTATATATAAGGTTACAACTCCCCTCACTTATAAAATGACACCTAATCACATAACTTATCCTCCCACATTATGCCCCCTAGCTCAACCAATCATTTTAAAAATCAATTATGAACACTTCCCCCCATAACATAGAGGTCCATGTCTCACCAAACTACCAACATATGTTCTCTTAAGGGGTAATCCAAATGACAATACCCAAGTAAAATGTAACTGTCTTAAACAAGTTCTTTCAAGAGTATTTCTTCTTCCAAATCCCCCAAATAAATTTTCTACATCCAAATATGATGAAATCCATATCATAAATAATATTAAAATTTTATTATGTTGATGTAATTATCACTATCCACCTCCTTTAAATCTCATTAAATGTGAAAATGTCTCTTATGAATATGCGTGGACTACCATCTTTATGAAGCATTTTATTTCAATTTTTTAGCAACACCTCTCATGGATAGTTATATAGATAGATTAAATAAATATATGTGATATCTTTTACATGATTATGATTCTATAATTATAAATTATTTTTAACCTTCATTTTTTTATCCACTGATTATGTAAAACATCTCCCATTTCTACTAGCATACTGCTACCTCAATGAAGGGTTTTGTGATATCCAATAGATCATATAGACACACCTTAGAGGGTCTCTGCAACTGATGTTGTCAAATTTTAGGAATATAAAATTCTTCTTTAAACACTTTACACCCCTTAGTACATGAAACCATTATACCAGTTATTATAGTTATATGATTTTGTGTTTCACCAAAAATACACATATATGCAATGTAGTAGAAGAACATAAATCAACACAACAGTTTTTACAAGCTTTGTCCCCTCTCAAGAATCCTACTCATTTTCCTTATATGTATTTCCATGTCATAGATTCAACACTAATATCGAATCACCAATTTCAAGTGTAGATGACTAGGTATTTTCCTAAAACCAAGGAAATCCATATTATACAGTTGTGGGTTTTCAATATTACATATGAAAACTATTTTAGACATCCTAAAGAACCATTATACTCATATATTATGAGTTATCTTCAGTTATTCATTGTTCTTATTTATGTAGATCAATATATTTCAAAGGATATTGCTACACCCCCCAAATTATGATCTCTTTCCTAAATTCAAAGTGACTAAGAGTACCAAAATGTCCTCACCAAAAACACATGAAACTCAACCACTAAATCTGTAAAACATAAAATTAATTTAAATATATAACTAAAAAATAAAATAGAAGCTTATGCTTTTATCAAACACAACACTTTATGATTGGGTGTATATATATTAAAACTAACATATCCTTTGATTTCTCTTCTCAGAAACTTAATCTCTCCACTTACTTGTTGTCACCTTCTTTAGGACACAACATGATGCAAAATTTCAGCTCAATCTTCTTATTATTCTTCAATAGAACATGTATTGGGGTCTTCTTTTTCCTCATGGAGTGATTTTTTGGTTCTATTATAGAATAATACCAATAAACACTAGTTTAACCCATTAATTTTGTTGTATGGATTAATGGATGAATTATAAATTCTCTCTTTGATGTCCACATAACATATGTTTATAGTCAACTCATTTAGTAATATTTATATTTTTAAATTACAATTTTATAAATTACATAAATATTTTTTAATTCCAACTTAACATTTGTATTATAAATTACAAACTTTTAGCCTCTATGACATTTAATTCCCTCATTTTTCATTCCCTAAATAAACGCGCTTTGTTTTTTAAACACAGTTGAATAAAAAATTAATTTTATTCATCTAAGTGAATGGTTTATTTATCTCAAAATATTCCACCATAAGATTCAAAGTTTCATTCTTTATGGATTTATAATAATATACCAGAATAATTTCTATTGCGTGGAACTCCAACTTTTAGCTTGGGAGATTCTCATGGAATTATATATAAGAATTACATTGAGTGAGTACATATCAGCGGTAACTCATCACTATTTATCCTTCTTCAAAACAATATTTATTCATAAATGAATTCAGATTTAATGAACAAGAAAGAAAATATTTTAAATCATTTGAATTATTCATAAAAAATGGGTAAATTAAATTTTAGAAAATATTGATACAACAAATATTCTTCATACTTTGATCTTTTACTCATTAAGGTTTATGATCAGAAACTTAGACATAGATTATTGATTTAAAATCCATTATAGTTATATGAAATATAAATCATTGCTCAGAATAATCATATTTAACATTCAAAAAATTTATAAAATTCTAAAAACTCAATTCTTAATTTTTTTATCTTCCCATTCTATGGTTGATGATCATCCTATATAGTTTATCTTTCATGAATCACACAATACTTGAAGTGTTCCAAATGGTTTAATTATTGATGAATAGACCAACCATCATCCGAAATATTTTTATTTTCTATAATAGATCATATTTGGAAAATTTACTTTTTTCATCTAGTGGAACTTGACAATTTTCACTAAGTATTAATGTCTTATACTAGGGACATAAAATTAATAGATTCACTAATTATTATACTAATGGAAAATAACAATACAAAAAATGACTATTCTCATAATAAGGTTTCACTATATAGAGAAAGATGTACAATGATATCAACAACACTTATGCTTCTTTCATTTTCCGATTTCACGCCCCAAAAGAATCATAGGATCTAAAAAATTCATATAATGAGCTAAAATATATATAGTGATATCTTATAATCAACACATATACTCAACACCTGAAGACTAGTGTAACAATAATTAAATGGTATTGGGATACAAAAGTGAATATCTATAATTTGGAACATGTCAATGACATGATGATCAGTGTAACAATCATCATATGGTGTTGGGATACAGAATATTTTAAGATAGCTATTCCAAGGACATGTTTTATTCTCCTTTTCTATGCAAATAATATTGTATTAGCTCAACATAATTCATGAGTGGATAATCCAATCCATCACTTGAACAATATCCTTTTCATTATTACGTATATAAAACTTAATTAAAAAACATAATTGATAAAAAAAATACCTCCAAACAAATTTCTCTACAACAATACCCCCTTTGAGTTTGTTATCAATACAAAATAATTGAAAAAACATTCCAATTTTTCAATGTAACTTTTCTCACCTGAATTTATAATAAATGAAATGTGGAAATTTATTCCCCACCTTTTAAAAAATTGTGATTCATACTTTTGTTTCTTCACCCCAAGATGTGGGATATGACTTGGATACCCCTTATAGTTCATGGAAAAGTTATTTTTCAACTTCACCTCCCTCTGATAATTTCAATTCATAATGATCTCAACAATAGATTTTCTCCATTTATGAAACTAATAACCTATCAATATTATTTCTCTTAATAATGTAGATATTCATTCAATGTATATTTGAGAGATGGAATTCTACAAGAATCACATCATACTAGTTTCATGTGAATATAGGAATATAGTAGCATCATAAAATCATCCAAAATTTATTGGAATCACATTTATATTAGCAATGTTCCATCAACTAAACATATCTAACTCTATGTTGGCCAACTGTATATAAAAAAAAGTGAAAACTTTAGAAAAAAATTATATTTATCATTTCACCATATGTGATACTAGTTTATAACATTAAAAAATTAGGGGATGCACTTATAGGTTTTCAAGAAAGTATAGGAACCTAATCTCACTTGAGTAAACACATAAAAATATGCAAGTCCATGGTCTCCCCATATCGGTAAATAACATCTATTACATGGTATATTAATTATATATGTGTTAAAATGGCGCAGTGAGAATGAAATATATACCTCTTGCTTCATATTTTTCAAGGGTATCCAGATTTATAGATTTTGGTATAATTTTCTAAGACTTTTCAATGATGGTATATTTTGTATACTCCCATACGAGGGATGACACACAACCATCACGCCCACATGTTCATAACATTAAGGCATAATAAAACACAATATGATAATGAGTTGGATAATATTTAGCTTCTTAGTTGGAGCCATAGGGAAGTGACTTGTTCCTTAACTGAACAAAAATATTTTGGGAAGCACCAATAGTTTTATATTTCTTCTTGTTATCTCCTCACTTGATTATCTAGGTCATATCACCTTTTTTTGGAATATATTTATTTCAATTTTAATGATTATTTCTAGCTATAATAGTCTTATGTACTTTAGAAACCAACGAATTTCAATTCTATTCAACTTTAATTAAATTATTTCATGTTCCATATATTCAATCCGTATGACTAGGATTTATTTAGAACTATGAAATCCCTATTTTCCATTATGGCTCGATTTATTATTGAAACAAGTTTCAAACATGATATCACTAGTTCATTACCTTTAGATTTCATCATCTATTCTTGTTGAGGGAGCCATTTCATACATATGAAAACAATATAAATATTCTTCATGAAGCTTCCACACATTTTTTTTATCAATTTTTATCATTTCCATCCGGTAAAACATCTCATACTCTTTACATGGAGTGGAAACAACTATTCCAATTTGACAATATCATTATTGGACTAACTCCCTACTTGATTTAAAGTTTTTTTAATTAACTTTATCATTAATGGACATATTTAAATATTCCATTTTTTACCTATCATTCCTTGAAAGATTCATATTCTATTATCATTTTTTGTGACATCATTGTTAGTATTCTTAATTGTCCTCTTGAAATTATTCTCCTTCCCAGATTTTTTCCCAGTGCATACTTATCTTGAATCATTACATATTTATCATAAAGTTATGGCTATATATATTTATTAATATGTTTATTATACCTGATATAATTAAACCAAAATTCATCAAAACAAGAAAAAAATGTTCAACATCATATAGAATTTTATTAGACTATCTAATATGTTCTTTAGAGAGAGATTATTAATGTAACGACCTAACCCTAGTTACCCAGAGCTGGTGCCTTATTACATTACATTAGAATGATTAAAGGAAGGAACTATCTTGAAGGAACAAATAGTTTAATAGATTTAGAAACAAGATACATACATAAGTTCAACATTACAACTGGAAATAAAAAATAACTTAAAGTTCCATTGTGGAAAAAACAACCACTATAAAGATAATCCCTGCAATTCAATCATAATATACATCTTCTTGTCTTGGAAAAAATGAAATATAAGAAGGGGTGATATAATATGCTCATTAAGGGTATGAAATAAAGTGAAATATATCATAAACATAAACATTAGGCATGGTGAATAATTGAAAACACAAGCCTTTAAAAATAATAAACATAAACACATTATAGAAGGAATATAAGCTGAGTAAATATTTCCATAATAAAACATAATCCTGGGTATTCTACTAGTTGAATAACCACATGAACTATGGATTTATTGCTTAATTATGAGGGAAATTATTATGATGGACATTCTAAAACGTACCATCATGGCCATACCCAAGACATTTAAAAATTATTAAGGCCTCGGCCAAAACCATATCTAAAAATGGGGAAGGCCTCAGCCAAGTCCATATCTATTTGTCACATTATAACTACCAATGCATCAAGGGGATATAGTGGGATACAACCATCACATATAAATTCCAATAAATTTCACATATTAATTGGGATAAACATAAATAACATATACATTCATTTGGAAACTAACATATGAAATGTAAATATCTTTCCCCGAACATTAAGCATAACCACATACCATTCAGAGTAAATGGGTGAATTTTTTTAAGATAGCACATCCATAGTAAAAATAACCATATAAAATTCAATTAAATATGGTATATGATAACATAAAATATTAATCCCAATAATACATAATAATCAATAGGATTGTTTTAACAGATGAAGATACTCTTATAATATCATTGAGTAATTCTTGAGACCAATACTCTTTAATTTTGAAAAGAAGAGTTCTTTTGGAAAAATATTTGTATAAAACCATAAATGAAGTAAGATATTATTTTCATAATAAAATGAGTGATTTTAGAAAGATAATGTTTTGTAAAAATATATTATAGAGTTATATTGAAAATAGGTAAGAGTTTGAGAAATTCCCTTGAATCGAGATTGTTTTTCGGGAAGAATTTTTGAAAGATCCTTTTAAAACATATAACTCCACATAAATGAAATTAGGATTATGGTTGGTAAAAATATATAGAACATCAACATAGAAATTATGAGGATTACATATGAATTAATAATAATTTAATTGTGGTAAGTAGATAATAAAAGTAACCAGAATGAAAATGGAGATTCGGGTGGAAATACTTTACCTTAAGTACGAATGTGTTCCACTCTTGAACTTAAAGTCATGGAATATGAAATTAAACTTATTAATAAACTAATTCAGAATCTATTAGACATGAATTTAGTTTATCATAATTTTATTAATTTCATTATGTCCTTATTGATAAGTTATAATATTTAATTTCATCATTCTGGAGTGTTTGTTTCCTTAGTTTTCATGATTTTTATATTTGTATATGAGTATGGACGCTCAGGTGGAAAGGATGTAATTATCCCAAATTGAAATTAAATATTATTTATGAATATCCATAAGTGTAAATGGTTATAAAAATCATTTGTTTACATGGTATGAGGATGAATATTTGGATGAAATATTAATGATAATCACTAAGATTATTTGGCGGTATTTGGATTATTATGGACTACTTTTGTCATATAAATTAATACTATTTTCATATACTAGTTAATAAATATTAATTACGTTATAATACATATTTTATAGTCTTCTTAAAACATAAAAATGGTTTCATGACTAGTAATGAAGGATAAATTGAAGAACGAAACATCGTCGTCCACAAAGGTTGTAAATTGGAACCTCACAAACGATGATTTCATTTATAAAAGAGAGAGTAAGAATATTGATAATGGATATTTAATTAACAAGGTATAATTACAGTACATAGATGATACTAGATTTATATGGATCAATTTTAAAGAGGAGGTTAGGAGAGAATAAGAAGAGAAGATAAATTGAAATGAAACTAAATGAAAAACAAATATGCTTTACATCTTGACATAACCTCCTTGAGAAGCTCTTTAAGAGAAAGGGATTTGGTATTTTGGTAAGATGAAGAGCTCATGGATACGGGGAGTGACTAGGTAAGATTATTTGTATAGAACATTGAGGAGCTTCATGGCTTAGAGGAATGAAAAGAAAAGGGAGTGAGGGGGGGTTATAGTGGAGGAGAGGGGTGATTTGTGAATATTTGATTCATTATTTTATTATTTCCATCAAGACAACCAATAATATTGATTCATGTTACCGATAATAGTAATAATTTCATTTCAGTTCGAACCTAGTTGACTTACATCAACCTTAAATCACTTATGACCTAATAAATCATGTATTTAGCATTTATCGTAAATTATCGTATTTTACTATTCACCCAAAATTCAAGAATTTTAGAAAAACCACAAAAACTCACCCCATCCATTTTTGACGTGTATAATTCAAAAATGAAATTCATTTTTTTAAAATAATTTTCTAAATATTTTAAATTTAATTTTTAAATAAAATAATAATTTATTCCAAAATAGAAACTTTAAAATTATAACCAACTTTATAACACGTTGAGAAATTAATCAAGGTCCCATAAAATTATCTTATAACCATAATATAATAAAGTAATAATTTATGATTAAATTTTATGAAAATACATGTCCATTTTTAAATTATTAAATTAGTCAAGAAATTGTATTTAAAATATTTATGACATATAAAAATACTGATACTTACATTATGACCATCTTTTCAATTATACGATGTCTAAATTGTGTTTATACATTCATTGGTGAAGTTTATATTTTTTTTGGCAGATATAATATTCATAAGAGTTACATTACTATTCATAAGGGTATGTTACTATTCATAAGGGTATGATACTATTCATCAAAAAATTATTTTTTTCCTTTTCAGACTCTAAATATCTTACTGAACACAGCCATGTATGTCAATTTTCAAAATTCAAATCACAGAGGTGTACAAATTATTTTTTATTGGCTAAGTTATAACAAAGTGGTGTTTTGTAAATACTTGGTATTTCATTTATTCAAAATTAAATTTATGTGAAGAATCTTATGATGTTACACTATCCCCCCTTACAAAAATTTCGTCCTCAAAATTACCAGAATTTTACCTCACAAAGGGATTTGGGTATTTCTTCATTATAAGCACCTCAAGATCCCGTGTTTCCTCCTCAATTATATGATTTTTCCATAGAATCTTTACCAGTAGAGTCATCTGATTCCATAACACTTGTTCTTTAGTGCCCAAAATCCGGATAGGGTCTTCACCATAAGATATATCAGGTTCCAATTCTATACATTCATAAGTGATGACATGCATTGGGTCTGGCATGTACTTTCTCAGTAATGAGACATGGAACACATTGTGTAATTTAGACAGGTTAGGCGGCATAGACAAATGATATGAAACATCTCCAATTCTCTCCAGAATCTCAAAAGGGCCTTTGTACCAAGGCATAAGTTCCCATTTCCTCCAAAATCATATAACATCCTTATATAGAGATAGTTTTATGAAAACATGATCTCCCACTTGAAATTTTAAATCCTTCCTTCGATTATCAAAATAACTCTTTTTTCTTCTTTGGGATGCTTTAATATGGTTTTTAATTGTCTTTAACTTTTTTTTAAAGGATGGGGCTGAAACCTCAGTTTTTTAAATCAAACACCTCTTTCAAATAGGGTAGAGGGGACTCGTTACATATAATGAAGGCCGAAGACCAAGTGGTATAAATACAATGCTTGAAAGACCATTTTTTTCCCAAAGGCACTTCGGTGAATAGTACTACTATAGTGCCCAGGCTGCTACAGTACCTGCTACAGTGCCGCAAGCTTCAGATGGATCCATATGAATGCTTGAATTGGAACTATAATTATAGTTAAACTAAACAAAAGGTAAATACTAATCCCACATACCTTGAATGTTGAGCGAGCATGATATCAATATTTCTTCTAAAGTTTGGATCGTCCTTTCTGATTGACCACCAGATTAAGGATGATAAATAGTACTCAATAGATGATTTGTATCCAATGAATTCGGAAGACCTTTCCTAAATTTCAATGTAAATCGAAGATCGAAATCAGACACTATTGAATGATGTGATCCATAATGTCTTACAACTTCATTGATATAGAGTCATGCAAGTCTCTCCAGTGGCATATCCACCCTTATATCATGGAAATGTGCAGATTTTGTATGTCAGTTCAAAATTACCCATATTTCATCATTATTTCATAGAGTTTTGGGTAATAAAGTGACAAAATACATGGGGATTTCATCCCATTTCCATGTGGGAATAGGTAGAGGCTGCATGAATCCTCTAGGATGTTGTTGTTTAGCCTTCACTTATTGACAGTCTAAACATCCTGATACATAATCAATGATTTCTCACTTCATGTTGACCCTCCAGAAATATTCCTTCAAATATCTATACATTTTAGTGCTACCAGTGTGTATTGAAAAATTTGATCTATGGGAAACATCGAATAACTCCCTTTTCAGATCGGGTATAGAGGCAACACATAGCGTCTTCCCAAATTTCAGAATTCCAAAATCACATACAAAGTCAGAAAACTTCCCATCTTTCACATCATTAATTTTCTTTTGAAGGTTCTCATCTTCAGGATAAGAGCTTTTAATCCTTTCTAATATAGATGGTTTGTAAACCAATTTAAAAAGTAATTATGTTTCACCTTATTTGACAATTATCATGTCTATCCTTATTAGATCCATGAACACATGATCTCTTTCAAACCTCATTTTGTTTAAAACTCCATGATCCTTCCTGCTCAATGCAAAAACTACCTTATTTTCCTTTCCTGGGTGGTAGTGTATGGAAAAATAAAAATCCTTAAGTAGTTTGATCCATCATTATTGCCTCATGTTTAGTTCTTTCTATGAGAAGATATAATTCAGACTTTTATGATCTTTATAAATCTCACATCATTCATCATAGAGATAGTGTTTCCATATTTTTAGATGAAAGATCACTGCATCTATCTCAATATCACAATTAGGATTGTTTTTTTCATGAATTTTTAACTTCCTTGATTCATATGAAATAACTCTGTCATTATTCATATGGAAACAACCATGTCCTTTCTTTGATGCATCCCTATAGATCACAAACCCATCATTCTTTGATGGTAGAGTTAGGATCAGATAATTCTATAATATCCTCTTAAATTCTTCTAAATAGTCCTCACATTCCTTTTTCCATACAAACTTAACCCCATTACATGTAATCATGGTTATTCGAATGGATAAATGGGAAAATTTCTAAACAAATCACCTATAATAAACTGATAAACAAATAAAACTACATACCTTAGTTATGTTTGTTGGATTAGGAAATTCTTGCACAACCTTTGTCTTCGCAGGATCAATAGATATTCTGTCCTTAGAGACAATGTGTCCAATAATGAAAAATTATTGAAGCCAAAAATCACACTTGCTAAACTTCCCATATAATTTATTTCTTCTAGGAGTCTTCAAAAGTGTTCTCAAGTGATTTTCATGATTTTCATAGATTTTGTAGTATACCAAGATATCATCAATAAATACCAACAATAATTCATCAATATATTCCATGAAAACTCTATTCATTAGATTCATGAAAATAGAGGGTGATTTAGTTAGTTCAAAAGGCATTATTGTAAACTCGTAATTCCCATATCTAGTTTGAAATTCTGTTTTTGGAATGTCTTCCTTCCTCATAAGCAACTGATGATATCTATATCAATGTCCAATCTTTGAAAAATATGGAGCTCTATGAAGTTGATCAGATAAATCATCAATTTGAGTTAGGGGATACTTGTTCATTATTGTTATAGAATTGATCTCCCTGTAGTGAATGCACAACCTCATAGATCCATCTTTCTTCGTAATGAAAATAGTAGGGGCTCCCCATAGAGATACTCTAGGGAGATTAAATCCTTTATCACTCAAATCATATAGTTGTTTATTCAATTCCACTAATTCCAAAGTGTCCATTCTCTTAGGGGTCTTTGATAGGGGCCCGGAATCAGGAATTAAGTCAATGGAAAACTCAATTTCCCACTCTAAAGGATGTCTAGGTAAATCCTCTAGAAATACATCAACATATTCTTTCACAATAGGTACGTCCTCTATTTGAACATTCTTTTCCTCACCCATAGTTGTTTAATTTCCTTCCTCCCCAAAACCGGAATTTAGTACAGCTACTGGGGGAGGATCCAAATGAGAATTAGATGGTGATGTTTGTACCCTAAAGATAAGGGATTCCACATCATCCTCAAAATTTGTAACCTCCTTCTTATTATAATAAATTTTTCTCACAATGGTTCAAAATATAATCCATAGAGAGGATTATATGAAAATAAATCTTCAGTATGACAATAAAATTAGAAGATAAATCCCGCTTATATTCTTTAATGGGGACTGACTAGCACAATTTTTTTCAATGATACGTCCCTTAGAAGTTTTGACTAACAACTCCCTTATTAAATATAATTGGAAATATCTAATTTTTATAGCAAATTAACAAGTTATGAAGGAATGGAATGATCCAAAATCAAATAAATCATTGTTTATGTTTGAGGAAATAATTAAATTACATGCCACCATGTCATTAAGAACATCATTATCTATAGTTGTGATCAAATAAGCTAGTCCCTCCTCCCTTAACATTTTCTAATGCATGTTTCCTTGACGCTTTGGAAAATCATTAGCATAGTTCCCTATTTCCCTACAATTATAGCATTTAACATTAGTTTCTTATTTCTTTCCCTTAAAATCCCCAGATTTATAGAATTTTTATCCACAGTTGTAGCACACCCCTTTTCCATTTATGCAGGCACCAGGGTGTTTCCTTCCACAATTATCACAGGGTGGAAAGTCAACTATTCCCTTCTTCCCCATTTCCTTACTTCTTTTTCCAATGTTTTTAGTAGCCCTCTACTTATCTTGATTTCCCATAAAATCATAAGTCTTAGAGAATTATTTTTCTATCTTGATATCACTTGAGACTATAACTTTATATGTTGATAAAATTAGGGAGACTAGGGCCCTTAGGAGGTATAGTTTTAAACCACCAAATAATCGATCAATATTACTCCTTGGACTATGTATGTAGTCTGTGGAATGTGTTTCCAACATTATGAAGTTATCTTCAAAATTTGGAACATTATCATCCTCTTTTTTCCTCATATTTAGAAACTACCTTTCCATATCTTCTTATTGTTCATGAGGGAAGTATTTTTCAAAGAATATTTCCTTAAAATCACTCCATTCCATCTCTTCTATTTATTCCTCCGCCTTTGTGTTTTGGATTAACCACAACCACTGATCCACATCTCTTGATTGATGATAAACTACCATGACAATGTTCTATCTTTAGTTACAACCCAAAGAGAAGAATATCTTCTCTAGGGAACATGTCCACTGCTCCGCTAAAAATGTGTTTGTAGTCCCATTAAATGATGGAGGCTAGTGTCACATAAAGAGATCTAACATAGCTCCTCCACATTGTGGATCAGGATGCTCCATTCGAGTAAGGTTATTATTCATAACTTGAGTAAGCTATCCCATTATAGGTACAAGTTTCTACTCACCAGTTACATCTCTAGAGAAAATATCACTCTCTTGCATCGGAGGGAAATCCATACATGGCACATGAGGGTTGATGTCGTTTCCATTCCTTCCACTAGGTGCTATTTAAAAATAATGGCATACATTAGATTATGTTATGAATCACAATGTATAATCTCAATACAGAAAAATTCTTAGCATGAATAGCTAATCTCATAATCATAAACACGGTTTCTTTGAGGAAAAAATTAAATTAAAACCCTTGTTAATGGATTGTAAAGAAAATGTAAATTATCCTAAGTGTATCCCCCCGAGAGTTTCAAACCAGGTGTGTAGTAAGGCTAGTTTCCTTGTAACATTATACCTGGGTCAAGCGGGAAACTCCTTGTCATTGATTTCACTCCTAGGTACATCTGTTCCAGAACCATGTCCACTTGTAGTATCCAGACATGGATGTATTTGCAAGAAATATCCACATAATATATTCCTTACCAAAATACCAGTATGTTCTTGTATATTTATCCTCAAAGAATATCATAGGTATTTGTTCCCTAATATACATTTTCTAAATGTAGTTTCCAAGTTTTCTACTAAACTTCTTCTTATACAAATAGTAATGACCCGACCCCAGTTTCCCGGAGCCAGTTCCTTATTACATTAAATAGTAATGATTATAAGAAAAACTTATCCCGAAGGAATGAATAGTTTCGTAGATTTAGAAACAAGATACATACCTAAGTTCAACATTAAAACATGTAATAAAAAAAACATTAAAGTTCCATTGGGAAAAAAACCACCGCTCTAAGATTATCCCTACAAGTCAATCATAATATTCCTCTTCTTGTCCTAGAAAAAATGAAACATAATAAGGGGTGTGATCAGATTTTCAATAAGTGTAAGAAATATCATGAAAGATATCATAAACCTAAACATTAGGCATGGTGAATAATTGAAAGCACATTCCTTTAGAAATAATAAACATGAACACATTATGGAAGGAATATGAGATGAGTAAATATTTCCATAGTAAAACATCGTCATGGGTATTATAATAGTCAAATAACCACATGAAATATGAATTTATAGCTTAATAATGAGTGAATTTCATATTCCAGACATTCTGAAACATACTTTCAAGGCCTCATCCTAGAAATCTAAAAATGATTAAGTCCTCGGCCAAAACCATATCTAAAAATGGGAATGGCCTTTTCCAAGTCCATATCTGTTTTTCTCATGAGACCTATTAAAGCATCGATGTGATATTGCTGGCCCCACTGACCACATAAAAAGTATAATGCATCCATCATATGAATGGGGATAAAAATAAACAATATATACATTTATATTGAAACTAACATATTAAATGTAAATAACATTCCCCGAATATTAAGCATAAACACTAACCATTCAGTGTACATTGATGAATGGTTTTGATATATCATATCCAAATTAAAAATAACCATAAAAAAATTCATTAAATATGGTAGATGATATCATAAAATATTAATCCCAACAATACATAATAATCAACAAGAGTGTTGAAATATATGAAGATACTCTTATAAAATCATCGAGTAATTGCTGAGGCGAATACTCTTTTATTTTGAAAAGAAGAGTTATTTTGGAAAACTATTTGTATAAAACCAGAACTGAAGTAAGATATTATTTTCATAGTAAAATGGGTGTTTTTAAAAAGATAATGGTTACTAATAATATATTATAGGGTTCCCATTAAAACAGGTAATAATTTGAGAAATTCCCTAGAATCCGGATTGTTTTTCACGAATAATTTTTGAAATATCCTTTTAAAATATATAACTCACCGTAAATGAAATTAGGATTATGGTTGGAAATAATATATTGAAAATTCAAAAAGAAATTTTTAAGATTAAATATGAATGAATAATAATTTAATTTAGGTAAGTAGATAATAAAAGTAACCCTGATGAAAATGGAGGTTCGGGTGAAAAGCCCTTACCTTAAGTCAGAACATGTTCCGCTCTTGAACTTGAGGTCCTTCAATATGAAATTAGGATTGTTAAAAACTTATTTCAGAACCTATTAGAAATTTAATAATTTTATCACATTTTTATTAAGTTCATTATATCCTTCTTGATAAGTTATATGATTGAATTCCGTCGTTCTAGAGTTTTCGTTTCCTTGGTTTCATGATCGGTATGTTTGTACATAAGTATGGATGTTCTGGTGGAAAGGATTTAATCATCTAGAATTCAAATTATATATTATTTATGAACATAAAAAAGTTTTTTATGTTTATATATAGAATTTTGTACATGGAATGAGGTTGAATCATTGGATGAAATATTAATGATAATCACTTAGATTATTTGGCGGTATTTGATTATTATGAACTAGTTTTGTCAAATAAATTATTACTATGTTAATATACTGGTTACAGAATATTAATATGGTTACAATAAATATATTATAGTCTATTTCAAACACAAAAATGGTTTCATAACTAGTAATGAAATAGAAATTTAAGAACGAAACACCATCATCCAGGAAGATGTAAATTGGAACCTCACAGACGATGATTTTATTTATAAAATAAAGAGTAACAATATTGATAATGGTTAATACATTAACATGGTATAATTAAATTATATAGATTATACTACAGTTATAAGTATCAATTGGATAGATGAGGTTAGGAGAGAATAAGAAAAGAAGATAAATTGAAATGAAATTAAATGAAAAAGAAAGATTCTTTACGTCTTGAAATATACTCCTTGAGAACCTCCTTAAGAGAAGGGGTTTAGGTATTTTGGAAAGAACAAGAGATCCTAGATGTGGGGAGTTACTAGGTAAGGTTATTTGGTCCTAAAATTGTGGAGATTTAAGGATTAGAGGAATGAAGGGAGGAGGGAGTGAGGGGGTTTTTATACTGGAGGAGAGGGGTGATTTGTGAATATTTTATTCATTATTTTATTATTTCCCTCAAGAAAACCAATAGTATTGATTCATGTGACCCATAATAGTAATAAGTTCATTATATTTAGAAACTAGTGGGATTAATTTATATTTAAACCACTTATGACCCAATAAATCAAGTATTTAGTATTTATCGTAAATTTTCGTATTTTACTATTCACCCAAAAGTCAAGTATTTTAGAAAAATCCCACAAATTCACCCCAACCATTTTTCAATGTGTATAATTCATAAATGAAATTAATTTTAAGAAAATAATTTTCTAAATAATTTTAATTTATATTTTAAATAAAATCATAATTTATTCCAAAAAACAACTTTGAAATTATAACCCATTTTATAACACCTAAATAAATTAATCAAGATCCCATAAAATTATCTTATAACCATAAGACAATAATTTAAAATTTTAGGATCACATTTTATGAAAATAAATTTCCATTTTAAACTAATAAATTATTCGTAAAATTGTAATAAAAATATTTATGACATATTAAAATACCAATACTTACATTATGATCGTTTTTTCATATATAAGATGTCTAAATTTTATTTATACATTCATGGGTGAAGTTTTTATTTTTTTACAATTTTATATTCATTTCTATTCATAAGAGTAACATTAATATTCATAAGGGTATGTTACTATTCATCAAAAAATTAAGGTTTTCTTATTAGACTCTAAATATCTTACTTAATACTACTGTACATGTCTGTTTTTTGAAATTCAAATCATAGAGGTGGAAATTTTTTTTTTAATGGATAGGTTATAACAAAGTGGTGATTTTTTAAAGACTTGGTGTTTCATTCATTCAATATTAAATTGATGTGAAGAATCTTTGGGTGTTACAATTAACATTATGCAAGGCCTCAATTTTCACAGAAATTTATTTCTTGTCTCCACTCTACTCTCCCTGACTTAAAACCTTATTGAACACGTATATAATATAGAAATACATACTTTTTATAAATTTATATTACATATTTTTATGTTAATATCATTACATAACATGATAACTTGGTACATAATCATATAGGTCTAAAGCATTTGGAAATATGGATACATAAACAACAAGTTCAAAAGTGAACTACCCCATCTCTTGTTATATTCTCCATAACTATAAAAATTATTTTCATTGTCATACATAAAACCTTTCTTCATAAACAAGGGAAAGGATAAATAATAAAGGGTGAGATTAAAAGATCAATAAGGGTAAACATAGGATACATCGATGATCACATAAGCATAACATAAGAACATGTTTATGATAACATTAGAATAACATTTGAAAGGCATACCCTAAATATAAAATATCACAAACTTAACTCATGGAGTAAATATTGGATTTTCATAAGACATGAATAATGAAGGAATAAATGAGCATGATCCATGAGAACATAACCTTGAATAATACATATATTTTTGGCATATAAATTTGTAAATAAAATAATTTCTTTAGTATTCATGGATCATTGATACTATCATAGTTAAAATTTTCACTCTCAAAACCTTTATAGTATTAATGGTTCTCTCATAATATTATCATTGTGGAAAAGTACCTTGTTTAACTGGGATTATTCCCCATTCCATTCTGGATTATCTCATGAGATATCAATATTTACATAATGCATTGGAGGGCTATATAATAATGGTCCCACCCATCATATAACAAAAATCATAAATATTTGTTCCACAATATTATAAAACAATAATCATATCACAACCCTCGAAAATAAAATATATTTCATAAACATTTCTTTATAAGATAACTAGTTGAAATTAAATTTTCTTTATAATCATTTCATCAATTCATCATGAAATAACTTGTGGAAAAGGAATGAGTTCCATAAATATATCTTGATCAAAACTATAAACAATCTAGAGAAATAGTAAGGATGGTATCCTCATATTATATCAACATTAAAGCTTATATAGCATCAAACGATTTTATCTTATAATTACAATGATTTTAAAACCTCACTTAGAACATTTCCTATGGAAAATAACTGATTCTGATTGAAATAACTTATTTAAAATATAATAATTCCCAAATGTTATGGAAAAAAATTTCCTTAAAAATAACTATGAAAACATGTAATGTAGTCATAAAATAATAGTGTGTGTATAATAATAAAAAACTGGTCATGTCGTTTATAGAAAAAGCATGATTCCTTTTACATTTTTGGGAAAAAGTAAAATATACCTCATTTTGAAAATAACAAGAAGATTCATGTTAATTATTTTTTAAAAAACTCAACCATTGTTAAAAATTAATTTAAAATATTATTGTGTAATGAAAAAATAAATTACCATTTTTTTTAGAAAAACATAGATATAGAATAAAAAGGATTATCGACCAAAGAGATAGAAAATTATACTTTTCCTTTAAAACATTATTTTATAATATTGGGTACATAAATAGATAAAAAATGAATGGAAAATAATTGTTTGAAATAAATAACTATATGATAATAAATTTCTTGAGTTTCTTGGGAGATATGTAATAATATTTCATCATCCAAAGCATAATTATAAACAATCCAGACTATAAGGAAACTACCCCAATTTCCAAGAGCCAAAGAATTATTTTATTACATTGGAATATAAACAAGTAATATTAATCATGAAGGACTGAGTATTTTAGTAACTCTAGAAATAAGATACATATATAAGTTCAACAATACAACCTCAAATAAAAAACAACATATAAATTTCATTGAAAACATCCATATCTCATAGTTTATCCATATAGTTCATTCATAAAATAAATTTTCATTCCTTGGTAAAATGAAATAGAAGAAAGGGGTGAGCTCAAATTCTTAGTAAGGGTAAGAAATATATATAGATATATCATAAAAAAACATTAGGCATGATGAATAACTAAAAACACATTTCTTTAAAAATTAACTTGAACAAATTCTGGCCGGAATAAGTGCTGAATAAATAATAACATAATAAATCATACTCATGGGGTTTCTACTAGTCTAATAACCTCAGGAAATTTCCATTAATAGTTTAATAATTAGGGAATTAATAACGTGGGACATCATAAACATACTGTCAAGGTCTAGTTCCAAGACCATAAATAACATTTTTATCAAGGCCTTGTGCTAAGACCATAGTTTGTCTAATGAAACCTACTGATGCATTGAAGGGCTATAACAGGCCCCACCAATAACTTAATAAATCCAATTAATTTTTCATAATAAATGGGTGAAAATAATCAACATATACATTAATATTGAAACTAACATATGAAATGTAAATAACTATCCCCAATCATTTAAACATAAACACTAACCGTTCAGAGTAATATGGTTACTGGTATCAAGATAGAACATCCACAGTCAGACTAATCAGAAACCCTTAAACAATATATTGTAGATGATATCATAAGAGAAAAGTCTCAATGAATTACAAGATTCAACAAGGGATGTTTCCTTAGATAAAGATACTTTTAAATGAGACCATGGAAAAATTCCTTCAGAAATAATAGATAAACATTTCAAAGAGTTCCATACCTTGTTGAAACATTCAAATCATAATCCCATAGAATATCATGAGAACAATAAGTCTATTGATATTATATACCAATGGGAAGTACATCAACCACATGAATGGAATGATTGGTCAACATGGCATATATTTCATAAAAGTTAATGTGTGATGAGAAAAATACTTTTTACTTTTAAAAAATATTTATTTTAGAAAATAATTTGATTTTACCATGAAATAATAAAATTCTAGTAATAGAAATTATATTTGAGGCATAAATTATGTCCCAAGTAAGTAAAATCATGTAAAAATAGTTCTTATGAATTTTGAGTAATAAAAAATTTTAGACAAATTTAGGGAAAGTATTTAAGAGATTTTTAATGGGGAAAGGCATGTTTGTTCTCTTAAATCCTAAAATGATCCATGATCATTTTTCTTGATAGAATGAGAGGTTTTATAAAAATCATTTTGGCTTGAAATATATTGTGGGTAATCTTGAAAAAGGGTATGAATTCAAGAAGCTCCCTTGAATCAGGTTTGTTTATCATGATAATATTTTGAATGATCCATTTATAACATGTAAATTCCTATAAAATAAAGAAGGATTATGGTTTGTAAACATATATAGAACATTAACATAGAATTTATGTGGAGTAACTAAGAATATATAATAATTTAATTGAGGTATGTAATGAAAAAGAGTAACCCGAATGAAAATAGAGGTTCAGGTAGAAATCCCTTACCACTTTGTAATCAATTGGTTCGTATGCCCCAAAATTAATATTCTTAAAATGATAAATTTAATACCCAGAAATTAAAGAGATTAATTATATGATATATCAATAGGCAGTATACGTACACCATAAACAAGTAATATTAGTAAATAAGGAATATCTCACAAAAATGGAAGTGAGACAAGGAAACCCCTTACCTAAGGTCTAATGGTGTTCTTATCTTGATCTTAGTTTCCTGGACAACCAAATTATATTCATTAATTAATATATAAATAACCCCTTATTTATGAATTTTATTTAATATATCCTTATTAATTTCATTCATGGCCTCTTGATGGGTTTAAGAGGTTAAATTTTATTGTTTGGGAGCATTTTTTTCCTTGGTATTCATGACCGATTTACTTATATACATGTAAGGATAAAAATGTAAGATGAGAATGGTTGTACAAAATAGAATTTTTAATTTATTTGTTAACATATATAATATTACATGGTTATAAAATTCATTTGGTTATTGGCAGTGAATATGAATCATTATATAATTTTTTTAATTATTTCAGTTTGGGTTAGTTGGATGTTTTTTAACACAACAAACTCATTTTGATTTATAAATCAAAACCATGTGTACAAAAATATTATAGAACCATAGATGAGAAAATATAAATATATCATAGTCTGTTTTAACTATAATAATGGTTTTATTACCAGAATTGAAGAGGATAATAGAAATTGAAAACCCATCATCCTTCAATGTGGTAAATTTGCACATCTCGGATGTTGCTTTTTACAACAAGCATAAAAGAATGGTAAAAGAGATATTATAATAAAATAATCTATAATAATAATAAAATAAAATTACATTTAAGGTACTATAGTTTTCATATCAGTTGGATGAGGATAGGTGAGTATAGAAAAGAAATAAAATGAACTTTAAAATAAAGTAAAATAATTCAAAAGAGGAATTTACCACTTGAATTAATCTTCCTTTAGAGCCTCTTTAGAGAGAGTAATTTGTCTTTTTTTAAGACCAAGGGTTGTTAGACATGGGGTAGGATTTTGGGAGGATATTTGAGTAGAATTTAGACAAGTCAGAAGTCTTGATATGAGTGAGGAGAAGAGGGGAGAATGGGTGGTTTTTGTAATGGAAGAGAGGAGGGTTTTCATAATATTTTAATCATTAGTTTAATATTTTTCCCTAGGACAATAAATAGTGATGATTCCATGACCAAAATAGTAATAAGTTCATGTGATTTCCAAAAAGGGCCCTTACATTAGTGATGATGTAGGGAGTATTGTATTTAACTCAAAATGAATATATACGGTAAATTACTAAATTTCACTATTCATAAAAATTCAAGTATTTTAGGAAAATCCCAAATATTCACCCCAACCATTTTCAATGTGTTGAATTCAAAAATAAAATCAATTTTTTGGAAAATATTTTTCTAAATATTTTTTATCTATCTTTTAAGTAAAATCATAATTAATTAAAAAAGACAACTTTAAAATTATAACTCATTTTACAACAACTTGAAAAGTTAATCAAGGTCTTATAAAATTATCTTATAACCATAAGAAAACAAAATAAAAATTTATGATTACATTTTTTGATAATAAATTTCTATTTTAAATTATTATGTTAATCATAAAATTTTAATTAAATTATTTTTGACTTACAAAAACAACAATACTTATGCTTTGATTGTTTTGCCACTTATAAGATGTCTAAATTGTGTTCATACATTTATGGGTAAAGTTTCATTTTTTGGATGATTTAATATTCATTACTATTCCTAAGGGTATGTTATTATTCATATAGGTTAGGTTACTATTCACCAAAAAATGTTAGTTGATCCTACCAGACTCTAAATATTTTACTGAACACAGCCATTTATGTCAGTTTTTTGAAATTCAAATCAATGAAGTGACCAAATTATGTTTATTGGAAAGGTTATAACAAAGTGTTGTTTTGTAGAGACTTATTGTTTCATGAATTATATATTTAATCTATTTGTAAATTATTGGGGTGTTACATTCTCCCCTCCTTACAAAAATTTTATCATTGAAATTTGAAATTGAACTTCAAGAGTTAATGGTTGATGCTTGAAAATTCCATTGTGGGAAACCCACATCAGGAATACGGTAAACATTTTATCTTAATAAGAGGGAAAGGAAAATGTAACATTTACTACAAAACTATGAATTATAATTGGACAAAATGGTCACAGAATAATAATAAAACCATCATGTTTTGATGGGAAATTGATAGAGAACATGCTTATATGAAAGATAATTACCACAAAACCTTAAACTACAGTTATGAAAAATTTCATTAATATCATGAAAATAATGATATTCAGAAAACATTTTTATTTAACACTATTTCCCTAGAGTTGATGAATTATTCCACTATATAAGACTATAAATATACATTTATATTTCATAAACACAATATTATCCTCTGTTTTTTCCTTGAACTATCTATACTTCATCTCTGAGCACATGGTGCGTCATGTAGTGATATTAGACTCTAAAACCTCAAAAAATGATAAAATTAAACCATTTCAAAAATGGTTTACCATCCCAAAATATCATCATCCAATAATTTAAAATCATTCCCATATCCTTCCTTTCTAGAAACATGTACACATGGTCCTTGGAAGTCCTAATTTTTTTAGAACCCCATGATCTATCCTTCTCAATGCATCTACTACCTTATTTTCCTTTAATCAATATGAAGTAGCCCTAAAATTTCACATTCCAAACATGTTAATATTTTAATCATTATAAATATATTAAGATTTTTCTTTCTCTCACCAATATTTTATCCCATGATATTAACTTTCTACTGAGTCACTTATCCTTGGTACAATTAATCATATGACCTCAAATACATAATGAAATATTAATGTAGTACAATCATCATATATTCTATAATTATCATAACCATTACATTGCTGATAAAATATTCAAATGAAATGATTCTTAAAGAGGCATACTAATCAGTCCACTTCATCTGCGATAGTATCATGACTTGATCATTATCTTGTAACATCATTTGGGGAATATTCTTTTGATGCTTGGGACATTGATTCACATAGTGTCCCATCTCCTTGTAGTTGAAGCATTGTAGATTGGAAAAAAATTTCTTTCCCTTGAAATCATGAAATTTCTATCATTTTTATAAACAGATATAATAAACTCCCATTCCTTTCAACCATTTACCAGGGTGATTCTCTCCACAGTTATCACATGTGGGAAACCCTTATTTCCCTTCTCCCCTTTATCTATCTTTTTATCTCCCATCAACTTCTTATTTTACTTCCCTTTAAATCCATAGGACTCGTAAAAGTATTTATATACCTTGTTAACAAATGATAATATTTCCTTATATAATGAGGATACTTAAGAGACTATCATACTTTGAAATGATCAATTAAGACCATTAGAGATATGATCATTCTTACTCTTATCATCACTTGTATTGGTGAAGTTCTAATTCATTCTTCTAGGATCCATTTCTAATCAATTCTATATTATATATTCGCTCATGAAATTTAAAAATCTCTATGACTTTAAACATGGTATATCTCATAGAAAAAATTTATTCATTATAAATCCTAGAACGATATAATTTCGTTAATTTCAGGGCATAAATCCTTCATAATGGTGGTAAATAAAATGTGAATTATCCTAAGAATATCCAACAAGAGTGAAAATCTGAGTGCACAGTAAGGCATGTTATCATGTACTAGGATACCCCGGGTTAGACCCAAAACTCCTTGTCAGATTTGTTATTCTTATGTAAATCTGTGCCAGAACCATGTCCACTTGTAGTATCTATATAGAGATATATTTTCTAGAAGGATCCACATAATCTCTTCCTTACCAAAGTTTTAAGATGTTCATGTATACATATCTTAAAAGACTATCTTAGGGTTTTTTTCTCTAATCTACATTTTCTATATCTAGTTTTACTTTTTCTTCTAATTTTTTTTATACCAACTGTATGGACCCAACCCTAGTTTCCCAGAGTTAGTGCTTTATTTTATTAAATTTGCATATAAAGAAGGAATATCAAACCAGATGGACCGAGTAGTTTAGTAGCTTTGCAAATATGATACATACATAAGTTCATCATTACAACTAGAAACGAGAAACAATATAGAAATTCCTTTGAAAAAATCAATATCTCCTTGGTTTTCCCTGCAGTTCATTCATAAAATTCCTGTTAATTCCCTGGGAAAATGAAACATAAGAAAGGGGTGAGCCCAAATTCCCAGTAAATGTAATAAATACAACATAAGATATCCTAAACACAAAAATTTGACATGGTGAATAACTAAAAACACATTCCTTTAGAAATGAACTTGAAGACATTATGGAAGGAATAAGAGATAAATAAATAATTCCATAATAAATCACAATCATTGGTATTATTCTAGTCAAATAACCTCATCAACTTTGAATTACTAGTTTCATAATGAGGGAATTCATAATGTGGGACATCATAACTGTACCGTTAAGGCCTTGTTTCAAGACCATAAATATCTATTTTGTCAAGGCCTCATGCCAATACCGTAGTTTGTTTAATAAGACCTAACGATGCATCTAGAATTTTGTATTTACCTTATTGTCCCAAAATAGTTAGGAAATAATATTCATTCAATATAGTTCATTCTATTTCATGAATAGTTATATATTTTATTTCTATGATTACATTCTGTTTTGGAGTTATTAGAGTACAAAAATATTATCTAATATCCAATTTTGAGAAAATAGTATTAAATTATTGATTCTCAAACTGTACTCCATGATCAATTATCAATGAAATAATTTTAAAATCTATTTAATTTTGAAAAAAACTTACAGAAACTCAAAAATATAAAATAATATTAACTTTTATAATTTAAGAATTAAACCAAAGAAAATTTGGAAAAATCATAAACTAAAAAAATGATAATGATTATGTCATCCAAGCTTTCTAATCATGAGGGTCAAAACAAATCCATGTGGATGAGTTCTAGAGTTTAAGATATAAAAACCTTATTAATTGATTTTAAAGATGGATTATATTATTTTCCTATCTAGAATGCATTAAAATATCTATTATCATCAAAAATATGATTGGAATGTTATAAAACTAGCATCTTCTTTAATAACATAGATAGGAAAAATATATTAAAAGGAACAAGTCTCATATTCCATATCAAGGATTCCATTATTTCAACAGTTATACATATCACTTTCATCTCAAACAATGAACAAAGGTATAATGTATAGAATTTCCTAGTTCTAGGTTCTCTAAATATTAGTAGTTTATCATTACAAAAAGAATAATATTTATTAGAAAACTAAAAAGAAAATAAATTATATCAATGATTATAGAAACTTATTAGACCGTGCTTCAATCCTTGTTGATATAGACTATTGTTGATCATGATTAATTTTGGATATCTAGTTTATCCTACTCTAATTATCCTTAATTTTGAATTTTAACTAGTGGTAACCAGAGCTTTATCTATTTTTGATAGTGTATGTATCATTGAAAAGTCGCAAATCAAGTTCCTTGAACAACCACTATCCATATACCATATTACATATATTTCCTATTATTTTCACATACAAAAATATAAAACATATACATATTATGGTTCCCAAATTTTTTTACTTGCAGCTTCAACGAGAAATAATCTTAGCAACCTCATAAATTTAATATTATAAGAACATACTTGCTATAAATGTTTGGAAACCTAAGATTTCTTATCACTAATAATTTGAGGATTATTTAAGAAATTACTATAAGCAAAATTCCCACTAATTCCATAATAAAATTATGCAACTGGTGACCTGCTATGATTTTTTAAACAATAAAGTAATATCTATACACCTAAGGATTCTCACCATTATATCAAATACCATATCATTTTTTCTAAAAAAAATTTTGCAAATAATCTTTTTTACAAAATATCCTCCCATTGTAAACAAACTAGTAGCACTTTGAAAATCTTCTACATTAAAAAATAACAAATTAAATTTTTTCAAACACAATGGTACTATAAGGCCTTGGCCTTAAACATTACATAATCTTGAGTTAAGTTAATAATTCACATTGAGGATATTTTCATGTTTATATAATTATATAATCAGGTCATAACATATACATAACAACTTGAAAATTACATGTAGATACTTCTACTCAGTATTCATTTTTTTCCTAAAATAAAAACTCTTTGAAAAAAGGGTCAGGTATAGTTCCATGTTTTAGATAGCATGAATTTTACTTGATCCCATCATTGACCTTATTCCAATTTATGTCCTGTGAAAAACATTTCAAAAACTAGGGATGAGCATAAAAAGCTCAGTAAGGGATACGCAAAGAAAGAAAACTGTTAGTTTTTCAAAAAAACAAGAAAACCATTAATACCTTATCATAAGTAATAATTTTAACCTTTATGAAGTAGTAAGTACTCTTCAATGAACATAAGATCATTGCTTACCCTTTTTTAACCAAAATATTACCATAAAACCCATAGAAAGAACACATAACATATAAAGGTAACTTGGGACATAAACATACTTATATGGATTAACCAAATGGTCGACTTTGACCTATATCACTAAATGGAATATCCATAAGGCCCATTTCTATACCCAATGCATTGGAGGTTATAATGTAACCAACTGTCCTAGTTTATCACATCACCACTAATCATTTGGTTTATCACGTAACCACCTATCAAATGTCTAAGTACCATTATAAAATCATAACTCATAAAATATTTCAAATATAAACATTTCACTAATAACATTTCATTTACAATCACAAAAAATAATTTCAGGATATTGAAATAATAAATCCATTTCAAAATAAATTTCAATAATAAAACATCTAGAAAGTAAATAAGGGGTTTCTTTTTCATTTTAGAAAACATTAAGGCTTATAGAGGAAGCCAAATAAATATTACGATGACAGAGAGGTCATTGTCTCCACAAACGTTAAAAACATTCCTTTTGTTGTTTAGTAAAATGATTTGTTGAAAGAAGATTCTCTTTGAATGAAATTACAAGTCAAAGGGTTTTCTTATATACCATATAAAATAAGGTCATGTATAAATCAAAATATGCCTCAATGAAAGGAGATTGATACGATGTCCCTTACCTTGGGTCAGACTTGACACGTTCGTTCTTTAATTTCTTGAATAATAAAATTATGTTAATTTATAATTTCTTAATAACCCTTTTCAATTATAGTATTCCTTTTATATCAATTATTACCTTTCTATAACAATTATTTAATTATTTTAGTTCATATCAGACATTTTGTCGATGTTCAGAACTTGAGTGAAAAATGAACTTGTTATAAATATAAATTGTCCATGTGGTCAAAATTACATTATCTCTAGAATTATATCCATGATTTATATATAATATATATAATATATATCTAGTATATTTGTATTTATAATAGTCCATATCATTTTGATATATGAAAATGAAATGTACTGTTCATAGAGACGGTAAGTCGTACGTACGCATGAACGCTACTTCTATTTAATTTTTTTCAATTTAAAAAGAATGAAAACCAAATTATTCCTAGTTATAATATTATTATTTTATAATATCATATATATTTTCATTACCTCTATCCTTTATACGTTCCACATATGGCATGAATGAGTCATATCACTTTGAGGGGGTGGTAGTTCGCACTTCCTCAAATGAAATTATCAAGTTTACCGATTATGGAAACCATAAAGGTATGCTATAAATGAAAAATACATAAGTATAGAGATAGTATAAATACAATATATATCACACATAAATAAAGTGCCATCATAATGGCCACCATGAGTGGAATTTGGAGATATTTGAACAATCATCATTTCGTGAGGTAGTGGTTCTTCGTCCACAGAAACAGTATCTTCGTATCCATTAGATGGAGGTGTGTGGAAGTGTAGTTAGAATAATTCTCATAAAAAAATCCTAGTATATTTAGGAAACTGGTTTTTTTATAAAAAAATTATTAAAGAGGGTTTATGGGGTTGGAGAAGTAAAATAAAAGAAAAGTACTTAAGAGAAGATGTTACCTTTAAATCAAGTATCTCTCTTTGGGTTGAACAAAAAGGATTACATGAAGTGCCTTCTGCCTAAGTTAAGGACTCTAAGAGGAATATAGGGATATAGGGAGCTTAATTGGTTAGAGGTTGGACGAGCCCAGGGGATTTATAGGTGTGAGTAATGGGTTAGATGTGATGGCTTTTTATAAGGGGGAGGAGGGGCTCTCTAGGAATGTTTGAAAATATTATTTTATTATAAACTAAATTTCGGATTCAAAAGATCCAAAACGTATTAAATTATAAGGGAAGATTAACATTATTCTAAATCCTCTCAACCAATAGGTATTTGACAATTTTTGGTTTCAAATTAACCTTATCATTTAGCTTTAACCCTTAGTTAACTAATTTGACTCTTACCATGTCTTCTTGTGTATTCACTCTATAAGGTTAATATAATTCTATAAAAAGACAATAGAACCAAAATTGGTTCAATAATGACATTGTTTTACAATATCTAAGTCATTTTTAAGAATCTTATATTTTTAGGATTTTTATATCATTTAATAAAATAATTTTTGTTTTAAAAAATCATTTATGTTAGTTTAAATACTATTCATATCACGACTTTTTAAAAATTCAAAAAAACTTTATTATTTCGAAAAATAATCCTTAATTCAAATATATCAATTCATAATAATCTATTAAATTCGTGGATGGCATAAAAATTTTCAAAATAAATTTATTTTATTATTTATAATCTAATTTATTTAAATAATTCATTAATGAGGTAAACACTGCATCATTATTGTGACATAAATAATTTTATTTATTTGATGTCTTGAAATTATAAAAAAACTACCATGATGTATGAAATATTGGTAGACATAAAATTAATATTTATAGACTAAGATATAATATATGTAACCCCTTGAAAAAATTGATTTACTAAAAGATATATGTTTAAGTCATTTTTGTCTTTACTTTAAATTAACTAATATAAAGTGTCATTATCACTCCCATGTGGCTCCATGGGGTCCTCAAATTGACCAAAGGATTCAAATTTTCAGATAGTTATCAACCAATAGGATTAGGACACATTTTAAGGTAATTTTATATTATTATAATAAAAAAAATTTACGTTTATTTACCATATTTACTCTTTAACCATGGAAAATAAAATATTTACTGAAGTAAATATCCATAATGTCTAAAAATAAAATTTACCTATTTAAAAAATTTAGACCTTCTAATTTAAAATATGGAATCCATTTTAGAAAATTCAAAACATATAAGTGGCAGAAATTAATTTAAAATTAATTCCTATTGTCAAAACAAAAAGTGTGTTTTTAAGAAATAATAACTTTGAAAACATTGACACTTTTTTATGTCCAATTTCATAGTAAAACTACATCCAATGACCAAAATTGGATTAAATGGTAAAAATATAATCTAATTTCACTTTAAAACCAATTAAAATATATTATCAAACCATATAAATAAATTAGTTTAACAGGCAATTTTGAATTAAACTACAATATTTTCCACTATTCATAAAAAATGAACACTATCAGAAAAATACCAAAATTTCATCCAAAGTAAATTTTGATGTCCCGATTCTAATGAAGAAAATTATTTGGTCAAATAAAACATATAAAAGTGAAAAAAACTATATATGAAAATGGTTTTCCATCAAAAGGCAGTAAATCAACCTTTTAAAGAATATTAGAGTATTTATGCTTAAAATTGGATTCTTTTTTATTTCAAGCCTTTAAAATTTATTGGATAAATGTAAAAAAAATTAAAAAACATATATAATCATAATTTAGATAGTTTTGTTCATTCTCGCCATTATAATGGCTATAAATTATCAAGCATTTAAAATGATATTATGTTATTATTTTATTTATATGTATAATTCCACGTTCTTTGCAACATAAGATTTCAAAGAAACTTTTTTTTGCATATTGGGTACACCATCGAACATAGAACCCCCTTTAAAGAAAAATTAATATTTAATTCACAAATATTAATAAATATGAAAATTTCATATTCTTTATTAACATGGGATGTTACATGTACTTAAAATGGATTTCAATAATTTTTCATTTATTTCTAGGTGTTTTTTTAAATGTAATATTTTTGAAAAAAGATATTATTATGAATATTCTTTAAATATTTATGCATTTTCATTTGGGATTTATATTTTCCTTTATGTGTAGAATAGTATTCAGAAAAATTTTCATTATAGAAATGTTCAGAATCAAAAGTAGAATAATTGAAAGAGTGTGTACCATATTCCTTAGTCATAAATTACATAATTTGTTTCTGAATCGATAAAACTAGTTTTGATTTAGAACATAAAGATATTTTCAACTCTTCAAAAAAACTCCATGCATCCTTCATGTCTCTATTTATTTTTGTTCATACATGCCTTTCATTTTGAGCTTCTTCTCCTTCATTTCTATTTTTATCTTCCTCTTATACTATGGAAATTAGGTTTCATATACCCTATCTTCCTACATTCATAAAAAAAAATTAGATCATAAAAATTCTTCTTAAAATCATTGAATGACTTCTTAAATCCTTTCTTAATTTTATAGAACTTTTTAAACCATATTTCAAAATGTGAAACATCCTTTCTATATATTAAAAATACTTGAATACTATGAGTATACAACATCCTCCGTCATTTTTTTCATTTAGAATAGTAACTTTTATTGATGTATTCACTTTTGGGATAATTTGGTGATCTTCAACCTCTCATTTATTTTCATCCATATAAATCATTATATTACAAATCAATTCCCTCATTAATTTATCTTTGACTATAGTTGATTATGTGAATATATGAGATATTGTATTCAAATTAGAGTGTAAAACTCTAATTACCTTCAGAAAATGATCTAATTATAGGAATAGATTTACAAGGGAAGAAACACCGTTGAATATTCAATTTAAAAATATATTCATTTGAGTAATACTTTTAACTTCATATAGTCTGAAAGTATAATGTTTTAATTTATTTTGTGTTGTACCTAAACTATCATACCTTATTGGTTCTGTCATAGGAAACTTCAATTGTCTAAAACATACCATAATAAGTAGAAAACCATGAAACATGGTTGAATTCATTAGGTATATGTTTTTAAATGATTTTATTTATGGATCCCAATTTTATAGCATAATCAAATTCTTTGGTAGCATCCCATTTTTTGGATCTTTTTTGGAGAACTCATACAATTTGACAACCATTATATATACTTTTATAAATAGATTCCTTAAATATATTACTATGTAGGAATTCTAGTATCTATAAAACTTTCCATTGATTTTTCTTACCCTTATCTTTTAAAATCCATATTTATACTCAGCCATATACATCTTTCTTGATAGTGATTTTTTAAATAATTATTTCAGGAGAATAGAAAGATTATTAAGAATAGAAATCCTTTGATACCAATTTTTGGGTATGAATTAATATGAAGACACAATATGAGGGTAAATTGAGTTATTTAAAAAAACATGAATAATTTAAAACCAATAACCCTTTTAAATTTGGAGTGAAATATTTTTTTCATTAATTCAGATAGATTACGAAGTGGAAAAATAAAAAAAACACATCTATTTTTATACTAGTTCAGGGCACAAAGATCCTATAGTCCACTCCACCAACACTCAGCCTGTGATCTTAATGATTTCTACAAGTAGATCTGTTTCCAAGGGATATATATAGTTTAGTTCAAGTAACTATAACTTTTTAGAACTATTTTACACGGATTAAAAAAGAAAATACAATGTTCCTCGAAACACTCAACACCAAAGGGATCAGAACAATATGAAAATATTTTATTTGGAAAAAATATCATTAATAACATTCAGATGTAGATGTTACAACTAAAAAATAATATATCTTTAGATGAATAAAAGAAATTATTTAGAGGAAATTCTTTATAAGGAAACTCTGAGTAGCTGTAGAAAATTTCAGGATGAAAATGTATTAGAAAAATAACTTCTTAATAGAAAGACAAATACATAGTAGTATATTATAAACTATATTATCCAATGTTTAGTCCTAATAATTAACTATGATGAATTATAGTATATTAATTATAGGTAGAAACTTTTACAACATCAATATTAATATTCATATAATTTATCTATAAAATTATAAAGAGATTAATCTTGTAGAACATCAGATAAGGATAGAGTTTTTAAAAAATATTTGAATCAATGGTATCAACACAATGATCTCAACTAAAAAAATATATTGATAATAAATTAGACATTTTATTTCATTCTGGTCAATCATATCTAAAAATATTTTTATATAAATCATGACTTTCAAAATAGTTAATGCATTTGAAATTTTAATTAAAAAAACTAAGAATCATATATTCCAATATAAATGAGAAATATTTATTCTTTTGTTTGATATCCTTTAAAAAAGCATTTGAATATATTTTTATTGAGATTTATACTCAATAAAATCCACTTCATAAATCAAAATAAATATAGATAATTAAAATCCCTAAAATGAATGATTTAATGTAGGGTTTCTCAAAGTAAGGAAAACTCTAAAATTATGGTACAAAACTTATGGTTGATAATTTTCTTTTGGTTAAAATATGATATTTTAGATACTAAAAGGTAGCATTCATCACAATGTATAAGTTCCCAAACCTAATGTTAGATCACATGGGATTTTTAAAAAGTAATGTTCATTATAATAATTTATGTTCCCAAACATATCATTGATCTAAAACATGGGGTTGGATACCAATTTTTAGTTGCAAAAACATTTTTTTAACATTTATTCTAGACAACTTCAAAAATTCTAGATTATGTTATAGAATATAACATTATAAGAATTATTATAAAAATAAATTTCACATTTCGATGGAAAATAAATAAATATTATAATAAATATAATCCTAAAACACAATAAAATAAAATTTATTTGGAAAAAATGTGGGTTTTTATGATAATAAAAGTCAATGAGAGATTAATGAGAAATTGTTGGATCGACATTTTCATTCCCAAAATAAAGACTAAAAACACGTTTTTTAGAAAATCCAACATTATTTACATTTACAGTCAGGAATATTTTACCACAATTTCCGTGTAATTATTTTTTATAGAAGTTAGTATCTAATTCTAAATGAATGATAAATCTATTTTTCTAAAATCTTTGAATTTCATTATAAATGTTCCAAATTTATATTTGTATCATTTTAGGAATTAGTAATTTTTTAGTTTCTTTATAGAAGTTTGAGAATTTTTTTTCTTACATTTATGTAATAAATATATTTTCCCACATTCATATACTTTATTCATAATGAATATTAATTCAAAATATTCAATGGATTTTCAATGAATATCCTATAACAATTATTCTAGGAATTTTTAGTTTTTAAAATTATTAATATAAAATGATGTTTTTACTTATTTTCAAAACATATTTATAATTATTTGTAAAATCATTTTTAAACTATGTCAAAATCCATTAGGGAATCTTAGGATTCACTAGAGATATTATATGACGATACCACATAAATTTTTTCTCCATATGGATTATGATGATGATGCTCTAAGGATGTTGTTTTGAAACTCATTTAATTCCCATGGGGTTATTAATATATGATGAAATGATAAAGTTTTTCCTGTGGTTTTATTTATGTATCATGTGATCCATGAATTATATATCCCTCAAATTTATTAAGTAAATATTGATATCTCATTATATATCAAGAATTTGAATTAAAAGTGAACCCAATACACTATTGGACACTGTCTATAATGTTGGGATAGTCTTGGAAGTGATCCTTAACTAATGAAATGAATTTCTATACTTATGTGTATTCCAAAAAAGAAATATAATGATTATGATTTTCTCCCAAGTATCATTATTGATTATTGATGATTATACACTATTAGGAATAATGTATTGTTTATGAAAACCCCTTTTCCATGAAACCTAATTTATGGAATGTGACTTCTTGGGCATCTTCTCATAAGTTTTTATCATGCTATTATACCATATTACTTATCTTTTTCTAAGATATATTCTTTAATTTTTATCTTATAGTTGTATACATACTGAACATTTGAGCTTTCCATTTCTTTTTATGTAATTTCCTAAAGATATTATGAAAGATGTTAACTAGGATATGTCATTTAAGGGTACTATGGGATAACAACATTGTGGGAGATGTTGATGATAATTAATGAAATATATTAGTTATATGTCAAGTCTCAAAAGATGAAAACCCATTTTACTTATCAGTCATGGATTATTCTGATATCTATTTAATTATTCATCTAAAATGATCGAATATATATGTATGTAATGATAGGGTCACCTCAGACTCTGAATTCCAAGTCACTCTATCCATCTCTGAATACCCATACTTGAAACACCTATTTCTAAATAATTTTTAAGACCACACTTTACAACTTAATCACATAAAAGAAATCACTTTGAAGTATTAAAATGGGTTACTAGGGTTCAAACACAAAACTTTTTTTTATAAAAAATAGCTTTAAAAAATGAATAATCATTTATTAAATATCCAAAAATAGTTCCAAGAACACCTTTCCCTTCAAATTAATTTTAAATATTCCTTCAAGGCCTTTGGAAAATTAGATATAACACATTAGATAACATATTTAAAAATTATGTCTATAAAACCATTGAAACACCTTTATTTCAAGTATAGAATCCCCTGAAAACATTTTAAAACATCATTAAAATTATTTCATATACATAAAATTTTATATGGATAAAATTTTTAAATACTCAAGAATTTAATGACATGGTCAATAAAGATATTAAAAAAAATAAAAACATAATTTATTTAAAATACATTTCATTTGAAAATACATGTATAGTATTAAAATTAAAAGGGTTCAAAAATACTTGGATGACTAAATCCTCATGATTAGAAAAATCGTAGAGATTAAATTCATCTACTGAGGAATTAAGGTTCAAGGGTGAATGCGAAACCAAGAGGAAATAGAATAAGTAAGGATAAATAAGTGTAAATGGGAAATCTACATTCAAATCAACTAGAAATCAATTAGGAACAGGGTTTGGATTCTTGAAGGAGGAGGAGGTGGAGAGCTATATCAAGCTTCTTTTCAAGAAGTCTATGTGAATGTGGAGGAAAAGAGGGACAAACAAGATTAAAAATTTAGTTTGGATAGAATAAAAACACATAACATTAATAATGGGCATGAGTTTTCCATGATGTGGCCCTTTGAACCACGATTTGCAACCCATACTTTAGTTAGAGCACAATCCCTAAGGCTCAAACCATTATAGCCTAGACCGATACTCTATAGTATTTGGAACCTTATTTATGTATCCAAACGGTACTAAAATTTTAATACCATCCATGGAATATACCACATAATATGGGATAGTGAAAATACTATAAGTAGTTTTAAAATCCTGATTACAATGATACCATGACGTGGGTTTCCCCTAGACCTTCCCAAAACAGCCATGAAAAATAGTCCATGATATATTCTCTCACTGTTTTGGTCCCCAGACAACCACCATGACCTACCATTATGGTGTACTCCTATCCTTACTTTCTATTTTTGGAAGGGACCTCAACCACACACCATGACTACCATAGTGCCCGACTGAGGCATTTAAACCTTCCATATTTCCCATCAATGAAACATAAAAATGGAAATTCCCTCTAAAATTTTCGTTTTATAGGTGATCACCCAATTTTCATTTGTCGAACAAGAACCACATTCATTTCTCAAATTTTCATGATGTGGTGAGGTCACTTCCACGTCAAACACTACTTATAAAAGTTCAAAACACATATAAAATGATTAAAACTATATGACCAACATGAAAATTCCCATAATAATTTTTAACATTTAAAACATCAGGGATATAAGGGTATCATATCAATCATAACAAAAGAAGAAAAATCATAGGTATCGAATCCCACAATTTCTAAATGTTTGGTGATAGTGAAATAATCTCGGGATACCTCATTGTCCATATGGATGAATCCCAAAGAAAAACACATTGACATGTGGTAGTGATCCCAACACTATAATATATTTATTGTGCATATTTATTGAATATATGGGTTTGGGGAATAGTTATTTTGGGAGGCTAACTCCCGGGACTTAGTTTTCTAAATTCCTTTGATTTATGAATTACATTTTATTATATAATATCTAAATTACCTCCATTTATTTTTGAACTCTATTAAAATATATGTATAACTGACTACGATTATTTTGAGGGAGAAAAGGTTTTAGTCCTTGAGAGTGATTATATATATTACAATGTCTCTAAAATAATATTCATACTTTATGGAATCATTATGTAGTTTGATTGGGGTTTGTGGAAGTTGTTAACAATTTCTTTTCATAAGAACCTTACCTACACTGTATGTGTATTAATGTTTCCCATTATTTAACTATCCAATTTGTATTTTGGGAACTAGGTGGTGATGGAGTGTTCAATGATAATGGTTATGTAGGTTAGGGTTCATTTTTTGGGATTAGAACCTTAATGGATTAATTTTTCAATAATGAATGTTTTATATAATTATGCCAAGGGTATCACTATATACCCTTCACGGTGGGTATAGTAGTCCACATCTAATGTTAAGTTAATTTTTTTAGTTAAACAAATAAAATGATATTTAATAAAATTAAAATAGATACAATAATACTGATTTTTTTGAGGATAGGTAGATTTTGGACAATCAATTTAGGACCATAATATAATGAAACTGGTAAAATTTTGAATACTATTCCATAATATTTCTTACAACTTATTCATTTGGATCTAAATTCATTTTTTTCTCTTTTCAGATAATAAGTCCAGACACAATCTATTTTTTTCCTTCCAATCATAAAAATAACTAGAAATATAATTTGTGGAATGTTGATCATTATGAAAACTTAGATTCATTATGAGATGAATCTATAGTAATCAACAGTAATTTATTCATAGTAAATGTATAAATATTTAAATTTATTGATACAATATAGAGTAAATAAAATTATCTAAATTTTATTAAACACCTCCCATTTTCACATAAGGATAGATTAAGGGGTTAAATTGTGATAATATATTCAATAAGCACCTTGGTGTTTAGGATATACTATAGAGTGATTATTATAGTGAATTATATTATATAGTTGGCATGTATAATATTTTTTATATATATCCATAATGGTGGTGAGTATGGATTCTACACATGTTATATAAAGATTGTGTTTATGATATACAGATTGCGTATATTGGTTGGCCATTAGTGAGGACAATAAGATAGTGGTTGTTATGACTGAGCCTATCTCTATGATAGGTTTATGAATTAATAATCTTAATTAGGGTGATTTCATTGATGTTTTTTTATATATGAACAATTATGAATTTTTATACTTTATTTGTGAGTATGCCATTTCAAAAAATTAACTTTTTTGTTATAAATCCTTTATCAAGCCTATGATTGCTCAAAATGGAGTGTGTTTGTTTTTAATTTGAAGTTAAATTTTATAAAATTATGATTAATATTATTATAATCATTCCCATTAACATATATATTCTTTTCAATTTAGTGACCACTAATCTAAGATCTCCCTTATCTTTTCAGCAGTGGATATATATTTATTTCTGGTGGTTGAATCTGTAAATGATGAAGTTGTATAATGTTGATGTTGATACTGTTGATTTAGGATTGTGACCCATTGGTTGTACTTAGTATGTGGTATTTTGGTTATTATCTGTGATTTATTATAGCGTTTTAGTTATATGGATATGTTTTTTCTTATTTTATCTTCATTAGTGTTTTTATTGTAGTTTATAATTTCTTAACGTTGGTTGAACATTGTGCAAAGGTATCTGTGATATTGGGGATAAGTATTAATGGGTGGTTATCTATTTTACCTCACTATTCACATCATCTAGCATGGTCCTGCAGTGGTATAATTCTCAGGAGGCATACCAATTGACATCATCTACCTTCATTAAATTATATATATTTTTCTTTTTTCTTTGACTCTATATTATATGTAATTAGTTTTTTTGGGATGGTTTTTATATACTTTTGGTTCTCACCCCCCCTAAAATTGAATTTTATAAAATAATAATGTAATTAGAGAGGAAAATAAAAAAATGGGGAAATATTATCATGTTTTGAAAAGTGGAATGATTACTTGTAATGAATGGCCATGGTCCGCTTCAACAAAACTTATGATGAAATGGGGGGATACAATGTGATTTTATACATTTTTTATTAAGTTATTTGGATATCATTGATAATAAGACTAATTATAGTGAATGGGTTGAGGGGAAATATCACCAATATGTTACTCATTTTTTATTACACTATAGTACAAAGATAAATCCTTTTTATTACAAATAATTCTGAATATTCAATTGGGAGAAATAGCTTATAGTAACATACCTTGTCACGTATAAGCATAAAATTATGTGAAATATACATACCCATATTCAATAGGTCAGGGACTAGTGACCAAAGCTAAGGTTCCCTCTAAAATGAAATAGAATTACCTATAAATATAACACAATAATGCTTGTAATGTAACATCAACCAAGATAATATAATCGAAAAATAAACACTAGATTATAATACATTCATATATAATAATTATCTAAATATTATAATGTAAAATAATTCATTAAATCACCATATATAAAAAAAATTCCTGAATAGATGTGATCTTATATACATATTACATGAATGTGGTCCTCCTAATGAAATTATATGCCAGTAGTTACCACATCTACCATATATCTCTATCCTCCATGATTATTTTTCATCTATATTACTAATCTAAAATTCATGTTCATATAGAAGAGTGAGTAAAAATACAGATTATGGTTATCCTAATTAGTTCTTCAACCCCTATAAACAACTAGTTTCCATGTTCATCCATAATAAGTAAAGTCTAGAAAATCCAAACTTTCATCACAAATCAATATAAATCATAATAATATTTATTATTTAATTATTATCCTATTTCAAAATCATCACCTTTTCCATGATGAAATTTTTTAATATATTCACATTTATATATAATTCATAATATAAGAATATGAGTTCCCCCACCACATACTATGTAACATCCCAGGTAAATAAAGAATATGACATTTTTCTATTTATTATTATTTTTAATTAATTATTAATTTTATGTTAAAGGGGACACTTTTTCCTACACTGTACTCAACACGCAACAAAATATTTCTCTGAAATCTTACATTGCACACAACGTTGAGTTATACCGAAAAATAATATAATAATATTATTAATTTCATTGGTAATTAATGGATAGACGTTGTATTGGAAGAAATGAACAAAACTAAATAAAAAATGATTACTGACATTTTCTAAATATTTTTCCATTTATCTAATTAAATTTAGAGGCTTAAAATGTGAATGAATCCAATTTTAAGCATAAATATTCTAATATTCTTTAAAGGGTCTATTTACTGTCTTTTGATGGAGAGCCCTTTTTAAATATAGTTTTTGTACATTTTATATTGAAGTGCCCAGATCAGTGTGAATCACTGAGAGGGGGAGGGGGTGAATCAGTGATCCCTTAAAACTTTTTACTAATTGATTCCTTATCAATTAAACCTCTATGGCTGGTTAAAGCCTCGATCCACTCTTCTTGTATCTCTCACCTTTCCACGAATGATACAGTAAATGTAAAGGCACTGGACACAAGGATTTACAAGGTTCGGCACCAAAGGCCTACGTCCTTGCCATGTTGGTTATACGCCCCAACATGGTTTCTCCATTATAACTTGTTAGAATTAAAATGGTCGATACAGAGTCCCACTGTATCTCTCCTGAGTCCCACAGGAGGGTCTTTATACTGCATCCCACAGTGTTACCAGAGTCCCACTGGCCTGCTCCAGAATCCCACTGAAGACTTCTTCTCCCTGAGTCCCACAGGGTCTTCTCTTGGCTCCTCGAGTCACACGAGTAGCTCTTCTTCTCTTCAAGTTCTTCAAGTATCTTCAGCAGTCTAGGATAAAGACTGCTAGCCTTGCTCTGTACCTCTGATCACTTGTGATGATCAGGTCTTCTCGTCTTGCTCAGGCTTTATCTCCTTCTTCTCAGGATGACCTGGCTTCTCTCTTCAACTACTGAATACTCAGACAACTGATATCTTTAACTTCAGTCTGGTCCAGTCTCACATCAGAACAACTTCATGCACTGAGTGCATGGCATCTCTGCTTCCTCATGCACTGATTGCATGGCCTTCTCAAATTCTTCAAGATCCTCTTGTCTTGGTCAACTCAAATGCACACAACCGGATTTGGACTTTGATTACGTGCGCATGTGCATGCATGCATGCATGCACTTCCCCTTTCCTCTTCTTGCTGCAGTAGACCCACAAAGGGTGTAACACTTTTAGCACACACACCTTCTTCCTTCTTCACACTTTGTTCTTTTTGTTTACACACTCACAAGTGTGTTGTTCTTTAGTGTGAGGGTCTCCTCTTTCTTCCTTCTTCTAAGTGTGTTCACTTCACTTAGTGCACACACACTAGGTTCGGCCTTTGAGTTCTTTTGCACACACAAATGCCTATGGCCTTCTTCCCTTCTTTTACTCTTCCACTTTGCACACACACTTTGTTTTTCTCTTTTAATCTTCAAGTGTGCACAACCAACCCGTAGGGTCTTCCTCACTTGGCACACACACAAGGTGTGGTCTCAGCCTCCACTTCTTCTTGCACACCAAATTGGATACGGCCTCTTCACTTGTTGCACACACACAAGAGATGTGGTGGCCTTCCTTCTTTACTATGCACACACAAGAGGCAAAGCCTCGGGTCTTCTTCCCCACTTTAGCGCACACACACATGGTATGCAACCTACTGCCGCATAGGGTCTTGGTGTAGCAAGCACACAGGGTGTGAGGTGCAAGGGCCTCCTCCTCTTCTCAACCGCCGTGCAAGTGTGCAGAGTGCAACACCGCGGGCTCACAAGTGCTTACCGCTTAGGGGGCCGCGGTGCACAGAGGGAGCACGCAAGTTGGCGCAGCCCAACCTCCTTCCTGTCGCGCAAAGAATTAGCGTGCAGGGGACCCTTCTTCTTGTCGCGCAAAGGTGTTGCGCGCAAGGGACTCCAGCCGCACAAGTAAACTTGTGCGGGGCTTCGACTTCGCGAGGCAGAGCCTCACGGAACACAGTTTTTCAATAAAACTTCAGCCAGCAAAAACGGGAGCTCAACCTCTCTTTTTATAGGCAGTGGTGAGGCGGTGCATCCGCGTGAGAAATATTTGATCTCCCGAAGATTTCGGATCTTCAAAATCTTCAAAATCTTGATTTCCTCTCTGTTCAAACATGGGTTCTTTTATTTGCCCTTTCTTCACGTTCATGCGACTTAGAACGCATGCACGACCTTCTTTAAGCACTGCCCATGCAAATCATAAACCATTCATAGCCTCGACAGATTCTCTTGCCTCGACCGAACACGAATATCTTCATTACTGGCATGCATGCCCATTTCTACGCATGGATGTGTTCGTTATGGCCAGACAATCACAATGGTGGCTTTAGCTTGATCGGAGGTGGCCGAGAGCTCAAATTCTGTCGTCGGGAGGTGCCTGGTTCGAAGGTGGACTCGCGGGAGGCCTCGTGCGAGCTCGGGGAAGAAGACGGATGCTGGGCCGTTGGATGTGGTGATCAAATGAGCATCAATGGCCAGGATTGGAACAGGGCTCCGCGGATGCATCGGGCGGCCGAGATCTGCCGCGAGATCGCCTGGACGGCTGAGATTTGCTCCCGGGTGAAAATTCCGCGTCCCACATCGAAACGGGGAGTGGTTTTTCCGCGGTTTATCAAACTCGCGCTCCCCCAGCCGGCTCAATTGAATCCTCTCCCTCCACGGTGCCGCCCCGCACCATGTTCTCTGCGGGCGCGCTCTTGCGCCCACTCTGCTCCCTGCGGGCGTGCCACTGGCGCCCACTATGCACCCTTCGGGCGCGCTCCTGCGCCCACGCTGCGCGAGCTTCATCACCGCGTGGCCTCGGGGCTTATACACGGCCCCGACCTCTCTTGGGCTGGACCCATGGGATCCCCTTGGGCGTGGTGACCTAGTCCCACATGTGCCTTGGGTTGAACCCTTAAGGCTGGCCCTTGATGGCTAATTTTTTGCTTGAATATACACTAAGTATACAAAGTACTTAAGTGTAAAATGCCAAATGCCACTTCTCTTCTTCTTCATTTCTTCCCTTCTCTTCTTCATTAGAATTCCTCAAATCTCCTCAACATATACTCATTACTTAGGAGTGAATTCTTGAAGGTTCTTCTTCTTCAACCGAACTCCTTAATCACTTAAATTCTTCAAAGTTCTTTATTGATCAAATCAGAGATCAATTGGATCTTCTTCACATTCACATGCACTAAGTGTTAGTGCATGGACTTCTTCAGCTCACTTCATCCACTTAGTACTTGTGGATGGATCTTCTTCAACTCCTCATGCATTGTCACTACAATGCATGGTCTTCAAACATTGTTGTGACTTTGTATCCAGTTGATACAAGTTCTTAGAACTTAAAGAGCAGCTCAACAATCGTCAGATGTCCATAGAGAATGTTTCAACCATCATCTCCTATGTCACTTAGTGAATCTCCTAAGTGACATGCATCTTAGTACCATGGCCATTCTCCGTTCCTCACCAACACCATCACAACCTTTGGCATTCACATCTTAACAATTCTTGACATCCATTCATTCTAAGACAACATCATGCCTCATTGACAACAAATGCAACACAGTGCACTTCAATCTCCCCCTTTGTATTTGTTGTCAATATCACAACTTCAGCACATATGAATGGGTCAATATGTGTGCCCAATCTTTTCTACCCCTTATTGGAAATCAAATGCAAAGGTGTGGTGTGGTTCACTTTCACAAATATCTTCCTCCCTTTGAATAGCATCTTCTTGAAAATCACTAAGAGAGGGATGATGTCACATGTTCTCTTTAGAAAAGAACCTTCAGTAAATCAACTCTAAGTCTACGTGGGCTAACCCGGTGTAGAAAACAAGAGTGATATGACCAAGGAATTCGGAGCTGTCCATAATTCTCTGCACATGTGAGATCATGCTTGGGGGTTTGAAATTTTTTCAGATATAACAATGAATTTGCTAAATCCTTCACAACTTCACAAAACTCATTATAAAGTTCAGGTGCAAAGATAAAGCTCCCCCTTTCAACCATTTGTCTTCAATCAATACTCCCCCTTAATTGACAAGATAAACTCAATTAAGAAACAAGGGATGCACTCCGTTCTGTCCAAACCATCCTCCAGATGAGAATGATCATCATCTTCAATTCCCTGCAATGTTAGCACATGTATATACCAAGAGTATAAGGGAATAAGATGGAACCTCCTTGGTTCATCAATGTGAACAACAAGGTTGAGAAGATTCTCTCAACCAAGATGTCCCATTTTCACCAGTCCTCACACTTGCACATTTGATCTTCATTGATGATTGTGCTGGTGTGGTTCTCAAAACATCTTCATGTGAAATCTTCTTCTTCCCTTTTGCCTTAGCAATTGCCAGAACTTTATCTTCATCTTTTTGCAGATCTTTGGCAAGTTACAACTGATTTGGCCATATGACTAGTAAATCATTTGGAAGAGTGGCCTCAGTTTTGGAAGTTCCACATGGTTCTTTGGATGCTGCTAAGCTACCTCTCTTACGCAACTTATTTTCAATCAATCCCTTCTTCTTCTGGATTGATTGTCTTTTGGAGTTCAGTCTGCTTCTATTTAGTTTCATGGCTTCTTTACAAAGGTCCATGATGTGTCCTTTCTTTCCACAGTAGAAGCATGTTTTCTTGGTGGTCCTTCTGGATGCATCACCCTTCTTGGATTTCAATTCCAAGGACTTCTCTTCATTCTTCAAACTCTTCTTGGGAGCATCTTCCACTTTCTTCTTCTTGCTTCCCAAGGAATCTCTATTAGCCAGGTCCAGTGATCTTCTCTTCATTCCAGCTTCGGATACATTCGGAGATTGATATGTATCAACTCTTTGACCACTTTTTCAACCATCCCAGATGTTGTCAAGTAATCCAAATCTATTTGCAGTAAACAGATGTCTCTGGACCTATGGATGTTGCTTCCTTCCTTCTGGCTTGCTCCCCCTTGGCATGGGCTTCCTCTGTGCTTTGGCATTCAGTGGATTGTACCAACAATCCTTTGCACAATGCCCATACTTGTTACAACACCAGCATTGTCCCACGAATCTTGACCTCTTCAGTCCTTCTGATTGTAGGGTACTTTTCTTGACCTGTTGTGCTGTTTCAGGAGAGCTCTGCTTCTTTACTGTCTTCATCCATATGTGTTTGGAATTATTCTTCCATCCTGCACTTTTTGTGGGAACACAATTAGAAGCATCAGTACAAGATGGTATGGATGGTACCTTCTTTCTAGAGGATGTTGCCCTTTTATTAGAGGATGTATTTCTTTTAGAATCATCCTTCTCAAAGCATACTTAAGTAGAAACATTTCTCCTTTCAGCTGACTGGGAGGCTTTGGCTTTGGGTGATTGCTGATTTTTCAATATCACCTCTAGTTCTAAGCATTTCATGTTAAGGGAGTTCTTCTCATCCTCAACAGTTCTTAGCTTTCCTTCCCAATTCTCCACCAGTTGTTTCATCTGGTCTTCATGCACCTTATTCATTTCTAGCAATGAATTGTCAAGCTCCTTCACCATTTTGACTTTGTCTTCGAGTTGAGCATCTTTGACATTCATTGACACTTTGTGAAACTTCTCCAGTGCATGGAAAACATCTTTGATCATTATCATAAAGATTTCTTTCTCAGAAAGGCTTCTTTGCAATTCTTCAGCAGTGTCTTCATATCTTTCATTGCAAAGAGAAACTGTTTCATCCTTAGCCTTCACCAGCTTTCTGAGAGTGTTGGTTATGCCAACCCTTTTAGCCAATTGGACTTCCAGAGAATTGGCTTCATCTTCTAGCTGTAATTTTTCTTCTTGAAGATCAAGGAGGCCTGTAGCTATACACATTGCCACTTCCTTGGGGACTGTCTTCTGAAGATATTTGATTGCATTTAGAAGATCATTGTTTCTTCCATCATCATCACAGCTAGAGCAGGCTTCATCAGAAGAATGATAGAAGGAATTGTCATCTGATGTGACTTTCACATTTCTTTCCATAGAATGAGTTTCTCTGATTGCAACAACCTTCTTCCTCATCTTCTTTGCTTGTTTCTTCATTCTGTTTTTCAGAGTCTTGGCAGATATCTCCATTTGAGGCTGTTCTTTCATTTCCTCAAATCTGCACTCCATATAGATTCTCTTGGATCTTTTAGAGGTAACCTTCCCTCTGATACCAATTGAAGTGCCCAGATCAGTGTGAATCACTGAGAGGGGGAGGGGGTGAATCAGTGATCCCTTAAAACTTTTTACTAATTGATTCCTTATCAATTAAACCTCTATGGCTGGTTAAAGCCTCGATCCACTCTTCTTGTATCTCTCACCTTTCCACGAATGATACAGTAAATGTAAAGGCACTGGACACAAGGATTTACAAGGTTAGGCACCAAAGGCCTACGTCCTTGCCATGTTGGTTATACGCCCCAACATGGTTTCTCCATTATAACTTGTTAGAATTACAATGGTCGATACAGAGTCCCACTGTATCTCTCCTGAGTCCCACAGGAGGGTCTTTATACTTCGTCCCACAGTGTTACCAGAGTCCCACTGGCCTGCTCCAGAATCCCACTGAAGACTTCTTCTCCCTGAGTCCCACAGGGTCTTCTCTTGGCTCCTCGAGTCACACAAGTAGCTCTTCTTCTCTTCAAGTTCTTCAAGTATCTTCTGCAGTCTGGGATAAAGACTACTGGCCTTGCTCTGTACCTCTGATCACTTGTGATGATCAGGTCTTCTCGTCTTGCTAAGGCTTTATCTCCTTCTTCTCAGGATGACCTGGCTTCTCTCTTCAACTACTGAATACTCAGACAACTGATATCTTTAACTTCAGTCTGGTCCAGTCTCACATCAGAACAACTTCATGCACTGAGTGCATGGCATCTCTGCTTCCTCATGCACTGATTGCATGGCCTTCTCAAATTCTTCAAGATCCTCTGTTCTTGGTCAACTCAAATGCACACGACCGGATTTGGACTTTGATTATGTGTGCATGTGCATGCATGCATGCATGCACTTCCCCTTTCCTCTTCTTGGTGCAGTAGACCCACAAAGGGTGTAACACTTTTAGCACACACACCTTCTTCCTTCTTCACACTTTGTTCTTTTTGTTTACACACTCACAAGTGTGTTGTTCTTTACTGTGAGGGTCTCCTCTTTCTTCCTTCTTCTAAGTGTGTTCACTTCACTTAGTGCACACAAACTAGGTTTGGCCTTTTAGTTCATTTGCACACACAAATGCCTATGGCCTTCTTCCCTTCTTGTACTCTTCCACTTTGCACACACACTTTGTTTTTCTCTTTTAATCTTCAAGTGTGCACAACCAACCAGTAGGGTCTTCCTCACTTGGCACACACACAAGGTGTGGTCTCGGCCTCCACTTCTTCTTGCACACCTAATTGGATACAGCCTCTTCACTTGTTGCACACACACAAGAGATGTGGTGGCCTTCCTTCTTTACTATGCACACACAAGAGGCAAAGCCTCGGGTCTTCTTCCCCACTTTAGCGCACACACACAAGGTATGCAACCTACTGCCGCGTAGGGTCTTGGTGTAGCAAGCACACAGGGTGTGAGGTGCAAGGGCCTCCTCCTCTTCTCAACCGCTGTGCAAGTGTGCAGAGTGCAACACCGCGGGCTCACAAGTGCTTACCGCGCAGGGGGCCGCGGTGCACAGAGGGAGCGCGCAAGTTGGCGCAGCCCAACCTCCTTCCTGTCGCGCAAAGAATTAGCGCGCAGGGGACCCTTCTTCTTGTCGCGCAAAGGTTTTGCGTGCAAGGGACTCCAGCCGCACATGTAAACTTGCGTGGGGCTTCGACTTCGCGAGGCAGAGCCTCACGGAACACAGTTTTTCAATAAAACTTCAGCCAGCAAAAATGAGAGCTCAGCCTCTCTTTTTATAGGCAGTGGTGAGGCGGTGCATCCGCGTGAGAAATATTTGATCTCCCGAAGATTTCAGATCTTCAAAATCTTCAAAATCTTGATTTCCTCTCTGTTCAAACGCGGGTTCTTTTATTTGCCCTTTCTTCACGTGCATGCGACTTAGAACGGATGCACGACCTTCTTTAAGCACTGCCCATGCAAATCATAAACCATTCATAGCCTCGGCAGATTCTCTTGCCTCGGCCGAACACGAATATCTTCATTACTGGAATGCATGCCCATTTCTACGCATGGATGTGTTCGCAATGGCCAGACGATCACAATGGTGGCTTTAGCTTGATCGGAGGTGGCCGGGAGCTCAAATTCTGTCGTCGGGAGGTGCCTGGTTCGAAGGTGGACTCGCGGGTGGCCTCGTGCGAGCTCGGGGAAGAAGACGGATGCTGGGCCGTTGGATGCGGTGATCAAATGAGCATCAATGGCCAGGATTGGAACAGGGCTCCGCGGATGCATCGGGCGGCCGAGATCTGCCGCGAGATCGCCTGGACGGCTGAGATTTTCTCCCGGGTGAAAATTCCGCATCCCACATCGAAACGGGGAGCAGTTTTTCCGTGGTTTATCAAACTCGTGCTCCCCCAGCTAGATCAATTGAATCCTCTCCCTCCACGGTGCCGCCCCGCACCGTGTTCTCTGCGGGCGCGCTCTTGCGCCCACTCTGCTCCCTGCGGGCGCGCCACTGGCGCCCACTATGCACCCTTCGGGCGCGCTCCTGCGCCCACGCTGCGCGGGCTTCATCACCGCGTGGCCTCGGGGCTTATACACGGCCCCGTCCTCTCTTGGGCTGGCCCCATGGGATCCCCTTGGGCGTGGTGACCTAGTCCCACATGTGCCTTGGGTTGAACCCTTAAGGCTGGCCCTTGATGGCTAATTTTTTGCTTGAATATACACTAAGTATACAAAGTACTTAAGTGTAAAATGCCAAATGCCACTTCTCTTCTTATTCATTTCTTCCCTTCTCTTCTTCATTAGAATTCCTCAAATCTCCTCAACATATACTCATTACTTAGGAGTGAATTCTTGAAGGTTCTTCTTCTTCAACCAAACTCCTTAATCACTTAAATTCTTCAAAGTTCTTTATTGATCAAATCAGATATCAATTGGATCTTCTTCACATTCACATGCACTAAGTGTTAGTGCATGGACTTCTTTAGCTCACTTCATCAACTTAGTACTTGGGGATGGATCTTCTTCAACTCCTCATGCATTGTCACTACAATGCATGGTCTTCAAACATTGTTGTGACTTTGTATCCAGTTGATACAAGTTCTGAGAACTTAAAGAGCGGCTCAACAATCATCAGATGTCCATAGAGAATGTCTCAACCATCATCTCCTATGTCACTTAGTGAATCTCCTAAGTGACATGCATCTTAGTACCATGGCCATTCTCCGTTCCTCACCAATACCATCACAACCTTTGGCATTCACATCTTGACAATTCTTGACATCCATTCATTCTAAGACAACATCATGCCTCATTGACAACAAATGCAACACAGTGCACTTCATATATGATCAATTTGAAAAATTAATAATATTATTTAGAGTAGGGAAATCAAAATTTACTTTGGATGGAATTTTGGTATTTTTCTGATAATATTCATTTTTTAATGAATAGTGAAAAATACTGTATTTTAATTCAAAATAGCCATTTAATATAATTTTTTTATATGGTGAGATTATCTTTTTTTAATGTTTTTAAAGTGTAATTAGATTATATTTTAACCATTTAATCCTATTCTTTTCATTGTAATTAATTTCACTTTGAAATTGGGCATAAAAATGTGTTAATATTTTGATACATATTTTTTTAACTAACTTTTTTTGACAACGAGAATTAATTTAAAATTAATTTCTGCCACTTCTATGTTTTTAATTTGGAAAAATGAATTCCATATTTGGAATCAGGAGGTCCAAATTGTGTAAATAAGTAACTTTTAATTTTATAAATTATGAATATTTACTTCGGTAAATATTTAATTTACCATGGTTAGAGGGTAAATCCGGTAAAAATGTGTAAACAAATATTATTATAATAATATTAAATTACCCGGACATCTATCGTAATCCTATTTGTTGATACATATACAACCATCGACATCCTTGGTTCTATTATGAGACCCCATGGAGCCACTTGGTAGTGATAATGACACTTTATATAAATTAATTTAAAGTAAAAACAAAATTGACTTAAACATATATCCTTTAGTAAATCAATTTTTACATGGGGTTATATAAGTTATCTCTTCAACTATAAATATTCATTTGAAAGATTAAAATATTTCATACATCATTTTATTTAATTTTTAGACATCAAATAAATAAAATTATTTATGACAAAATAATGATGCAAAAATTACCTCATTAATGTATGATTTAAATAAATAAGATTATAAAAATTCAAACAATATCCAAAACCTATCAAATTATTATTGGATGAATTTATTTCGATTAAGAGTCATCGTTTCTTCAACTTTAATTTGATTTGGACCTTTGGAATCCAAATATCATTATATAATAAAATAATATTTTCAACCTTTCATAAAGAGCCCCTCCTCCCCCTTATAAAAATCCATCACCTATAACCCATTATTCACACCACTCAATCCCCTTGGCTTGTACAACCTATAACCAAATAATCTCTCAAAATCACTCTATTCCTCCTATAAGCCTTAACATAGGTATAAGGAACTTCAAGATATCCTTTTTTTTTCAATCTAAAGGGAGATACCCTATTTAAAGGAAGAATAAGGAACATACAGGACAAGTCAGACTTGAGGTAATGAGTTTCTTATCTCACTTTTAATTTAATGAAATTTCAATTGTTCTCCACTTATTTCTTTCATGTGGTGTACTGTTTACTGCCATTTGATATATATTATCATGATTCTCTTTATATTCATGGTATTAAGTGATTAATTTTGTGGTTATTAACTTTTGATCATATGACTCGATTGATTACAATGAGGTAAGGGGTTTTCATCACACTTTTTATTCCTATGAGATTCATACAATATTTAACACTATTTCCTTTTGTGTGGTGTATGTACTTCCAATGATTTTATTATTTGTGTAATATACTTTAATTTATGGGTATTTTCAGCTTCATTTTTTTATCCTTCTTTCATGGGGTGTATGATTCATAGGTTACCAAATCGGTAAGGGAACCTTTCACCCTCCTATTTTAATAAAAGACTTATTTTATGTTATATCTTTAAATTTCAATTTTCAAATGTTTGTATATGTTATTATATATCATTATTGTTGAAAATTTAATTTCCATGTGACCAGAGAACCTTTTTCACTCTCATAAACTAATTTTCTAAATTTTTAAGTGATGTCGTTCAGCTGCTAAATTTTTTGTACAGGAAATTCTTAATCCAAATTTCCATTATTTGGGTTAAACTTCTACTTATTGATTGTTCCGTGCTTTGATTATGTGTGGAATCATTGTTTATTTATTTATGTTGTAATTTAAACTCCCCTTTGTGTAGATATACTTTTGATACACAGAATCACTCCATTGAAAAATTATCATGTCATTGATATGAACTTGATAGGGGTAATCTTAACTAAATTTCCATTCATTGAGTTAAACATCCAAGTCATTGGTTTTATTTTAAAAAAAACACGTGTGAGTTTCATATGATTGATTTAAACTGAATCTCAAATCATATTGAGTGTATTTATATTTGTCACGCATAATTATGTTATTGATTTATCCTTAATCTAATGATATGATCTTTGTAAGTGGTTTGGTCCCAATTTACATTCCAATGACACATATTTGCTGTTATACTCCATTTCACATTTATTTGGGGTATATACCTTCCTTTGACATATTATATCATGAATCTCTTTATTCTCATGATATTATAAGCTTTTTTTACTGTTATTCTTCAATTATTTTTATTCAAATTTTTTCTCAAGTGCTAAGAGACTCATTGACTAAAACATTGTTTTAAATGTTTTAAATATTTTTTCTTCTAAATATTTCTCATTAATGTCCATGTTTTCAAAATGGTTTTAAGGATTTATTTATATGGACATTAATGTTTTTAAAAGACAATTACATGAAATTATTCAAAGTGGTATGTGACACTTTGATTCAAAAATCTATTTATTAAATTATTTTGAAAAAATGGTTTGATAAAGAATTGATTATGTCAATATCTTGAAATGATATACTGTGACTGCAATATGGAAATGTTATCTTTACTTCATACTTGTTTTATGTGTTATGATTATGTTATTGTTCTTGGGAATTTTTTTACGTATATAGGTGGTTCCATGATAAACCTTGGGCGGGTGAGCCCGTGATAGCTCTCCAATGCATTGGGTAACCTCAGAGAGGTAAACGTTAATGTTTTTCCTAAGAGAAGTAGGGAATATACTATGATGTGTATTCCAAAAGTAACTCCCTACCTAGCTGTGAAGGCTACAATGTAATTATGTTATATATTCCATAAGTTACCTTTATGATTTATGATTTCTGTGTGTTATTCATAAATCTTATGATTTCATGATGTATGTTATGATTGAAAGGTATGGTTTCATTGATTTGTATTTATTGATGGGATAATATTTTCTTTCCTTATTTTATAACCCATAATGATTTTTATGCTCATCCCATGTTTTTAAATGTTTTTCATACGACTTAAAGATGAATAGGGCCAAGGATAAGATCAAGGAAAAGCCATGTTGTCTAAAACATGGGACTAGACATGATAATTTTTTTCAAGAGTTTTTATTTTATGAAAAAATAGAAAATGAGTTGAAGTGTCTACTTTATAATTTTTGAGATGTAATGTAATTTTTTTGGCCTGTTTGTCTAAAGCTCTAAATCTTCAAAGATCCTCAATGTTAATTATTCATTTAATTCTCGATTATGTAATGTTTTAAGGCTGAGTCCATATAGATGGTATCAGTGGTCGGTTTAGACAACATTAGGGATTAGGAGTTTTTGTTAAACACATGGTTAGCCCCTATTTCTATTATTTTAGTTAAGTACTTGTTTTATATATATATTTCAGATCAAGGAAATTCAGTTACAAATGGAAGGAGGAGGATCTCAAATGACATTCCTATCTCTTCCGGATGACATGCCTACAATAATTATTGAAAAGTCAGGTTTATATGATTGTGAAACTTTTTATAGTATACAAATCACTTGAAAGAAATTGTTTGAGATATCAAACACCTCCAATATACCTCAATATCATCTTGGATCATGGGTTTTATTTAACTAACTCCTATTTTCTCAACATTCTAATTTTTTCAAGAAAGGTAAATATTATTAATTCATTTTCAAATATTTTACCTTATTACTAGATTTTAAAGCAAATTTGGATTTTGAAAAAGGTGCTGAATAAGGTGACCGTTGCACAACCTATTTATATTTTCTTTTAAAATATAGTCTCTAATTATATAATTATGGTATTTTAAAATGACCATCTATTGAAATTTTTAACTCAAATTCGTTCTGACTGTTTTATAAAAATCATTTTTTATCAGATGTTTTGAAATTATATGTCATGCATGATTATTTTATGAAACTATTTTTCTACGAACACACATATGACCCAAGTTTTACAAGGTGTATTTGGATGAAGGAAGTAAATTATTTTGAAGGATCTTTAAATCATTTTTGAAATGCATGGACCTTCTACCTACATGAACAAGATGATGATGAAACCATATGGACACCATGATCAAAGTATGATGTTCTTTCTTTTGGTAATATTTTTATTTTTATCATATGGAGGTGGAATCAAATGATAATATATAATATGTTGAGGTATTAGTGAGTTGGGATGAAAATGAAAGGTATAAGAAAAACTTTGAGGTTAAAACACATTAGGTTTATTTTTATGTTTTCTGAAAATGACAACCCGTAAGATGGGTGAAAACCCGTCACATCTGGAAAGGCCGCATGAATCGAACCCACAACCGAATGGTGACAAGGGCGCATCACCTACCACTAGCATACATGAAGTCCCTAGTTAGTATGAATTATTCTTTTTAGTTAAATGGTTTTATAGATCGAGAATAAGTTGATTTTGGGAACTCAAGTTTTTTCAAATGTATATCCTTAATATAGGAAAATGATTTGATGATTAAGTGATAAATGTTATTTGGAAGTTTTCTCTATTTTAGGGAACATTATATGCTTAAGGAAAATAGAATACTATGGGATATCATTTGTGGAGTAATGGTTGAAATTTTATTTTGGAATAATATATGTTTTTATTGTGGACATATAGAGATTTGGGTTATTTATGGAAATGATTAACCTCTCATAGAGAATATATCATTAGGTTAATTACACTTCAGTATGAGACTTTAAGAGTAGTTGTTGTTATTTAGAGATAAATGTTATGATTTATTATGGAAGACTATGTGATGAAATATTTTTGAGTTTTGGGTTTCAATCTTAGTTTAGGTTTTTATGAATAATTTTAAAGACAATTGTGTATAAATCGTATTTCTTGAACATTTGGTAATTTTTGTTGAATTTTGGAGATTAAGAGTAGTATTTCCTTTTTTGAAGGATTATACTTTTTGGGGATTATCTAATCTCGTACTAACCATTTTTGGTTTTGGTTAATGTCTAAAGATAGTGGAAATATAAAGTTCTTCTTTCATTGATTATGTGATTCTCTAGAAGTTGATTCTAGTGCTTCAGGTGTGACCATGTTTTCGTGAATTCTCATCGTTTGGTGAAAAAATGAGTTTGTGGAAGAAATTTTTTAAGGTATGAAACTCTAATTGAAAGGTAGGAAAATTTCATTATGTTCTTAGTCAATCTCATAATTAAATTCCTCAAATTTATGAAAGGTAACTTAAAAAAAAATTCCGTTAAATTTTCCTACTGGGGAATCAAATACTGTTTAACCAATAACATGTTTGTGATTTCCATGTGGTTAACTTTCTCTTAATCATGTTTTTTATCACTCTCTATTAGAAAATGATGGTTAGTTTCTCTTCGATATCCATGTTTGCATGGAATCCTAGTATGGGTTATCCCAGGTGACATTTTTACTTATCTTATTCCTTTTAAAGTGATAGTATTATTTACACTTTTTTCTATGTGGGACTTTTAATGAAGTTTTAGATCCTAATTTTAAAATTGTGAGGAAGAAATCACCAAAAGGGGGGAAGGATGTAACATCCCAGGTAAATAAAAAATATGACATTTTCATATTTATTACAATTTTTAATTAAATATTAGTTTTATGCTAAAGGGGACACTTTGTTCGATACCGTACTCTACACTCAACAACTGATTTCTCCGAAATCTTATATTGCACACAACATCGAGTTATACCAAAAAATAATATAATAAGATTATTAATTTAAATGGTAATTAATTTCTAGCCATTGTACTCACAATAATGAACAAAACTAACTAAAATATGATTACACATGTTTTTGAAATGTTTTTACATTTATCCAATTAAACGTAGAGGATTAAAATGTGAATGAATTCAATTTTAAGCATAAATACTCAAATATTCTTTAATGGGTCGATTTACCACCTTTTGAGGGAGAACCCTTTTTAAATCTAGTTTTTGTCACTTTTTTATGTCATATTTTACAAAATAATATTCTTATTTATAATGGGGACATCAAAATTTACTTTGGATGAAATTTTGGTATTTTTCAGATAATGTTCATTTTTTAATGAATAGTGAAAAATACAGTATTTTAATTCAAAACTTCCTTTTAATCTAATTTATTTATATGGTTAAATTATATTTTTAAAATGTTTTAAAGTGTAATTAGATTATATTTTTACCATTTAATACAATTTTTGTCATTTCAAGTAATTTCACTTTGAAATTGGACATAAACAAGTGTCAATCTTATGATAGTTATTTTTTTTAAAACCCGCTTTCTATTTTGACAACGAGAAATAATTTTAAATTAATTTCTGCCACTTATGTGTTTTGAATTTGAAAAATTGGATTCCAAATTTGGAATCAGGAGGTCAAAATTGTGTATATAGTTAATTTTTATTTTTAGACATTATGAATATTTATATTGGTAAATATTTTATTTACCATGGTTAAAGGGTAATCCTGGTAAAAAGGGTAAATATATATTTTTATAATAATATTAAATTACCATAACATGTGTCATAATCCTATTTTTGATACATTTCAGACTATGGTCATCCTTGTACTGATTATAGTACCCCATGGAGCCACTTTTCAGTGATAATAACATTTTATATTAATTACTTTAAAGTAAAAACAAAAATGACTTAAACACATATCCTTTAGTAAATCAATTTTTACTTGAGATTATATAAGTTATCTCATAGACTATAAATATTCATTTGAAATCTAAAAATATTTCCTACATAATAGTATTTTTTTATAATTTTTAGAGATCAAATAAATAAAATTATTTATGACACAATAATGATGTAGTATTTACCTCATTAATGAATGATTTAAATAAATAAAATTATAATAATTCAAAAAATATCGAAACCCTATCCAATTCTTATTGGATGCTTTTATTTCAAAAAATAGTCATCTTATGTTCAACTTTAATTAGATTTGGACCATTAGAAACCGAAAATCATTATATAATAAAATAATATTTTTAATCTTTCCTAAAGAAACTCTCCTCCCCCTTATAAAAATCCATCACCTCTAACCTTTTACTCACACCTCTCAATCCCCTTGGCTCATCCAACCTCTACCTAAATAATCTCTCAACATCCCTCTCTTCCTCCTAGAAGCCTTAACTTAGGCAGAAGGCACTTCAAGAAATCATATTGGTTCAATCCAAAGGGAGATACCTGATTTAAAGGAAGAAGAAGGAACATACAATACAAGTCAGACTTGAGGTAAGGGGTTTCTTATCTCACTTTTAACTCTGGGAGATTTTCATTTTTTGCCACTTATTTCTCTCATGTGGTGTATTTTTCATTTCTATTTGATATATAATATCATTATTCTCTTTATATTCATGGTATTCTGTGATTCATTTGGTGGTTATAAACTTTTGGTCATACAACTTGATTGATTAGAACAAGGTAAGGGGTTTTCACATCACTTTTTATTCCGGTGAGATTCATGATATATTTTCCACTATTTCCTTTTATGTTGTGTATTTACTACCCATTATTGTATTATTGGTGTAATATACTTTAATTTATGGGTATTTACACCTTCATTGTATGATCCTTCTTTCATGGGGTGTATGTTTCATAAGTTTCCAAATCGGTAAGGGAACCTTTCACTCTCCTCTTTTAGTAAAAGACTTCTTTTATGTTTAGTCTTTAAATTTAAATTTTGAAATGTTTGGATATGTTATTATATATCATTATTGATTTAAATTTTATTTCCATGTGATGAGAGACCCTTTTTCTCTCTCATAAACTCATTTTCTTAATTTTTAAGTGACTTCATTAGGCTGCCGAATTTTTTGTAAGGGAACTTCTTAACCCAAATTTACATTATTTGGGTTAAATTATACTTCTTGATTATTCCATGATTTGATTATGTGTGGAATCACTATTTATTTATTTATTTTTTAATTTCCACTCCACTTTATTTGGATATACTTTTGATACACATAATAACTCCATTGATAAATTCTCATGTCCTTGATATGAACTTGATAAGGGTAATCTTAACTCAATTTCCATTCATTGAGTTAAACATCTAAGTCATTGTTTTTTTTACAAAACATGTGTGAATGTCCTCTGATTGATTTACACTGAATGTCCTATAATATTGACTGTATTTATATTTTTCACACATAATTATGTCATTTATTTATCCTTAAAATAATGATATGATATTTTTATGGGATTTTGTCTCAATTTACATTCCATTGAGAATTATTTTTTGTTATACACCAATTCACTTATATATGGTGTATATACTACACTTTTACATATTATATCATGAATCTCATTATTATCATGATATTATAAGATTTTCTTAATGTTATTATGCAATTATTTTTATTCAAGTGTTTTCTCAAGTGGTAAGAGACTCATTAACTAAAGAATTATTTCAAATGTTTTAAAGATTTGTTCTTATAAATATTTCTCATCAATGTCCATGTTTTAAAAAGGGTTTTAAGGATTTATTTATATGTACATTAATGTTTTTAAAAATTAATTCCTATAAAAGCTTCAATGTTTTATGGGACACATTAATTAAGAAATCTATTTATTAAATTGTTTTAAAAAAATAGTTTGATAAAGAATTGATTATGTCAATATCTTGAAATGATATATTATGACTATAATGTGAAAATGTTATCTTTCCTTTATTCTCGTTTTATGTGTTATGATTCTGTTATGGTTCTTGGGAATTGTTTACATATACGGGTGGTTCCGTGATAAACCTAGGGTGGGAGATCCCAAGATAGCTCTGAAATACATTGGGAAACGGGAAAGAGGTAAATGTTAATGATTCTCCTAAGAGATATAGGGAATATACTATGATGGGTATTCCAAACGTAACTCCCTACATAGGTGTGAAAGCTACAATGTAAGTATGTTATGTATGCCATAAGTAACCTTTATGATTTATGATTTCTATATGTTATTCATAAATCATATGATTTCATGAGGTATGTTATGATTGCATGGTATGTTTTTGTTGATTTGTATTTATTGATGGGATAATGTTTTATTTCCTTATCTTATAACACTTAGTGAGATTTTTATGCTCATCCCAGGTTTTGAAATGTTTTTCATTGGAATTAAAGATGAATATTGTCAAGGATGTGATCAATGAAAAGTCATTCTCTCTAAAACATGGAACTAGACATGACTCTTTTTTTCAAGAATTTTTATTTTATGAAATAATGGAAACTGAGTATAAGTGTCTAATTTTTAATTTTTGAGATGTAATGTAATTTTTATGGCCTATTTCTCTAAAGTTATAAAACTTAAAGGATCATTAATGTTAATTATTCATTTAATTCATTATTATGTAACGTTTTAAGTATAGGTCTTTATATACTACATCCTTCTAGAGGCAGAAGATATTCAATCTCCCAATCCTAGTGAGCTATAGTTTGGACCTAGGAGTATTTAAGAGGAGTAATAATACCTTGGATCTAAGCCTTAATATTCTATAATCTATACCATATTTACCGAAATTGGATTAATAGTTCTAACAATATGTCCACCAAAAGAGTCAACACATACTTCCATCAATAAATATTTGTACTCATCCACCAGAAATATGGATGTTGGTCTTGTAATAGAAATAACACATCAAATAATTAAAATAAATCCCAATCCATTATATTTTTCCTTCCCAATGAGTCTCCTTGGTTCTAAAATAATATGATACTGGAGAAATACCTCTATGATAATATCATACTAGAGATGAAGATATATATATGGACTTCCTCAAAGACAGATTTCTGGTGACAAAAGAATAAGTACCTAGTGAATTATTTTCCCCCATAATCCCAATGTTTTAAAAGAGAAAGAGTATATAAATTAGAGAAAATAATTATCCATCACAAACCTTGTATGTGGGTGAGATTAAATTCAAATACTCAAGTGTATCCTCAAAAACCTTTCACTCATGATTAAGGGTGAGAATTTAAAATAATTCCATCATATGTCATTATAATCCTTTTAACATAATAGCAGTTGAATATAGACTAAAAGTCTTAATTCATTCATATAACTCTATCCCAATTTAGTGGTTGGGTATGATAGTATTCCCTAGTAAACCATCTCTACTAACATTCAATCACTAGATTTTATCAGATACATAAATTAGATGAGTACTAAAATAAATCATACTATCCAATTAATAATACATCTATATAAAAACACTTATATTAGAATGAGTTTTATTTCAATACATTTAATAACTTGTTTTATATTCAATGCCAAAGGAAAATTAACAAATAAATATTTTATAAAATGGGATACTAAAATTTTAATAAATGAAACATAATTAAGAAAATTTAAGAAGGATTTAATCTAAAAGTAAATAATAATACTGCAATATTAAAATATTTATCATCATGAACTTCCTTGAAGATCATACCACTGAGGATAACGGTAGAAAGAATAAAAATCATTAGAAACATGAATATAATATTCAAAAAAGAAATGATGGAAACATCTGATTTATTTTAGAGAATTGTTTAATGCTATATATATGAATATTAATGGGTAATGTGATTATTATACGTTCGTTGGGAATATATTTTCCTCAAGAATATATGAGTATTGGGTATATATGGTTTTTGGGAATATATGGATGTTGGAATTATATGGTAATTTGGTATATACTATTATTGGATATAAGAGTTATTAATGAAATAAATTATATTGGTGGATATAATATTTGATACTCAATTAAAACATTCATGATATTTGAATCTTATAATATAGCCATTAATATTGTTGGGGTGTCCTGGACTCATCGATTAGTCCCACCCATTAGCTCCACTGATCAGCTCCACTTATTATCTTCACAGATTAGATTCACTGATCATCTTCAGAGATCATCTTCACTGATCAGCTCCACAGATCAGCTTCATTGATCAGCTTAATTAGATTCATAGATCAGCTTCATAGATTAGGTTGACAGATCAGCTTCACAGATCAGCTTCGAAGATCAGCTCCACTGATAAGCTTCAATGATCAGCTTCATAGATTTTCTTCACTGATCAGCTTCACAAATGAGCTTCACAGATCAGCTTCACAGACCAGCTTCACAGATCAGCTTCCCTGATCAGCTTCACTGATCAACTTCATAGATCAGCTTCACAGATCAGCTTCACAGATCTGTATCACCAAATAGGTTTCACATATCAGTTTCACCAAATCGGTTTCACAGATTTGGTTCACCAAATCGGTTTAAGAGATCGGTTTCGCCAAATTGTTTTGACAGATCGGTTTCACCAAATTGATTTCACAGATCGGTTTCACAAAATCGGTTTCACCAGATCGGTTTCACCAAATCATTTTCCCAGATCAGTTTCACCAAATCAGTTTCAAATAATGGTTTCACCAAATCGATTTCACAGATCGTTTCACCAAATCGAGTTCACAGATCAGTTTCACCATAACGGTTTCTCAACTGGGTTTCATAGAACAGTTTCACCAAATCGGTTTCACCAAATCGGTTTCACATATCGATTTCATCTAATCGGTTTCACATATCGATATCACCAAATCTGTTTCACAGATCGGTTTCACAAAATCGATTTCATATAGCAGTTTCACCAAATCTATTTCATAGATCAGTTTCACCAAATCGGTTTCACAGATCGATTTCACCAAATCGGTTTCAAAGATTGCTTTTACCAAATCAGTTTCATAGATCAGTTTCACTAAATCGGTTTCACATATCAGTTTCACTAAATTGGTTTCACTAAATTGGTTTCCCATATCGGTTTCACCAAATCAGTTTCACAGATCTGTTTCACCAAATCGGTCTCACAGATCGGTTTCACTAAATCAATTTTCATAGATCAGTTTCACCAAATAGATTTCACAGATCATTTTCACCAATTCGGTTTCATAGATCGGTTTCAGCCAATATGTTTCACAGATCAGTTTCACTGATCAACATTACAGGATTAGCTTTACAGGATCAGCTTCACCCAATCAGCTTCATGGGACCAGCTTCACAGGATCAGCTTCACCCGATCAGCTCCACTAATCAATTTCACCTATCAGTCTCAGTAATCGGCCGCAGAGGTGTGTTGGGGTTTCCTTATCCATTTTTCCCCATAATGCCACTTCTATGTCTTTTAAGCTTTTTAAGTGGTTCAAAGCCATTTTTAGCGCCATAAACAACGTTTTAAATCCCCTTGGATTGGGGAGACCCTCAACGGACCCGTTTTCCTCTCTTAAAATGAAATACCTTAATGCACAACTATTTTTCCACCCCTCTGATGAGAATTATTAAATAAAAATTAATTCAATCGTGTCTAACCGTCTAATCATGAGGCGATACCACGATCCACCTTTAAATCCACTCAAGATCTTCATATCCCGTAATGCTAGGATCTTTCCTTTTTATCACACATAAATTCTTTTCTTCATGGATTGTATCTTATCCTTCTTATCCAAGGTGTGTTTGGATTCCCCCTTCCTGAGGCAAGTGGTGCACCAGTGCTGGAGACTTTCCTGTTCCTTCTTGGAGTCTTCTGAGTTCCTCCTTTGCAGGTCACGTAACCACAGTTGTTGGCACCAGGAGAAAAACGTCGATCTTTGATCATTCAGGTAGGGCTTTTTCTTCATCTCTCTTTAGTGTATATCATGCGCGGTGGGTATGCTATTGTTTCTGCAGGGATGGATAAAACCAAACCTTAATGAAGATAATAAATATACTTTTAATGAATGAAGGTGGTGTGCTCGATGTTTCTGATGTACTCATTATCCTTGATTATGTGTTGTGAATTGCATGGGCTTATACCCACTAAAAATCAAGGCTGTTGGTGGCCTTTTACTATGCACTAATGAACCTCTATTTTTCTAGATATTTATGTGATTGAATGGGTGTCACATGGAAACTTGTTAATCAGGTAAACTCGGTTGATTAAATGGATTCTTAGAGAATAAGAATCCTTGTGTGATCACCCAGGTTAACCAAATGGAATGATGGAACTATATGAATGAAATATTCAAATTTGAAAACTCACTTTATCAGTTCTGGTGATGTTGATGGTTAAGGATTAGGAAGTGACGTGGATGGGGATGAGATCCTCTATTGTGGTGAAGTTGTTGGATTTTGGATCCGAGGCCATGTGGGGTTGTATGGTGGGTCTTGGTTTGGTTCCAATACTTCTAGAGATCTCATAGATCCCTTTTGTTGTTGTGACATTACTAGAGAACCAGGTGTGAATGCTTAATTTGATGTTTGGATGTTTTCCTTTACTTGGCATGTGGTTATGCCTGTTAGATGTCGAGTTGTGTAGAATTTACATAAATGAAATCACTTGAATATGAAAACAAAAATGGGTTCAATGGGGAATTGTTTTCCGGGAATGATTTGTGACATGGTTGTGGATGTTATGTTTCTTATGAATAAATAGTAACTACGGTGCTTGTGTATGGGCTTTTTTTAGAAACCCTAGGTTGGAATGAGTGATTTTTACCTATATATATAATTTTAGTTCTTATGTTTCTTATTTACGCCCCACCGATTTTGAGAAATTAGTGTTTTCATGGGGGAGGGTGTTTTTTCCAACACTCCTATTAGTGGCTGGTTATTAGCTCCTTTTCTGCCCCCTTTCCCGATTAGCCCAAGATCGTTTGGACATGCTGTGATGACCTAAGGTCCATTATAGCCCATGATTCTTTGGGCATGGTAGTTGTGGTGGTTAGCCCAGGTGTGTGCAGGGAGGATGTTTCCCAAGTGTCTTCGTAATGAGGCCCATGTGTCTTCAGGCATAGTAGTAGTTGTTCGTACCCAGGTTTGTGCGGGTGTGGTTATGTTTGATTGTAGTGGTCGAGGTGTTTGTGGGTGAGATGTGTGGTTGTTGTATCCTAGGTGTGTGCCGGGGGGGGTGGCAGTGGGACTGCGGTGAGAATGGTGGGAGAGGTTTAACACGTATAATTTCTTCAATAACCAGTGGGAAAGTGGTGCGGGGTACCCAAATATCGATCTGTGATTACTATTACTTTACTTGAATTTGGGGAGTGTTCCTTGGTAAGGTTTTGGTGGATAGTTTCCTTGAGAGGTTCTCTAGTTATCTCCATTTCTCGCAAGGCATTAGAATGCCTCCCCACTTGTGCATGAGAGCATTGGGTTTTCCCTACTGAGTATACCTGTATACTCACCCTACGTATATAAACTACATTCAGGTTTCTAGGAGGACATCAAGGATCGTGCGGGACCGTACTAGCTCGTACGATGGGACAATTTTTGTTTTTTTTCTTTTTCTTGGTATTTTTTTGGGTTTTCTTGTACTTTTATAGTATCTACTTTTTGAAATGCATATGGGAATGTTTTTCTTTTGGATTTACTTTCACCTCAAGTTTTGGTGTTGTTGGGATTTACTATCTTATCTAACGATCCTATTAAATAAAAAAGGGTAATTCCTTCCATTTTGTGTGTGATTGTATACCCTTTATGCTAGTCACCACTCTGGGACCTATTAAAGGTGGGTCTTGGGGGTCATTATCTCTCTTTCAACTAGAAGATGGAAGGTTCTGGAAATCTGTTATCCCTTCTCTCATCTTGGTGAAGGCGGACCGTGACATAATCACCATTAATGATGACCACCATTACATATTCAAGCCTTATGTATTATGTGAAGGTCATGAGAATTTTTTATGTTTATTTGAGTATTATATCAACATGTAATTATTAATGAAATAAAATAAATTTTAAAATTTTCACTATAAGAATTATCAAGTGTATATTTACATATTTTACACATTTATTAAATTTATTACTTTTAAATAATATTTCAAAAATGATTGATAAAATTCAATGAATTATTAATCAAATAAATTAATATAATCCATTAAATCATTAAGGAATTTAGTGGCTGAAATGTTATTATTCACGATAATCTATATATTCTTTCTATAAGAACATTATTTTTTATATTTTATTTGTTTTAGTTTGAAATGGAAATTTCTCATATTTGGAGTATAAAATTAAATAAAATGTAATATTTCTATATATAAATTATTAAATATTCATGGAATTGTTATTAACTGGTAAAAAATAATAATAATAACATTTATGGATTCAAATGATATTTTTTGAAAACATTATTTCATATTATTATGTATTTTTATATTAAAATTAATTATTATGAATTTTATAAAATTAATTTAATAAATTTTATTTTATTTTATAAATCCTCATGTCAAAATTAGTTAATGTGGTCAATATATTTTTTTATAATAAAATAATATGATGTAGAGCTAAAAAAACAAGTTACCTTGATGAAGGATAAAATGGGTTAAAGGGTGAAAATGATTTATAAAGGGATAATATATCATAAAAAAATATTACATAATTGTGTGGATGATGTATGTAATTGAATATTTTACAAATTTTCCACTTTTTATGTCCCTTTACATTTAAAATTACATTCATATACATTATGGAATGTGGATTTGTAGAAATTCCCCTCAAAATCACATACAAAATGTCTCTTCTACCCACTTCAAACTAAGACTTTCCTATATTTTCCTCTAAAAAATCTACCAAATTTCAATACATAATAATCATTTCTGACATTAGATATCTTCAGTTCATAATAATGATCCCTAATTCGTTATAGAAAGATTTAAATCATTAATATGAGTGTTACCTTTTCATTAAATATTTTTTTTATCTTTTTTATACACATATTCATGAATATTACATAAATATTGATAACAAGTAACTAATTTCATCACTATTTTAAAAAATATATTATAAAAATAAAATTACATATTAAAACTCACTCATTGATTATAACATTTTATAGTTTTGGTTAGTTTTACCTCCAATAAAAGTGATGCTATAATATTTTCTCCATAAATTATAAAAAAAATGGTTACAGAAAATATATTCTTTTAATTATCAATTGATGTTTTTCTATGATTATAGATGATAATATATATAAATATACTCATCAATAAAATATTTTCTTTTTATTGATTCAGCATTAAAAAAATGAAGAATTTATAACTGTAAATTATAATCCATTAATGAAAAATCCATGAAATAATAATGAAACTTTAGACCTCAAAAAAACACATAAAAATAATCTCCTAGAAAATTCTGGTGTTCATGAACAATTGATCACAGAGCAATTACTGAAACCTCCCCACCAAAGCGATCCTAGATCAAACAGAAATATTAAAATCAATCGATTAATTTTAAGCATGAATGATTATTAAATTGGTAGTTGTAAAATATAAATGAATTTTATTATGAAAAAGAAATAAAAATAATTTTATTATAAAAATGAATAATTAAACCTAAATTCATTATTCGATAATTTGGAACACATTTGACCAAGTTAAGATTTTATGTGAGGGATTTTTCCTAACATAATTTCCATTAAGTGAGTCATATTATTTATTATTTTAATATAATCATTAATGATCAGTATATTTTAGAACAACTCTATTTCATACTTAAATTTTTATTTCATTTTTAGTAAATTTAATATTCCTACCAAAAAAAATTTTTGATTGATTTATACTTCATAAAACCCATTTTTGTAAACGAATATTTCCACTCCCAATTTTAAAAATTTATCTTACATGTCTATATTAAATATGGGTTACATTAAAACATTCCACAATATTATAAAATTTTTCTTGCAACATTGATTTCAATTTTTTCATCCACATTTATTTTATTTTTCCACAATTTTATTTCAAGTATCTATTAATAATACATTTTTTATTAAAACAATGTCATAATAGTCTTTTATTATCATTAAAAAATTATTTCAAAAGTGAATTCTATAATTTTTTAAGAAACATTTTAGAATTGTAAGTAAACATCTTTTAATGATTTCTATTCAATTTTATATTATTTTTGAATAAATTTCATTATTTATGGCTATTTCATATCTCTCAAGAATCACCCTTAAAATATTCTTATTATATATTTTATTTGGGATATTGACATTTAGGTATCATGTGATCCAATTATTAATTTATTCTTACATGATAACTTATTTAATCATTTTAAACCTAGTTTATTTTTTATGGGTTAAAAAAAACCTTTATGTATAATTTATATCATTTTCCACATATATATGGTCAATCATTAGGTGTATGGATTTCAAAGAATTATATATCCCTCTGCTATATTAGATAAAGATTTATATCTCTTGAGATAATTATATTATGCATGCACATGGTGTGGTTATCATTTTACACATTTTCTATGTTTGTACATGATGTAATCAGTTGTGGTAATAATTTTATATAGGACATGATGTGGTGTGTTATGTTTTCAGTTTTATAAATGGACATGATCTGGTTTTTTATATTCATAGCTTCATTATAGGAAATGATACAATTAACTATGTTCAATATATTATCAATGGAAATAAAGTAGTCATATATGAAAATTATCATATGATTTTGTATCCTTATTATTGTTCTAAATCAATGATTTATGTCACTAAAACTCTTTATTATTTTCATATTCTTATTCCATGGTATAAGTTTTTCTTTCATAATGATTATTTTATGAATCAGTATTCATATGTTGTGATCTATATGTATTATATCATTCCTTATCATCACTCTTTATTATTCCATGATCTTATTTATTAATCATTCCATTTTTACCATGTAGGTGTTCCTCTCATGTTTATGATCTAATGATAAGATCTTTGACTCCCTGAAATTCTATTTCTTTTACTAAGTGTTTGAGATCACCCTTTTACTTTGTTTCTCATTTCCATAGCTAATAAAGAAGAAGAATGTTGTGTATAATGATTCTATAAGAGAATCAATTGTGTTGAAATGTTATGGAATAAATATAATTCTTTTTTATAATAAGATGGTTATTCAGATGATCTCCAATTAAACAAAACCATTAGGTTGTTGACGTGTATATTATATATGTGATGAAATGTATAATATGGTACATTATTTAACATATATTTATGTCTTGTTTTGTTTTATTAAATTTTTATCATTGTGGGGTACAATTATTTTTAGGTATTACGTTTAAAATAATAAAAGGGAAAAACATAAATCAAAATTTGTTGATCCTAAAGTATCATAGGTTGAAATTTATGTTTCATAGTATAAGGAATATTAGGATTGAGTTTTATATTTTTATATTCCTTTTTAGTATGATATTCATAATATATTATTTTTTATTACTCACATTGACCATTTTGGTTTTAGTAAATGAACAAAAACATAGTCCTGAAAATAAGGTGATGAATGGTATGAAATATAACCCATTGATGAATTTAAATCATATGATCTAATTGTATTTCTATTAATTCTTTTATATCTTAAATATTTTATAATTATATTAATTCACAGCCACAAACATTTGAAATTCAGTAATTAGGTAAAAGTCTCATTGGTGTAATTATTTTATACCAAGTATACAAAACTTCTTCCATTGAGTATTATAGATATATAATTCCTGTAAATCTATTTATGCTTCCCTTTCTATAATTTGATTTCATATTGGGCATGGACTGGAAATCACTTAAAATAGATTCTATCGATTCCTTGGATAGGAAATTCAAAATTCATATCCAAAATCATATCATCATCAAATATATATTCAAGGTTGGTTATGAAAATCATTATGAAACTAATTCATTAATATGGGGTTTGATGCCCAATAATGAGGGATATTTGCCTCAAATGGTTGGGGGTAACTCAAAATTGATTATGTTATAATTGTACAAGGATATGTCGATGTATTTCCCAAATATTATTCATGTCTTCCCCCAGAATATGAGGTTGAGTTTTCAATTCAACGAAAACATGGTTATATTATTATATCAAAGATTCCTTATGTAATGAATCCCTTTAAATTTAAGAAACTAAATAAAAAAATTCAAGTTAATTTTTAAAAAGGTTTTATATTCCCATGTTCTTAACCATGGGGTATATCATGTAGTTGGTTGGAACTTGGAAGCTTCACAATTTTCCACAGTATTGTTTATTAAATAAAAAATGAATTTTTAGTCAGTTATATCAGGTATCTTTGTTAATAATATGCACAGATCATCACATATTCTTTTTGATTATATTGAGCTTAAAAAAATCTAAATTATTGAAAATTACCCTCTTTCCTATATTCATGATTTATTTAATCAGTATATAGGGGATACATATATCTCAATGGTATATATTTGATATGGATACCATTAACTAAGCCTAAAAAGTGTTTATATATATAGGGTATCCTTCCGTATAAGATAAAGAGTCTGTAAATTCATATTTATTCCTTATAATATTATATTTTCGCATTTTATATTCATATATATAATTAATATAGATATTTTAGATTACCAAGATAATTTTTTAGTTTTATTTATTAATGATATTCAAATATATTTTAATATTAAGGAATAAAATGAAGTGTATTTTTGGATTCTAATGAAGATCATAAGAACGAATAAATTGTAATAAAAATTCATAACTATTAATTTTTGATACAAAAAGTATATTCCTTGGGTCGTATAATCATAATGGATGGTCTTTTAGTTGAATCCTAAATGAGAAATATGATTAAAGAATTCTCAAGAACAACATCACTAGCATAAATTCATATTTTTATATGATTAATAGGATACCATGAAATCTTTGTGAGAACCTTCTCATAATTTTTAAATCCACTAACAAAGTAAAATCACAAGGGTTTAATGTTTCTCGAAATAGTATATAGTGAATAAAACCAAAAAAAATGCATATGGAAATATTATTTATTTCACATTTACTCACACAACCTTTTAGTGAATAAGGGTTTGTGATATACAATGGTGATTGAAAGAATGGTTTGGATTGTTTTCTTATTAAAAATTGAAATGTGACAACACATTATTTTCATCGATTAAAGAATTATGAGAAAAATTACCAATTGAAAAATTTAGAGTTATTAATGGTAAAATTTTCATTCAAAATATAGTATATTTATCTACATAGATAGATGGGTGATATATATATTGATCACAAGATCTTGAAGATTATATTCATATACAAGTATATGAAAATGAAATGAAGAATATTGTTAGATTTTTTTATGTACTATGATTACTCAATATAATACCATAGTGGGAAAGAAAACAAGGTAGTGGATAATATCATAGAAAAGGATAATGATACCTTCTCCATGATGAGGATTTAAAGAGGCCCATTCTTTTTGGATAGTCAAAGTATGAACATGGAAAACGTAAGGGAAGGAATAAGATTCAACCTTTCTGAGATGATTGATTAACCATCAATTTATTTCAAGATCAATGAGGCTAAAAATGATTTTGTGGATCAATAAATTATGAGGAAAATATTTTAGAGTTCAAACATGAAAAATAAGAGTTATAAGATTTAGAACCTGAATATGGGTCCCATCCATGACATAACTAATGAAGGATATTTTTGATAATGTGCATAGGTCATCCTTTGGTATTCCCCAATGATTCCAAATGATATATATAGATTTCAAGCGAACATCAAACTATAAAGAGATTATGGAAAATTACCAGAGGGATAACATAGAGAAGGAAATTATAGAATAAAATTCATGATTATTGGTATTATATAATTTTAAGGATAAATTAAAAAAGTACAAGTGGATACAAAAACATTTCTCATAGTCATATGGAAATGTGATAACATCACTATTTATTTCATCGTAGGTCTTCCTACGACCTCTGAAGATAATAATTCCATATAGTTATTGGAGTTAAAATTTCAATTGTATTTAATCAAGATATCAATTTCACATTAGATTTATGGGAAATTAATATAAAATAACTAGATATAGAACTAAACTGTTTCAATACTTATCATCCAAAAAAATATAGTTAATTATAAATGACTGTTCATTATTTGTAAGATATTAAAACATATCACTTGATGTATTTTAAATTATTCTTTAATAAATATATTCCTATGATCTTGTTTTAATATGAAAACAATTTCCAATCATGTATTAAAAAGAAACCAAATGTTGGTCTATATGGGAAGTTACTGAGAACACTGAAATGCAATGATGAAGTTGTAGAGATAATGTTTCAGAGACAATATCTTTCTCATGAAATGACATGGAAGATTAAAATCATTCTATAACATATTAATGAAGCACAAAGTCGATAGAATATCTAATATGATAATAATTAAAGAGATTTATAGTATAATTTTGGTGATAATGTTTTCTTTAAATATTATCACAGAAGTGGGTAAAGTAATCCTAAATGTATGAAACGTTGATCCCTAGATACATCAGCCCCATTAAGATTATTAGAAGCATTGGGATGCTCTCTTATTTATTGGATCTTCCACGAAACCACTCATAGGTTCATGACATGTTCCATATTATAAATTTAATGAGGTACACACCATTTCCATCTCATATACTGAAATAAAAAGGCTTATAGATGAATATAAAAGGTTTATCATTAAACATATTGATTGTGTACTATGACACATGATATCTAAATTTGTTAATCTTTTATAATGAAATCATAATTTTAAGGAATACATGAGGGAACCCAAATATATAATGAGTTAAAAGTACCCTCATATTTTTTTAACAGCAACGTTTCTAGGATAATTTTTTTTGGTTGGGGATTATAAAAAGACATGTCTTAGTATGAATTTTCATTCAACAAATTCAATAACTTATTCAACATGAAACATCAAAATAAAATTAACATATCTAAATTTTATAAAATAACATATTAAAATATGACTAAATGAAACATGATTAATAAAATTAGAAAATGAATAATACCAAAAGTATCTCCATACTAGAATATTGATGTATTCTTCATCATGGTATCCCATATAGTTCATACTCTCAATGATAATGGTACAATGAATGAAAAATATTTAAAATTTGATAATCATTTTGGGAAAATAAATGAATGAATTGGATGAATAATTTTAGAGAAGTATTTAAGACTATATATATGAATGTAAATGGGCAATGTCGACACTATGTGACCATTGGGTATATCTGGATGATGGGAATATACATAAATTACATATAAAAGTTAATAGTGGGATAAATTATATTACTGGAAATAATAACTAATACTCACTTAAAATAGTTGTGAGATATTACTAATATAATGTATTCATTCATAGAATAATTTTAATTTGAAGTAAACATGTAATGTTATTTATATAAAAAGTGAGAATAAATAGAATCAAGTATCAAACTACTTACTTATAAGTATCTTTTATTCAAATCTTGTATATTATTCCACATAACTATGTCTCCCCTTAACCAATTGTCACGCGAACTTTAACAATTAGGGTTTAAGCATAATCATTTAAAGGAGATTTTCATGATCATAGAAATCACAATGAGATTAATACTAGATGAACCACCACCCATGACTTCCACTATTTATAATCTCACCAACAAAACATATGTGGACGTCTTGAGTGTGGTTTTGTTTAATAGTTATGATAATTTAACAATTTAATTAATTTTGAAATAAAAAATTCATTATAAATATATAATAGTATTAGCATTAAGTTTAATTTTATACAATTGAAATTTTTATTAAATTTATTTCTAAAAATTAATGATATTAAAAATTGGATTGAATGCATTCAAAGAATTATTTTTAAAATTAATAAATAATATCTATGAAATAATGAAGAAATTATTTGTGATAATGTTTAATTATACATTTTCAATGATATAGGTTTTATTAAAAAATACTTTTCGTATTTTATATCATATATTTTTAATTAAAATTAAAATTCCACATACTTTAGATTGAAATTTAGTAAAATGTTTTATTTATATATTTAAAAAATTAATTAACATTAAAGTAAATATTATTAATTAGTAGGATATATGAATAAAATCATTAAGTGTTTAAAAATATATTTGTCAATAAAATATTTAATGATATTGATTATTTTGTTAAAAATATTTTTTATTTATATTTGAAATTGAATTTATTAATATGTATTTAATAGTTGTAATCTAGAAGTAAAATTTAGTTAATATGTTCAATTTTATGTTTCTTTAAAAAATAACATGTTATCGAGGTAAAAAGTGAGTTACCACGGTAAATAATAAAACAATTTAAAGGTTTCAAATGATTTATAAAGTGATAATATATCAAAAAGATATAAATTATTGTGTTTATATGTTATTTAAATTCCCATTTTCTATATATTTACACATTTGATGTTCCTTTAATTTCAAAATTATAGTCTAATTCATTATGGAAAAGGTATTTGTGAATACACCACTCAAACACCCTTATAAAAGAACCTCTCTTCCTCTCACATGAATCCACAAATTTAAATTTATTTAATCTCCATTATAAACCCAATTTCAATTCTTATTAATTCATTCTATAATTTGGGAGATTTTGGTCATAATAACGGTCACCAAACCCTTTATTAGAATGGTGGTCCTTAAAGAAAGATTTGATCCAGAAATGTGACTATTTCCTTTTTCCTTAATCATTTTTCTATATCCATCCATATATTCTTGAATATTTTTTAAAACATTAATAAATTTAATTAATATAATTATTCTTCTATAAAGGTGATATACCAATAATAAACATACATATTTTTACTCAATAATTTGTTATATCACGTTGTTGGTTTCTTTGAATTTACTAGGCATGTGAATGATTATCTAACATTTTCAAAATGAATTATTCACAAAACATAAAATATTTTAATACATAGTATCAATTATAATCATTATATTTTTTATAATTTTAGAATTGATTTATAAATAATCATTCAATATTCCAAAAATGAGATAATATATAACTGTCCATTATGAAAAATTACTATAACATCTATGAAATAACAATACGACATACTATCTCTATAAAAAACATGTACACACACACACACATCATATAAATGAACATTATAGACTTAATGAATAGAGGATCAATGATAATAGACTAAAACATCATGATCGAACAGAGTCTAGAAAAATAGAAAAATTAACACATGATGGTTGATTTTAACAATGCATAATTTTGAAATTCATAATAAAAATTATAATTGACAATTATTAAGTAAAATAAATATATATAATTTTTTTTATATTTATTATTAATATAAAAAATATTAGATCTCAAATTTGAGCATATCCAATCAAATGGGAATCCAATGTAATTTTTTCTTAATCTAATCTTCTTTAATTGAGTGATACTCTTTATTATTTGACTATGTTATTCTAAGATGAATATATTATTCCCCATTTCTGTTTCATATTTTATAATCTCTTTATTTTTTTTTTGAAAATTTCATTTTTACACCAAAATATTGTTTTTGATCGATTCATACTTCATAGAACACATCAGTCTGAAGGAAAAATTTGGCTCTATATTTTCAGAATTTCCATTTCACATCCATATTATCCCCATCCATAAATATAACTATTTATTATTTATAAAGTTAATTTTTTATTCTATATTATTTCATTCATATTTATCTTATATTGATTCAAAAACAAATTTTATATCTATTTATCAATGTGCGTTACTTCAAAAGTATAGGAAAAATGATTATAACGTATTTATATCAACTTTCATGCCATGTTTTATCTTACACTTCATGTTAATTAAAAAGAACCATTATTTAATTTCAAACATCAATTGCTGGTAAATTTTTTATAAAAATAATTTTTAAATGTTTTTTTCTCCGTTTAAAAATAATTGTGAAAGTAAATTTTATATACGAATATGTAATCAAAATGTAAATAAAACAATATTAGGGATTTATCTTCCATTTTATTTTCATTCCTCTAAATATTAATTATGAATGAATTTTTTATTTTCATCTTGTATCACCCTCATAATTCTATTTTGATATTTTTCTTTTGGGGGAATATGAATTTATTATTATAAAATACAATTCTTGATTTATTCTTATATAATAAATTATGAAAATTGTATGAAATACTTAAAGATTATATTATATTTTTTGGAAATAATTATATGTATAATAAGAAAAATAAACTCGATGAGAAAAAATACGGTCATATTGATTCCTGGTGGATTTTTAACAATGTAGCTGATTTATTGTTTCTTGGAGTTATTGACAAGGTATCCTTAGGATTCTTGTATTAGATACATTATTCAGAAAAATAAGAAAGGATGTTTAATGGTACTTCAGAAGTATAGATATTGGAACAAAGATGCATAAGAGTGAAATAAGGCGAAGCAAATATGTCCATAATGAGGTGGTGGTCATGGTATAGGTTTCAAAGGATATTTCATGGTGAATAACACCATTATATAGGGCTTGGTGGAGAAAAAAACATTGTAAACTCTAAAGGGAGAACACTATGGTGGTCCCCATGGAATAATTCCAATGAAAATTTGAAAAATGCTCATAGCTAATATGATCACAGGGCTGGTATGGTCTATGTATGAAGTGTATGCATAAATGGGAAACAAAATATGGGCCACACCATAGGTCTGGGTGTGGTGGACCAAGAGGATACATGTGAAACATGAGGGATTCTCTTATAGGATTCGTGGTGTTAGATGTAAGCCATGATCAAAAGGTAGATCTTCAAGACAAATGTCCTAATTCAAGAGACCATATTATAGTGATTGACATGTTGGAGTCATATTGAGAAAATATTTTTCACCAAATTGTGGTAAATAATGTGTTAATTAGTGATGTAAATAATTTTAAAGAATACATTGTATAAATTCTATAATGGATCATGAATGCTTTAGTAATTATCTATCTTGGTTTTAGACAATTATTTGAGCCTATTATGTAGTATTTTTCAATGTTAGAAATGTGAATTATATGGATATTTAATTCATGCTACAAGGAAACATAAATAAGCAACGAAGCAGTTATTTGACTGACTATAAATAGCGAATATCATAGAGTTTTTCTATATATTATTAATGGATTATTTTAATGGATCATAATGATGTTTAAATTTATCCAATTCGACTAGCTTGATATCTCATTTCAAAAGGGGATCAACTTGAATAAGGTATATATAGGAGAGGTGGACCTGAGGTACATTTTATATATGAATCTATATGTGAATGGGGATTTCTAAGAGAGGGTATTTGAGGTGGAATATAAACTTTTAAACCATTAAATATCTTGTTAGTGTATAAGAGGAAGGAATTTATATAAAATATCAATTATAAGGGGAGTCCCTATTTCTTTATGAAAAGAAGGAGTTTTGATGAGAAGGCTTTCACATATTGGGAAGGAGAGTTAAGAGGACTTCAACGACGCCAATCCACACTCAGTGCGACCCTCTAAGCGAATATTGTAAAGGGGCCTAAAAGTCATAAATTAGAATTAGGGGGTTATTTTACCTAGAAGTTAGTGCTAGAGATAACATTCAAGGGAGTAACCATTGGGAATCAGTGAGGTATCCCTAAACCATTTAAAGGGGAGTCCCCCCTATGATGAGAGGTAAACTTAATAGTGATTTGGGACATAGAATAAAATTTATTCATTCTCCTTGAAAGTATCCAAACTAGGGTTAATAATAATAAATTTTTATATCCCTATTTAAATTATGCTTTCACACCATTACTAAACATGAAATATGATGCACATAGAGTAAATGAGAATAATAATTGACCCATAATATTGAGATATTAAGATCTATTTAAATATGGGAAAACTTAAAAAGATAATGTTTTTATCAGGAATGAATTTTTATAACATAATTCACCCGCCCGTCCCCTTTTAGGGTAATATCATAGATCCCATATTGATGGCCCAACAATTGGTATCAAAGGAAGGTTCATTTTCCTTTGATTCATTATTGATGTGACTTGATCCAAAGTGGTGTGATGAAAAATGGAATTCATAGTTAACTATATTATTCTTGATGGAAGTAATTTAAAAAATGGAAAAGGAGTTCATTCACCACATTGAATATTCTCTTAGATTTTTAAGAGAATTTTTGGAGCAGTAAATTGTTCTATTAAGAATATATGAAGTTATGTTTGAAATAGATCAACGAAATATTAAGATTTATGTATTAGTCAAAAGTGAAGTAATGGATTCCCTCAAGGAATAACTTATCAATGATGTTTATAATTTTATTTTCTCCAAAAATTTATAGAATAATTTAGAATAACTCCATGTAATATTTTATAAGAATTTTATTAATGTTACACAAGAAAATGATGAAGAATAATATGAAATTATCCTAAAAATTGTGTTCTCCAACTAATGTAATTTGTGAACATATTTCCCTATTTAATAAAAAATAATATTTTAAAAAATGATGTTGTATTTTAGGACCAATAAATTTTCTAGAAATATGTTGTGATTATCGTGATAATGAGTCAACAAATTCAAGTTTCTATTCTAGTGGATGTTCATGTAGTAAAATAGAAGAGATCTAATCCTTAAAATGAAATGAAGAATAATATAGAATCATGCTTGAATTTTATTATGATATTATTGAAGATATTTCCCAAAAATATAATAATTGAGGAGTGATTATGTGTCCTTGAATTATAGTATGAAGAAAATGGCAGAGTATATGAAAAGGAAACATTCTTGAAGAACTCTCTGTATTGACATAATCTTTTATAATTTAAATTCCCCAATTTTTGAATCAATTAATGCATTATAAAGTAATAATGTTATAGGAAAAACATGAAACAAGTAGGTTATTTTTAAATCTTATATATTATTATATTTAAAACACATTTAATCCGCATAAAGGTTGATCGTATAGTCGTTGAACAGTGACCCTATTAGTAGTATATATAAAGGGTTATGGTAATGTTCAATGGAAATAGGTGGAATATGTGATATCCTCAACTAGTAGACTCATACCTTATGAAGTCCATTTATCAGAGCATTCATTGAGATTACATCACTAGTATTCTCCCTTGGTTAAGCCATATCCATGATTCAGAAACAAGCAGAAAATTGAATCCATTTACAAGATAAGTTCAAGATCCTCGACGTCACGATCCAAACCAAATATGTCGAAACACCCTAAAAAAATCTTACCATTACACACCTTACCCTTAGAGAATTAACTATTTTAATAAATGGATTTTATTATAGAACCTAACATTAGGAATTTTAATATTTTATTTTAATTAAAAAATTATTATCTGTGTCCCATTGTAACATTAATTTTTAAATAATTAAATGATTAGTAAGATTAAAATAATATTCTAATAAGAAGAAACACAAAGTTTATTTTTTGAACTATATAGTTTCAATTAAGAAACCCTTTTTAATTAATTTATGAATTTTTAAAATAAATGATTTTTTTAAAATATTATTATGAAATAATATTTATTAAAAATAAATTATAATATAATTATATAATATCATATTTAATTGTTATAAGTGTACGAAAACTATTGTAAAAACCAGTATTCATCAATAAATGAGTATTTTGTTTTAAAATTGTAAATTATTTTATTTCATGAATTAATTTGATGAAATAAATTTTTATTTTTCAAATAAACATTTTAAAATTATCAAATTTTTATTCTTTCATAATTTTCTAAAATACTCGAATTTTTATGTAAAAATTAAATATGGTATAAATTTATGTTATGTATTATGAAATCATAATGGACAAAAAATGTGTAATATTTTCCATAAAAGATATCAAAGACCAAATATATATTTCCCCTATAAAATAATGCTTGTTTCTAGGTTATTTGATTAATTTTATAAGCCCATAACGAATCCTTGAAAACTTATTTTGTATAATGTGGGTTTAAAATAAATTCTTTATTAACATGACTCATAAGAACATCACCAAGGGTATTTTTTAAGGATATAATTTACTAAAGTTGTAAAATAATGAAAATAAATTCACTTTTTTAGAAACCATGGGGAAAAACATTGGGAATGTTTGAGGTTTTGATTACTTTTTCCTATAGAGTCCAAAATCTATGTTTGAAAATTAACAAAGAACTCTACAATCTTTCACTATATAAACCTACCCAAAATTTCACTCCTCTTCAATCAAAACCCCTGTGATATGACATTAATCTTAACTTCCCTCACTAGATCCCTCACAAAGTGCTACCAAGATCTCACGAAGCTCCTCCTAAGCTTTTAGAACCATCCTTCCAAGGTAACAGATCCTCTCCTTCTTATCTATTTCCAAGAACCTTATCTATGCTTTTCCTTTCGTTTCTATATAATTCATTTTTTAATATGTTTTTTCAATTCCCTCCTACTAAACTTATGATTTAAATTTTATGAGATACCACTTGCACTATAATTAATCCATTATAATAATATTTATATACCCCTATTATGCTGCCAAAAATATCTTGTGATTCTTCCACGCCAATCAATTTTATAGTGAATAACCGGACCATTTCCACTTAGTGTTATTAACTTATATGTATCCATATTTAATTAATTTTGAAAATACATGTATTTAACCAACACTAATTAATCAAGGGGTTAAATTTTATGAAATATGATCCTGTATTGAAGGATATATGTTGCACACTTATGCATGTATGCGATTTGAAATTGACAGGAGGTTCTGAAATTATATAGCCCTGTAATGAATTGGGTAATGTTTTTGTCTCATGAGATACCATTTATGGTTCATGGGAGGTTATAGTAAGAAAATTATTTTATGTTTTCTTAGTAGTTATTATTTATTTTCATGATTCCTTGTTTTATGTTTTCACCACATTCATCTATTTCCTTTATGTTATCATGTTATATCATGCCTCATTATTCAAAATTATGAATCTCACACCTCTTACGTTACCAAGATATGTCTCATGGATCATATTTACTACAATACCTTAGTTTTTACATTTTTATTCACTTATTAGGTTTTATAAACTACCCCTTTCTTATGTACGTCCCCAGGTTCTACCACGTAGTTCTTGATGAGTGAATGAAGTTTATGATCATTTTAATAATTTTTTAATAAGGTAATTATATTATTATTGCAAGTTGTTATCATATGTCCATAATTTACCAAAGTGTAACATCATATACTTTTATGGAGATGTACCAGGATTTTTTTAGGTATTATTTTTTATTCATTGAGCATAAATTATTTAGGTTTTACATTGGGCTGTATTTGGTTTAAAATAAAAAAAAATTGAAGGAAAGAGGGAAGTTCATGGTTGGCGCATGGTTTTACCTAACCACAAACCTTCATTTAGAAAACCATGTAAACATGTAAGAGTGGTTTTACATGGCTTTCATGCAGTTTTTTGAATCATGTTCTCTAAATAGTTAAATCATACACCCCCAGAATAGGTTCATAATTAAGGTGGATTGTTAGAGGAAACCATGCGTAACATTTTAAATCACCCGAAAATAGTGTTTAAAATTTTTATAACCCCCATTTGAACCACAGTTAAGCCTTAGATCAACCCGTAATTAATTTTCACAATTTTGGAACCTATCAGATGTATTCTAAGCTATTATGACCTCCATTATTTGTAATTAGAATCTAGAATTGAATATTTTCACCCCTCTCAGTAAGAGGATATCACCTCATATGGCTTCCTTTCTCCTTCTTGTCCTTCTTCCACCAATTGAAGGATTGATATTCCCTATTTTGGTTGGATATAGATCTATTTTTCGATCTAGATTTAGGGATTTTGGATCTATATCATGATTTAATGGTTCTTGATTTGTCCAATCTTGGATTTTGGTTTTTGATCTGGATCACACACTACGTCGTTATTCCGTTCAAATTTGGTATTTCCATTGGGTGATATTTCATCAATGAATTCAGGTAGGTGGCCTAATTAAAATCACAAAGTATTAGTTTAAATTAAGTGTATCTAACAGTAAAATTTATATTTTTGGATTACCAATTGAGTTTCCATGATTGAATTAATTAATTTTATAGATTAAATAATAATGTCACTGTAAAATTGAGATAGTTTGGGATTACATAATTAAAATAATTATTGGATAAATTAATTATTGACATATTTTCATTTTGGAACTGATATAATTAATTGATGCATTAATTACTCTGATATTGTGATTATGGAATTGAGATAATTATTTGATGAATTAATTTTTGAGATATTGTGATTATGGAATAGGGATAATTAATTGTTGAATTGATTATGGAATATTGAGATTATTAAATATAGATAATTAAATGATGAATTATTTAGAGGGAATATTGGGATTGATGTGAGAAACTAATTATTTAATTAGTGCTGATATTGACATGATTAAGTAATTGGTGAATTAATTAATGGGATTTTTGTGCTCAATTAATGTGTGAATTAAGTAGCAGGATTGATGTGATAAAATAATTATTGAATTAGTAGTGATATTGATGTGCTTAAATAATTGGTTAATTAATGAATGTGATTTTTGTTCTTAATTAATTGGTGAATTGATTAATGTGATTGATGTGATAAACTAATTTTTGAATTTGTAATGATACTGATGGAATTAATTAATTGGTCAATTAATTAATTGGATTATTGTTCTTAATTAATTTTTGAATTAATTAAAGGGATTGATGTGATTAACATATTTGTTGAATTAACGATAAAATAGATATGATTAACTAATCATTGAATTAATTAATGAATTGATGAATGGTATCAATGGAAATCATTTTTGAATTGATAAAATTAATGGTAACAATGTAATTCATGTTTAAATTGAGACAATGATTGGTAATAAGGGAATTCATGTGTAAATTAAGACAATGAATGGAAAAAAAGGATTTCATATGTGAATTGAAAATTTTAATGGTAATAGTTGAATTATTGTGTTGATATAGATGAAGAATGGTAGCGATGGAATTTCGAGATATGATATCCTTCATGGATATTTCAGAATCTAAAAAGGGTCGAAGTAGGTATAGAGAGTTCTTGTGTCCATGGGAACCAAAGAGATTATGTGGTTAAATAAAGAGTAGTTAATAATGTGAAATATATTTACTTATTCATTGTAATTATTTATTTATACAACTGCATACCAAATTTTGGATGGATATTGTTTTAGACTCCATTGGTCATGGCCTAGTGTGTTGAAATAACACCCTAGTTGGGATACCTAATCGATACCAGAATAGATTTCATAGTCATAGGACAGGTTAAGGGAAATGGCCATGTGTTAGATGGTTGAGTTTGGATGAATCATGGATGAGGGAACCAGACCTAGTTTGGGACTCTCTTGATAGTTTTCAATGTCTTCACTTTTGAGTTTTCATTTTCACACATGACACGTACATTGGCATGTCATATATACTCTTTAATTTTGATATTTTATTTCTAGTTTTGGACATCTTGAGATATTGGTATTATTTTGGTTATGGTTATATGTTAATATATTATTGTTTCTTATATTATGCTGCTGTGTTACTCTTATAAAAAAGAGTTTAGTCTCCAATTGATTGATATTAGAACCTCACTGGTAATTGGAAGCATCTGGTATACGATATGGAATTCTTGATGTCATGTGGCCGACCGGGTCAGGGAATAGGTGTGTGGAACCTAGGTGAGGATGTTCCAATGTGGGATCAGATCCCATGATTCTTTTATTTTATTTTATCTTACTATTTGGGGAAGGTATATGGGAGACTAGGAAGAGTTCGGGATTTCTTGTGAGATCATGCATTGGAGAAACAAACCCATGTATGGGGGAGAACCCAAGTACCTAGGGTTGGGTATTTATTATTATTGTTTTCTATTACATTTGGATATTATTTCACCTTGGGTGACACACTTGTGGTGTGATGTGATTTTTTTAAATTTTTTTGAGAATTGACTTGTGGCCCATTAAGGTGTGATATTTGTGTAAGAATGCATCATTATATGCACTCAGGGTTATTTTTTTGACATGCATCATTTTAGGCACGCATGATCGTGAGTTTTGGGTATGTTTTTGAACTTTAGCAGTTTTTCCATTCATGTAAAAGTTAATTGAGAAAAGGTGTACACCGTGTAATTTAAGAAGATTTTAAAATGATGCATGATGATAAAAAATGAGTTTCTAATGAGAAACATGAAAATGAAAATTATTTTACCATTTTTTAACCATGACCTAGGTGTATTATGGATAAGGGTAGTCATAGAGCCTCAATTTTGACCGTGTGATGGGTTTTGGGAAAACCACCTTCTGTTCCTTGCTTTTATTTCCTCTTACGTAAATGTATTAAAGTTTTTTTATATGTCATGAGATGTGTGTTTGGAATTGTAGATATATTCCCCCATGATAATTCCTATTTAGAGAATGAGAAGTGGATTTGGGTGGAGATTATCTACCAGTTTTGGAACCTGAGGAATTGGTAGTGTCAGGTGACGAAGTAGGAGATCAGTTCTGACCAAAATCTTCTCTCTTTATATAGTATATTGAATGATATCTAGAGAGGGTTGTGAGGAGGTTTTCTTAACCTTACATAATATTTTTAGTTATATAACCCTCTTAATTTTACCGAATATGGTGGTCCTAAGCCACCAGTGATAGGGATTGAGTCCATCCAGACTATACTTGAAAATTTGGAGAGTCTTGCTGAGAAGAAGGTCATGTTGGATACTTTACGGTATGAGGATCGGTGAAGATCTGTTGTGACATTCATACTTGGAATGGATAGGATGATGGTATGTTATGGGTTCACATTTTACAGATATTCCTAGAGCACATTTATCCAGAGATGCCGAGGTGAAAGAGTGTGGTTGACATCAAAAGGTTGACATAGGGGAGTATATACATGATGGACTATGTTGAAAACATTGTAGACCTGTAGTGCTTTGCTCCAGCATTGGAAGGGGATGTGTAAGATACAAAAAATGATTTTAGGATAGGACTAAATGTAAAATCAAGTACCCAGTTTACCTCTTTAGGTTAAAAAATATTTCTGAGGTGGTGGATCAAGATCTCATAGATGAGGGGAACCTGAAGGAGGCTTCTAGTTCATGAAAGGAGGTTTCTAAAGGATGATCAAGAGGCATATCTTGCAATATCAGGAAACATCACTACAGTGGTGTTAGTCGTGATAGCAGGAAAAGTTGCCAGGGGGAAGGGTCAGTTATTTATTTACCATACCTGAATTGTCTATCATTATTATGTTAGGTAGATCCAATATCATATACACTGTCCCCAACCACTTGTTGAATGAAGATCTTTCGAAAATATTGGACATCTATATATGTACTGGAGGAACCCGCGATTGATGGGTAGTGATAGGGGACCTAGAAAGAACCAGAGTGTGGGAAGTGGATCTTCTACACTATATCAATCTATAAACTAGAGTTATACAAGTTGTGACGGTAGGGGAGGTAGATTAGGTGCTTCTGGGAAAGAGCACTTTTATCATATGGGTGGTGCAGCTCAGAGGAGTCAGATTGCATCCCAAGGAAGAGGGGTAGGGCATTTTCAAGTAACTCATCATACTCTTTTGGATAGTGAGGTTAGACTATCACCAAAGAGATGTACTATTCATATAGATTATAAAATAGATAGTACCTTATTTTATAATAGTTCCCCTCATTCATTAATTTCTTTGCAACTGGTGAATGGTTTTATAATTCTGTTGGAGTTCGTGAGTGGGGTAGTGACGATAGATACACCATTGTGAGTACGATATTAAGACATATTCTAGAGAAACTGATGTTATCTTGAGGATAGAGAGTATATTTTTCTATGGGATCACTATGTTCTTGACATTTCAGGCTTTGATCTAATTATGGGTATGGAATACCGAGCCCATATTGATTGTTACTAGAAGAGAGTTACCTTTAAATCTCTTAAGGGTGACAAGTATATCCAATGTGGAGAATGGGACTCCAGACTAGGAGAGTAAGGCCAATTACTCAGCAACTGGGATAGATAATAGCCCATGTTTCTATTCTGTTACTAGATGAAAGAGGTGTAAATAATAAAGTCTTTTCATCTGTAGTGAACAAATTCTAGATTTGTTTCCTAATGATTTCTTAGGGTTATCACCTCAGAGAGATATAAATTTTACAATTGATCTCACACCTTTGGCTGAGCTAGTTTTTATTCCACCATATAAAATGTAACCAACATAGCTTAAAGATCATAATACTGAGCTGCAGGTGTTTGAGGATAAGGGATTTATCCATCCCAGTATATTTCATTGGGGTTCTCCAGTGTTGTTTTCTAAGAATGCTGATGGCACACTACTCTTGTTTTTTGATTACCAGAAGTTGAACAGATTGACTATCGAGAACTGGTATCCTGTTTTGTGTATCGATGATATATTTCACCATTTGAGGGGACTATGGTTTATATAAAATATTGACTTGGTATCATTATATAATTAGTTGAGAGTACGAACTTATGATGTATCGAGGACTAATTTTAGAAGAAGTTAGGACCTATAAGAGATTTTATTAATACTAATTGGTTTAACAAACACACCATATGTGTTTATGGACTTGATGAAAAAGATCATCAATCGCTAAAAGGATAAATTTATGATAGTGTTACTGGATGAAATATTTATGTACTCCATAACTAATGACGACCATTACCAACATATTAACATCATCCTGAGTACATTGAGATGACATTGACTATATTACCATCTATCTAAGTTCCATTTCTGGATTAGTCAGGCTCCCTTATTGGGTCACAAAATCTAGAAGGAAGGGGTTTCAGTAGACCTTGAGAAAGTTTGTGTAGTTGTATCTTGGGAGAAACCCAAGAAATTATTTGAAATCCATTTATTTTTGGGGTTAGATTGATATTATTGGAGATTCCTCTAGGACTTTTACCATTTGGAAGAACCAATTTCTGTCTTGGCCAAGAATAGGATAAATATTAAATTTTTAGAAGAATGCGAGAATGTATTCCATGAGTAGAAGAAACATTTGACATCGACACCAATCTTGATCTTACCCAGGCTAGGTGAGGAGTACCTTGTGTATTGTGACGCTTCTAGGATCAAACTGGGAGACCTATTGATGTAGGGAGATTAAATTGGGGCATATGATTCTTTGTAATTCAGACTAGATGAATGGAATTACCGTATGAAATACCTAGAGATATTTTTTTTATTCCTTGAACTGTTAGTGAAGTCATCTATTGGGATAAAATTTTTCTATGTATACAGATCAAAATAGTTTAAAGTATATCATTTTGAAAAAATATATTAATCTCTGGAAGTGGAGGTGGGTAGAGTATATGGAATCATTTTATTGTGAGTTCGCGTATACACCCATAAAGTGGAACTCTGTGGAAGATGTTTTGAGCAGGAAAACTCAGACCTAGGGGGTTCAAGAGTCTAGTGCTAAGTGAAATATGATGACCTTTCCCACTGAAGTGCATGTGGTGGTTTCACAGTTTTAGGAAAATATGACTCTTATATCAGATTCAGTGGATTCTACACTTTTGAAAAAGATTAGAGATAGAAAGTATAGGAATCTAGAGGGATTTATGCTGAGGGAAATCCATTAGATTTGGGATTCACCTTCTGATTGAACAATAGATAAGGACAAAATAATCCACTTCAAGAATAGATTTGTGGTGCCAACGAGCATTCATGGGAGTTGATGTGGGAATTTCATGCCTCAAAGTTTATGGTACATCCATCTGTGACCAAAATTTATGGTGAAATATGTTTACATTTTTGGTGGTTGGGAATTAAAAAAGTGATAGAGCGGTTCATGACATGATGCTACACATGTTAGCATCGGAAGGCTGGGCATCAGTGACCTGGTGGTTTGTAAAAGTTTTTTCCCATTCTAGAGTGGAAGTGGGACGACGCGACCATATAATTTGTGGTGGCTCACTCGAGGAATCCATAAAATAATGAATATATTTGGGTTATTTTGTAACATATGATTAAGGTAGCACACTTGTTACAAGTAAGGGAGAAATTATGAGTGAAACAATTGGGAGAACTGTATGTTCGAGAGATAGTTCGTTTTCATGGGGTGCCACAAACTATAGTTTCATATTGTGATTCTTGGTTAATATTGCACTACTGGATGGTCCTATAAAAGGCACTTGGTAAATGGGTTTTATTGAGTATGAATTTCCACCCATAGATAGATGGGCAGTTAGACAGTACTATACAGCTGCTTGAGGATATGTTATGGGTGTCTGTCTTTGACATTAGTAGGTCTTGGGAGAAGCACCTAGCCTTGGTGAAGTTATCCTGTAAGAAAAGTTATCAGGAAATGATACATATGGAACCATATGATGCTCTTTATGGTAGGCCATAAATATCACCTCTATGCAAGACAGAGGCTGGAGAGTCATAGTTATTGGGACCATGTCTCATGCAGGAGACATTGAAGTAGGTTCAGTTGATTCAGAAACATATGGCTAATACTCAAAGTAGAAAAAAGTCACATGCTTATAAAATTCAATGACTCCTAGAGATTAAAAAGGGTGATCATATATTCATTTTATGTCACCAAGATTGAATCATCATAGGATAAAGTGACATGGAAAGTTAGCAGTTAGTTTCATTGGACTATTTGAGGTTGTGTGGAGAATCAAGCTAGTGACATACTAACTGTCTCTTCCAAAGAGATACAATTATACGCATGACGTTTTCCATGTGTAAAAACTATGAATGTATCACCCCAAACCTTCTCATATGATCTATGTGGATGACGTTGATCTTGAGACTAATGAAACCTTTGAGGGGTATCTGATATGTGCGTTGGATTGTAGTAAGAAAGTGTTTCAGGAAGAATATATGTTGATAGTTTGTGTTTTGTGGAATCATGGGAGTGCTAAAGTGAAAAAATTAGGTATAGAAGAGGATATTATGGTTTATCGGCCCAAACATTTTGACTTGGAATCATAGAGATTCTTGGGAGTATATCTCACAGATGATATGTTATAAGGTGGGGAAATTGTAAGATCCCGACCTTTTCTGGAGATGTCTCCAGCTTATTTTCGTGTATTATTTTTTCTTCGTTGATAATTCATTATTTGATTTTTACCTTAGGGTGTGTTTGGGTGGAAATTAATAATTTTGGAAGCAAAGAAGGAAGTGCACTATTGGCTCACAGTTTTCCCTAAGCATAAGCCCTGTACCAACAAACTGTGAAACCCTGGACAGATAGGATTTTCACAGCTGGCACATGGTTTATCAGACCATGAACACCCCTAGAAGAGGCCCAAAGTTAAGTCTCATGGTTATGGGAAACCATGCTCCCCTACCCAACAAACCATACATGACTGCCACAAAATAAGGCAAGGGAATTGATGCCCTTTATAAGCGCAAAGCAGAAAGCACTGATAAAGGGGTGGACCTTTATCAATGCCAGCTAAAAGCACTGATAAATGTAACCTTTATCAGTGCTAAAAGAAGCTCTGATAGAGATGTACCCTTTATCAGTTCTTTTTTAGCACTGATAAATGGTATATTTATCAGTTCTATTATTATCAATGATAAATGTTTTTATTATTAATTTATATAAAATTATTATATTTATATTCAAAAAAAATTGTTATTTTTATACATTAAATAAAAAAATGTTTATGTATAATATATATTTTTTAATAATTCATATATATATATAATTTTTAATTGAAATAAGTATTTCTAAGATTATAATTATATATATATATAATTAAATAATTAAAAGATTATAATAAATTACATTAAATAATAAATATATTTATTAGATTTATTTATTTATTAGAGATTTATTAGATTTATTAGATTAATTCAGGGTATTTAATATATTTGTAATATTTAATATATTTATTTTATTTATTTTATTTATAAATATATAATATTTTTTAATATATATATTTTTATAAGTAAATAATTGAACATATACACGTTTTCCAATTAATTTGGTCAACGAATATATGCATATATGTTATGTATCATATGCATGAATGTTCATGTGTACACTACCTGATGTGGTATATTGATTAATTCATAATGTTACCCATATGAACTATATATGTTCTAAAAAATGTATTTATAAAATCACATTAAATATATTTAAAGAATAAATATATTTTATTATATTTTTAGTGATATATATAAATCATTTTCAAATACATTTGTAATTATAATTTTATTAATATAAATATATTAACAATTATATACCAATATTTATAAATATATACTATTTATAGTTATAATTATTATTAAATAATTATATATTTATCCTATATGTCATTAAGAAATATATATAAGAATATAAATAAATTATTAAAATTATACCTTTACCAGTTCTTTTTTAGCATTGATAAAGGCATATATTTATCAGTCCTAAAAAAGGACTGATAAAATAAGTATTTAACAGAACTAAAATTTTAGCACTGATAAATAGGTGTTTTATCAGCTCTTTTTGAGCATTGACAAAGGTATGTTTTATCATGTTTTTTATTTTAGTGCTGATAATATATACCTTTATTAGTTATTTTAACTAGCGCTAATAAAGGTTACAACAGCTTTTATAAAATAACCCTAACGAGACCCTCCTCCCTCGCACCCATTCAAGCCTTCATAGAAGCTGAACCCTATGCTATCGACCTCTCCTCCACCGTGACCCCCCCCCCCCTCCTCCTCCTCCACCTACGCTGCTGCTGAATTTTTCTCCTCCTTCTCCGTGACCGTCCTCCTCGTCCTCTGGCACTGCTACCTTATTCTCCTCCTCTACTTTGATCCCTCCTCCTCTGCGACCCTACTTCTCCATCTCCACCATCGCCACCTCATCCTCCTCCTCCTCCTCCTCCTCCGGCCACCGACCCATCCTCCTCTGTCGGGGCCACCGCCTCCTCCTCCTCCTCCTCCGCCTCCTTCTCCTCCTATTCCTTGCGTAGTCCCCTTGTCCACGTGACCTACTCCAGCGTGCCATCCTCATCTGATGATCTTCCCAGCAACCTCCTCTACAGTGCATGAATTCCCCCCGGTGAGTGTCTTATGCAATGATTTTTTACTTTTCTGCATTAGATAGATAGTTTGTGTGTAGAGTTAGGTCTAATGGACCCTATAGTGGTATTGGTTCATGTTATTAATTATTAATAGCCTGGGTTGAAACTTTATGAATGGGATTATGGTCAATCATGTTGTGAGGGTCATGGGTGGAGGTTTCTGTGAGGGAATAATTATGGTAATCACATTGAAATGGTCTTTATATAGATTTTTAATTGGGGCAGAGTGATAGTGATGTGAACTATATTGGTAAAGACCATTCCTTTACTAGAGATTTTGTTATCTTGAGTTGTGGGTCTTTGTGGTAGTACTTCATAGTTTGATTGGGGGGATGCCATGGTGGGTATTAGTGATTGAATAACTAGGGGGTATGTTTTTATTTGAGATATATCAATGATTATTTTAAATATTATATCATGTTGAGTACATGGTTGTTATTGATTATCCCATAGAAACTATTTATCATGGCTATATGAAATTGTTACAGCTCCCTTAGAACCCTTATAGGTACATCATATGGAATGTGGTTGATTATGATGTTAGTGGAAATGATAATGTGGATAACTTATGACCTTAAGGGTAGGTAAATCCAAACATGCAGTTGTGTAGGTTAGTAACTAAATTTGAATAAAGAGATTTCTTGTTGATATATTTTTACCTATAGGTCTTGGTATCATCACGATATATTTTTTAACTATAGGATATGCTAATGGGGATACATTTAGGGAGGCTTATTAGGATGGTTCATGTATGAGCTTCATATGTAATAGCCTCTTGCTCGATGCTCGATATCAATCATTGGATAGCTAAGATCTAGGATGAGATCTTCCATGCTTGTTAATTATATATTAATCGTTATTATATATCTATGATGAGGATGAGGCCTAGAGACCTTGAGATTTCAATGTAATGATACTCCACCAAGGTGAACATTCTTTCAACTTTTTTAAAGTTTTTGTTTGGTATACATCATATGGTATATACGGTTTTCCATAAGACAGAAATTATTTTAGTGGTTCGGATTGTGTTTAAGTTCAGACATGTTATACCCCCACTAGAATCATTATTATGTATGTCCATTTAGCCAAGGTATCTGTCTTACATTGGTAGTCCTTCTCAAGCAGTAAGTTGGCTCTTTTATGACCTTTTCATGATCCACTTATAGTATATCTTATTAGCCATGTAGAATACCTTGTATTAGTGATTTAGATTATGTTAGAGGTTAGATTGGTTATTCTTATTTAGGACCTCCTTTATGTATGTGAGTTTATCCATGGGGCCTGACTTATATTAATGGTTTGGATCATGTGGGATGTTGGATATGTTATTCCCTCCATACTATTTTTGGGGGGGTGGATGTTATTCCATGAGGCATATAGTCACATCCCAATTCATGATCAAGATTTAATGGTTCCTCCTAGGGGATTGGTGTAGCAGGGTATACCTTGTGGTAATTCAACAATGTGACATTATAGGGTGCACTATGCAATATAACTTTAGGAGACACCGTAATGTACCCTATTCATGAAATGAAAATAGATTTTTTAGTATTTTTAATGAGGTCCCCTATTCCTTATTAGCCACTAAACCCCATCACCCAATCCCCTCTACCCCATAATTTTCCACTCTTTAAATCAGCTCTTTAGGATCCCTAATGCTCGTTTAATAGTGGACAGCCTTCCCCATCACTGGATAGCCCACACCCCTCCCCCACACCCCTGTAGCCCCTACCCCCTGGATAGCCCACCCCTTCCCCTTTAAACCTTTTATGTTTTATTGTATTTTCCCACTTTTCTCATCCAAAACCCCTCCGTGCTATGACACCCTCCCCCTCCTCTCCTCTTGGGTGGTTCTCCCTCACCCGGTGTATGTTTCATCTTTCATCACATGTATTAGAGAGCCTTAGATAATTTTTACCTCTCTTATTCCTTCTATATATTAGTGTCTAACCCCCCCCCCCCCAAATCCTATATGTAAATGGATATGGGTAAATTGCAATTGTAAATGTAATGATACGACCCAGGCTGGTATCATAACAAACAACTGACTTGACATTCCACTAACCTAAGAGGCGTTCATGATCCCAACAGGGTAGCATTGATCCCCCTAAGAAAAAAATAAAATTAATGTGGATTATTTTACCCCTAAATTAGAGTAAATTAAAAATGATCTTTCTCCTAAAAAGCAGATATGTCCCATTCATAAGTTGAACATCTAAAAAAATATTAGATACCAAAAAAATAAATAAATAGGAATTAGATATCTTAGATGGAAAATAAAATCCCACTATTGACCAATAAAATTGTTTAACATTTGATTTTTCATTTTATGTTTTCTTTTCAGTTGGAAATATCCTATGGAGTGCGCCCATCCTCTACCGTCAATGCACCTCTACCACGCACTAAAAAACACCTTCGGAGTGCGTTTTCTCTTCTAAATCATTGGTTTCTTCTTGTTCTCATGTTATTACTGTTTGATATTGATGGTTATGCTGGGAAATTTACGGGTTTAATTCCCCACTGAAAATCACGGTCGTTGGTGGTCCTTGTTTGCACACTAAATGAACTGAATGTTGGTTGGTTCCTATAGAACATTTGAATATAAGAATTGGCAATTTACATATACTTGACTAGTTAATGAATTCCCTAGGATAATAAAACTTCTTTTATAAGCCCTGAATTAAAAAACAAAATTGAATAAGGGATGATTTGTAAAATCTAAAATTATGATTGTTTGGTTAGTATAGTGTTGTGATTGTGACCACGATTGTGTATTTGTATGGTGTTGAGGTTTTTGGCATAATTGGTATGCCATTTTTTTCCATTTTGTAGTTCTTACACCATTGAATATCAATCCAGAATTTACCCATTTTAATGGTACCAACACTTTGTTACTAGTGAAATTACACTAAATCATATATAACCATTTCACTAGAGGACTCTATGAGACACTTTATGGGAACCCTAGTCAAATTACCACAAAAAAACATGTAATGAATCCTTCCACCCATAAGAACTCTATTGAAAATCATACCATATTTTAGTTTAGTACCATTGTTCTTGACTAGAGACATTATGTTTCTAGAGAAACACTAAAAAGCCAGTTTACAACAATGCATATAGATCACATGTGGGATACTAAAACATTCTAGTTCAAGGTATTATCATAGCTAGTTCCATTGATCAAGTGGTTTGGAATATGGGTTTGATATACTTTGGTCCTGAGTAATGCATAGAGAGGTAAGGTTATTGGTTACCATAGCTAGTTTCATTGATTAAAGTTAGATTATGACCCTAGTTGAACATATTTTTTGTAATTATTTTTTTTAAATATTAAAATTTTTGTGTCAAATTGGATGAATATGAACAAAGAATGGATGAATGTCCATCTATTTATAGAACAATATGAAGATGGCATGAATGATTTTATCAAGTTTGCAAAAGATCATGCATATAACCTTTGTCATGATATATTATGTCATGAATCTTTTTATTCTCATGATATTATATGCGTTGTTTATTTTTATTCTGCAATTATTTTTATTCAAGTATTTTCTCTAGTGGTAAGAGAGGCATTAACAAAAACATTGTTTTAAATGTTTTAAAGATTTGTTCTTCTAAATATTTCACATAAATTTCCATGTTTTGAAAATGTTTTTAAGGATTTATTTATATAGACATCAATATTTTTAAAAGTTAATTCCGTTAAATGCTTCAAATTGGTACGTGACAATTTGATTCAAAAATCTATTTATTAAATGGTTTTGCAAAAATGATTTGATAAATAACTGATTATGTCAATATCTTGAAATGATATACTGTGACTGCAATGAGGAAATGTTATCTTTCCTTCATGACTACTTTATGTGTTGTGATTCTGTTATGGTTTTTGGGTATTTTTTACGTATATGGGTGGTTCTGTGATAAATCTAGGGTGGGTGAGCCTGAGATCTCTCTCCAATGCATTGGGTAACCTGATAGGGTTAAATGTTAATATTTATCCTAAGAGATGTAGGGAATATACTATAATGGGTATTCCAAACGTAGTTCCCTACATAGTTGTGAAAACTAAAATGTATGTATGTTATGTATTCCATAAGTTACCTTTATTATTTATGATTTCTGTGTGTTATTAATAAATCTTTTGATTTCATGAGGTCTGTTATGATTGAAAGGTATGGTTTCATTGAATTGTATTTATTGATGGGATAATGTTTTCTTTCCTTATTTTATAACCCTTAATGATATTTTTATGCTCATCCCATGTTTTGAAATGTTGTTCACAGGACTTAAAGATGAATAGGGTCAAGGATTGGATCAAGGAAAAATCATGTTGTCTAAAACATGGAACTAGACATGAATCTTTTTTTCAAGTGTTTTTATTTTATGAAAAAATGGAAACTGAGTAGAAGTGTCTACTTTGTAATTTTTGAGATGTAATGTAATATTTATGGCCTATTTATCTAAAGATCTAAATTTGAAAAGATCCTCAATGTTAATTATTCATTTATTTCCATATTATGTAACATTTTATGGCTGGGTCCTTATAGTTGGTATCAATGTTTGGTTTAGAAAACATTAGGGATTAGGAGTTTTTGTTAAACATATGGTTAGTCCCTATGTCTACTATTTCAGTTAAATACTTGTTTTATATAAATTTTTCAGATCAATGAAAGTTAGTTACAAACGGAAGGAGTAGGATCTCAAATGACATTCCTATCTATTCCCGATGACATGCTTGGAATAATTATTGCAAATTCATGTTCAGATTATTGTGATTCTTTTCCTAGTACACAACTCACTTTCAAGCATTTGTTTGAGATATCAAAAACCTGCACTGTACCTCGATATCATTATGGATCACGATTTGTATTTAATCAAATCCTATTTTCTCAATATTTTTATATTTTCAAGAAAGGTAAATATTATCAAGTAATTTTCAAATATTTATGTTATCACAATATTTTGGATCATATTATGATTTTGAAAAAGGTGCTGAAGAAGGATACCCTTGCGCAGCCTATTTATATTTTCTTTTACAATATATTCTATCAGCACATATTATGTTATTTTAAAAGGACCATTTATTGAATTTTTCAACTCAAATTTGGTCATACTATTTTATAAAAATAATGTTTTATTAGATGTTTTGAAATTATATGTCATACATGATTATTTTCTGGAACTGTTTTTCTGCGAACACCCATAGGACCCATGTTGTACAAGATGTATTTTGATGAAGGAAGTAAATGATTTTGATGGATCTTTAAATCATTATTGAAATGCATGGAATATGTACCTATGTGAACAAGATTATGATGAAACCATATGGACACCATAATCAAGGTATGATGTTATTTCTATTTGGAATAGTTTTATTTTATCAAATGTAGGTGAAAAAATGAAAATATATAAGATATTGAGGTTTTAAGGTATTGGGATGAAAATTAATGTTATAAGAAAACCTTTGAGGTTAAAACATGATAGGGTTATTTTTGAGTTTTATAAAAAGGAAAAAACATAAGATTGGTGACAACTCGTCGCGTCCAGAAAGGCCGCATGAATCGAACCCACAACCAAAGGGAGACAAGGGAGCATTGCCTACCACTAGCCTACATGAAGTCCTAGGTTAGTATGACTTATTATTTTTAGTTAAATGGTTTTATGGATCAAGAATAAGATGATTTTGGGAACTTATGTTTTTTCAAATAGATATCCTTAATATAGGAAAATGAGTTGGTGATTAAGTGATAAATGTTATTTGGAAGACTTTATTTATCGATTGGAACATTATATGCTTAAGGGAAATATAATACTACGGGATCTCATTTGTGGAGTAATGGTTGATATTTTATTTTTGAAGAATATATTTTTTTATTTTGGACATATGGAGACTAGGGTTATTTTTAGAAATGATTAACCTATCATAGAGAATACGAGATTAGGTTAAATACACTTCAGTATGAGACTTCAAGAGTAGTCGATGTTATTTGGAGATAAATGTTAAGATTTATTGTGGAAGACTATGTGATCAAATACTTCTGAGTTTTGTGTTAAAATCTTAGTTTAGTTTATTTTTAAGAATTTTAAAGACAATTGTGTATTGAATGGTCTTTCTTGAACGTTGGGTACTTTTTGTTGAATTTTACAGATTAATAGTACTATTTCTTTTTATAAAGGATTATCCTTTTTGGGGATTATCTGATCGCGTACTAACCATTTTTTGTTTTGGTTAATGTCTAAAGACATGGGAAATATATAGTTCTTCTTTTTTGGATTACGTGACTCTCTAGAAGTTGATTCTAGCACTTCATGTGTGACCATGTCATCATCATCATCATCAACTTTTTATTACGAATAACAAGGACAAAGCACAAGGAAAAAAGATCCGCAAGGGAAGATCAGAAAAAAGGGGGATCATCGGGGCCTAAAATAGTGAAGACCGAGGGCATCTCCTCTAAGTATGTTAACACCATCCAGTTTTAAACTATACATGTCATGAAAAAATAAACACTCCGTACCAGGAAAGTCCATCGAAGGAAGGTAGTCCACAACGTTATTACCCTTCAGCCATGTATGAGAAACTTTGATATCTCCACCAATTATGCCCTGAAATTTCCTAATGATATATGATATCGAACAAGGAATAATCGAATTACCATGAATTACATTATGCAAGAGCATAGAATCCGTTTCAGCTTCATTAATCTCTAAATTCCTCTGTTTTCAAATGTTCAGCCCTGTGAGCAAGGCCATTGCCTCGACGTGAAGTGAGTTACCCTGTCCATGATTGACAGAGAATGCCCGAAAGATAGAACCACCACTATCACATACAACACCACCCCCACGAATCAAACCATCAACACACGAGCCGTCACTATTAAGTTTCAATCCACAAGAAGGGGGATGTCAACATACCCAGTTACCCAAATGTTGATCACACTACTTAGATGAAATTTGGGAATATTGAATTAATTGGTGCAAAGAATGCGCCTCCATCCATCTTCCTAAATCCCTGATGATATCCATGAGGAGAATTCCGATCCTGTATATAACAAACCATCCGTTAGAAACCACTCCCTCATAGATCGATTTATTTCTTGTCTTCCATAAACACCAGCAGCCGGCATGAAGGATAACCGTACGATCCACTCTTTCAATTCCTCTCATAGCCGTGCCATAATACCAGTGATCAAGAAAAGGCTGGTCATCCATGGTTGGAGAGGATATAGTAGTGAACTCTCCAAAATAGTCCCACACTTTATGAGCCCATTCACTATCAAATAACAGATGCTCCGAGCTTTCTTCTTTATGATTAGTACAACAAACACATCTAGAGGTAATGTAAATCCCAAAACGTTTGACATTCTCATCTGTGGAAACAACACCATTTTTAATCCCCTAGACCAGAAACTTATACTTTGTGGGAATATATTTAACCCAGAGAGCATTATTCCATGCATTAATTGTCTCCTGCATATGCAAGGTCTGGCGATAATCCTTTGTTGTGAAAAAACCAGAAGGTGAAGGAGTAAAGACACACTTATCCAGGTCTAAGGATAACTCGATGAGGTTGAAATGGGTCTCTTTTTCACTATCCAGAATAGCATTAGTGAAAGTAGGGAATTGAAAGGCCTCTTTGAAGGAGATATTAGGAGTAGGACAACCCGGATACCTAATATTTACCCCACTCTAATTGTGATGCCAAAACAAAATATTGCCCTTCCCAACAATCTAGAGAACAAAAGGACCAAGAGATTCAATTATCAAACTAATCCCTGACCAAAAAGGAGAGGCATGCCTATTCCACATAGTGCAATCACCCACCAAATTTCTATGCATAGTTTTTCCCCATAACGTGCGATTTTCCAGAACTTCCCATGTGAGTTTTGCACGCAAACAAGTAAGATTATCTTCAAGACTACAAACATTTATTCCACCTTCCTACACCAGACGAGCCATCTTTCCCCATGACACCCAATGGCTCTTACCCTTAACTTTAGGATCCCAAATGAAATTGGCTAAAATTTTGTCAATGTTCTTGATCACTGCCTTTGGAACCTTGAGAGAGAGAGAGCATGAATAGGGGTGGCCAGAAGCACACTATTTATCATCGTTATTCTTCCTCCAAAGGATAAGTACATATTTTTCCAATTGAAAACCCGAGCCATTACCTTATTAATCAAATAATCAAAATCACTGATTTGAAGTCTCCAAAAAGAAAGAGGGGATCCCAGATAATCCATGGGAAAAATCCCTTTCTGCATATCCAAAATATATCCAACAGTTGATATCCGACCTGGAGTACAACTAATGGAAACATAGAAATAGCTTTTGTTCTTATTAATCTTCTAACCACTCCAATGGCAATACTCATCCAGAACTCTGTTTAATCCCCTCAAAGATCTGCTTGAAGCGTTCATGAAAATTATAGTGTCATCTGCAAACATGAGATGAGAAACTGGAGAAGAACCCATCCTACACCGATACTGGGAAATAACACCATTATTAAGGCTCATATTAATCATCCGTCTAAGAGTATCCTGAACAATGATAAAAATACTCAGGGAAATCGGGTCCCCCTATCGAAGACCACAGGTAGACTTAAAAAAACCATAGTTCCTGCCCATAAAAGATACTACCAACCAAAAAGAACAAAAGAATCGAAAAATTATATCAATATTCCAAGAAGAAAAACCCATACCTTCCAAGATTTTGTTGATGAAGCTCCATTCTACATGATCATAAGATTTATTCATATCAAGATTAATAACCACATTAGATCCCCGGGTTTTGAGATTAATATCCCTTAATATTTCTTGAGCCAAAGCTATAGCCCCCTCAATAGAGCGACCTTTTACAAAACTGTGTTGTTTCAATGAAATCCATCGAGGCAGGTGAACAGACAGCCGAGTATTGATGAGGCTAGTAAGAATCTTATATGGAACATTACACATGATTATAGGTTGAAAATTAAGGATAGATTTGGGGTTCCTAGATTTAGGAATGAACACCACAGTGGTAACACTAGCATCACGAGGCAACTGCCCACCTCGGAAAAAATCTTGGATTTCCTTAATAAGATCATCCTTAATAACCCCCCATGAAGACCTATAGAAAGAGGCAGGGAATCCATCTAGACCAGAACCACAATTCGGATTAAGTTTCATCATAGCATCAAATATATCTTTCTCCTACGGAAGAATCCCAAGATCATCATTATCTCGCTTAGAAACACATTTTGGGATTAACCCAAAAAGATCAGCTGGTTCCCCTAGATATCCATTAGGTAGCTGGACATTAGGACCAGCCAAGAGGTTTTCAAGTTGAGAGCCAGCCAGATCTCCAATAACATCTTTTTCCTCTGTAAAAGAACTATCCTAAAGTAAAATATTAGGACTAAAAAACCTTTTCCTCTCCTTCATGCATGCATGAAAATACTCTGTATTTCTATCTCCCTCTTTTAACCACATAATTATCACATTATACCTGGCCAAACGCTCCTATTTTAAGATCATCTCTGCCATGTAATCTTTTTTGTTAGAAAGATCCTCAAAAACCCGAACATTCCAGTCTTCCTCCATACTTTGTTCTAGACGATCAACTTCAAGCATGATATTCTGTAGATCATTATCCGGGGAAGGAAGATTTTATGACCACACCTGTAATCTAAGCTTGAGACGTCTAATATTATTATGAATAACATTCCAAAAATGGCCTTGGGGGGGTTCATTCCAAGATTCCCTTACCAAATCACGAAAGACAGGATTTTCATCCCAATACCGATAATATCTAAATCTTTTGCAATGATCATTCCTAGAAGATAAATTGAACAGTAAAGGGGAATGATCTGAAATACCTCACACCAAATGTACCACCTTAGTGTTAGCGTACATGGAGATGAAATTTATATTACCCAAACATCTGTCTAAATGACTCCACGATCTGCAATCCCCATTTGATTATTACACCAAGTAAACTTATTACCAGAGAAACCAAGATCTAGAAGCCCCTTCCCTGCCATGAATTGGGTAAAATCCAAGCTATCCCATCTGGGAAAAGGACCTCTCCCATTTTTCTCGTCCAGATCAACAATTATATTAAAATCACCTCCAACAATCCACGAAATACCACCAGGATCAAAATAATTGAGAGTACTACATAAAAGAAACCTTTGCTGAGAGTCACAACTTCCATATAAAAAGGAAACAAAGAAAGTTTGAGGATCACAATTCGCCTTTATTGTGATGAATTGATCATCCACCTGAATTAAATCCACTCTGAATCTCCCATTCCAGAAAATACTGATATGACTATTGACTGGATCAGCATGCATGAATCCATGCATTTTTAGTTTTCTGGAAAAAAACATCAATTCTGTCTGGGTGCTGCTTAAGTTCCAGAATGCCAACCATGAAAACCTTGTGTTTAATTATCTCTGACATTAGGTAATCCAACTTAATCTGGGCTCCAATACCCCGGGAATTCCAAATGAGAATTGGGATCATTGAAAAAAATAAAGTTTTGGGATTGGCTCCAGAACTTATAGCCAACTCAAACTGGGATATACATCTCACCTTTTGGGACTTGGACTGAGAACTCATACAAAATCTATTGGTTCTCGGTATATAAACAGCTGAGGGAGAAGAAAAATACTGAGGACCTGATCTCCCTCTTCTATCTAGAGTGAAATTAGACCCACCACCATTATGTACTAAAGGTGAATAGTCCACCAGCCCTTTCAAAGAAGAAATAGTCGGAGTAGAAGTATTAACATCTGATATGAAATCAGTAGATGAAAGAGCCACTCTTAAAGAATCCTCCCTCCCTTTAGAAGCACCTTGAGATACAATAAAAGGCAACACCAAAGACCCAAATTGTCGAAACAACATTCCTTGAAGAAAATTAAAAGTAAAAAATCCCGTGAATAACATGTGCCTGAATAAGAAAGAAAAACCATTACGTACCTGAACCTGGGTCACTGGACTTGAAATATAAGGAATCATCTCATTATAGGGCAATCCATATTCCTGCTCCTTATCGTTCAGTAGTTCGGAAGAAGGAACAGAAAGAACATCAGTAGAGGCCTGATTTTCATCCAGTATTAAACCAGAGAAATTCCCAGGGGACAAAGATATCTGATTATCTTTAATCACATTCCCTCTCCTATCTTTATTCAGTCGACACACCTGCAAATAATTCCCTTGTAGGAGACATTTGGAACAAAATCTCGGAAAAACATGATACACTATATATTGATTCCATGAAAAATAATCTTGCACCATAAGAACAAGATTTTCAAGCACCAGATGAGAAAGATCCAACTCCACACAGATTCGTGCCATTGACATATCCACACAATACCTGGTTTTAAAATCTGAGCACAAGAATCGACCAAGGGAATCCCCAATCATCTTTAGAAAACCTTCATTCTGAAATGGAAGTGGTAGACCTTGTAGATTGATCCAGACCGCTGCCATTGGGTTCTCTTTACCATAATGATCATCTAAAGACCACTCGGATAGACTGAATTTCCACCTATCCACTTAACGAGGAGTAAAGCACCATGACCAAATAAAATCCTCCCAGGAATTAAGAACAAGATAGTAATACTGCATATGAATCGAAGATATCTGCGCCGGAATCATAAGACCCCAAGAATCCACAATACGCTGAAAAACTGAGTAAGGTGGCTTTGAACCCCCAAAACGGGCAACCAAAATCCACCTCAAGAAACTCTAAGCCTCCTCAAAATCCAACAAGGGGAAATCCATAAATATTCTGGATCCCTCTCTTATCACCGAATACTGGGCTGCACTACTTTCCGGAAAACACAGAGAAGAAGAAGACTCACCTCCGCATAGGACCTCCTTGAACGAATGGGAATAACCCGTCTCCTGAATAGGAAAACAAGGTGAAGATGACAACAGAATCACCTGAGGATCAACTGAGGTTCCCAGATCAAAAATCAATGAAGATAATGGCTGAGAACTGGCGAAACCTGCTGTGACAGACATGTAGGGATGAAGATGTTCGTGCGTCGCGTACTTTGCATCATTCATTACTCCCAAATCAATTTCCCAGGTGTATCCCACTACTATCATAAATGATCATGTTGTGTGAAAATAAGATGACACCAGGTATACTCTATACTGGTGAACCCATGTCATCATGAATTCTCATCGTTTAGAGTAAAGATGAGTTTTTGGAAGAAATTTATTAAGGGATAAAACTTTACTTGAAAGGTAAGAATATTTCCTTATGTTATTTTTCAATATCATCAATACATTCCTCAACTTTATTAAAGGTAACTTAAAACAAAATTTTTTCCTGTTAACTTTTCCTATTGGGGAATCAAAGACCGTTTAACCCATCACAATTTTGTGATTTCCTGGTGGTTAACTTTCTCTTAATCATGTTTTCTATCACCCTCTATTAGAACATGATGGTTAGTTTCTCTTGGATATCCATGTTTTTATGGAATCCTAGTATGGGTTATCTCATGTGACCCTTTTTACTTCTATTCGTTTTTTTAAAGTGACAATATTATTGACTATTTTTTCGATGTGGGACTTTAAATGACGTTTCTGAGCCTAATTTTAAAATTGTGAGGACACAATTTTCAAAAGGGGGGGAAGGTTGTAACATCCCAGGTAAATAATGAATATAAAATTTTAATATTTATTTAATATTTTAATAAAATATTAGTTTTATTTTAAAGGGGACACTTTGTCCGATACTGTACTCAACACGCAACAACAGATTTCTCTGAAATCTTACATTGCACAAAATGTTGAGTTATAACAAAAAATAATATAATAACATTATTAATTTAAATGGTAATTAATGCCTAACTATTTTATTGGCAGGAATGAATAGAACTAACTAAAATATTATTACACATGTTTTCTAAATGTTTTTACATTTATCAAATTAATGATAGAGGCTTAAAATGTGAATGAATCCAATTTTAAGCATAAATAATCTAATATTCTTTAAAGGGTCGATTTACTGTCTTTTGATAGAGAACCCTTTTTAAATCTATTTTTGTCACTTTTATATGTTATATTTGAAAAAATAATATTCTCCTTTATAATAGGGATATCAAAATTTATTTGGATGAAATTTTGGTATTTTTTTGATAATGTTCATTTTTAATGAATTGTGAAAAATACTGTATTTTAATTCAAAACTGCATTTTAATCTAATTTATTTGTATGGATAATTTATATTTTTAAATGGTTTTAATGTGTAATTAGATTATATTTTTACCATTTAATCCAATGTTTTTCATTGAATGTAATTTCATTTCTAAATTGGGCATAAACAAGTGTCAATATTATGATAGTTAATTTTTTTTAAAACACTCTTTTTGTTTTGACAACAATAATTAATTTAAAATTAATTTCTGACACTTTTGTGTTTTGATTTTCGAAAATTGGATTATATATTTTGAATCAAGAGGTCAGAATTTTTTAAATAGGAAAATTTTATTTTTAGAAATTATGAATATTTACTTCGGAAAAATATTTTACTTACCATGGTTAAAGGCTAAATCTGGTAAATAAGGGTAAACAAATAATATTATAATAATATTAAATTACCGTAACATGTGTCTTAATCCTATTTTTTGATACATGTCTGACAATGGAAATTCTTGGGATGATTATGGGACCTCATGGAGCCACTTGGGAGTGATAATGACACTTTATATTAATTAATTTAAATTAAAGAAAAAATGACTTAAACATATATCCTTGAGTAAATCAATTTTTTCAAGAGATTATATAAGTTATCTCTTCGACTATAAATATTAATTTGAAATCTGATAAAATTTATTACATTTTTGGTATTTTTTTTAGAATTTTTATTCATCGAATAAATAATATTATTTATCAAACAATAATGGTGTCGTATTTACCTCATTAATGAATGATTTAAATAAATAGGATTATTAAAATTCAAACAATATCCAAAACCTGTCCAAATCTTATTGGATGATTTTATTTCGAACAAGAATCATCTTATCTTCAAATTTAATTTGTTTTGGACCTTTGTACACCAAAAAATCATTATATAATAAAATAATACTTTCAAATTTCCTAAAGAGCCCCTCCACCCCTGATAAAAAGCCATCAACTCTACCCATTACTCACACCTCTCAATCCACTTGGCTTGTCCAACCTCTTCCAAAATAAGCTCTCAAAATACCTCTATTACTCCTAGAAGACTTAACTTAGGTAGCATGGACTTTAAGAAATCCTTTTTGGTTCAAACCAAATGGAGATGCCTGATTTAAAGGAAGAACTAGGAACATAAAAGTCATGTCAGACTTGAGGTAAGGGGTTTCTTATCTCACTTTTAATTCTGGGATGTTTCCTTTGTTCGCCACTTATTTCTATCATGTGGTGTATTTTTCATTTCCATTTGATATATATTATCATGATTATCTTTATATTCATGGTATTCTGTGATTCATTTGGTGGTTATTAACTTTTGTTTATACGACTCAGTTGATTACAACGAGGTAAGGGGTTTTAATCTCACTTTTTATTCCTGTGAGATTCATGATATATTTTCCATAATTTCATTTTGTGTGGTGTATTTACTTCCCATGATTGTATTATTTGTGTAATATACTTTATTTTATGGGCATTTACTCCTTCATTGTATGAACCTTATTTCATGGGGTGTATGTTTCATAAGTTAACTAATCGGTAAGGGAACCTTTCACCCTCCTCTTTTAGTAAAAGGCTTATTTTATGTTATGTCTTTAAATTTCAATTTTCAAATGTTTGGATATGTTCTTTTATATCATTATTGCTGTAAATTTTATTTCCATGTGATGAGAGACCCTTTGCCTCTCTCATAAACTCATTTTCTGAATTTTTTAGTTACTTTATTAGGCTGCCGAATTTTTTGTAAGGGAACTTCTTAACCCAAATTTCCATTCTTTGGGTTAAAATTCAACTTCTTTATTATTGGATGATATGATTATGTGTGTAATCACTATTAATTTATGTTTGTTTTAATTTACACTCCCCTTTGTGTGGATATTGATTTGATAAGCATAATCACTCCATTGATAAATTCTCATGTCATTGATATTTCTAACAATCTGTCCACGAAAATAGTCAATACATACTTCCATCAATAAATATTTTAACTCATCCACCTGAAATATGGATGTTGGTCTTGTAATAGAAATAAGACATCAAATAATTATATTAAATCACATTCCATTATATTTTCGCTTCCCAATAAATCTCCTTGGTTCTAAAATAATATGATACTTGAGAAATACCTCTTTGATAATTACATACTAGAGTTGAAGTTATACATATGGACTTCCTCAGAGCCAAATTTTTAGTGAGAAAAGAATAAGTAACTAGTGAATTATTTTCCACCACAATCCCAGTATTTTCATTGAGAAATAGTATATAAATTAGAGTAAATAATAATTCATTACAAACTTTGTATGTAGGTGAGATTAAAGTCAAATAGTCAAGTGTATCCTCAAAAACCTATCACTCATGCTTAAGGGTGAGAATTTAAAAATAATTCAATTATATTTCATTATAATCCTCTTTATATAATAGTGTTTGAATATAGAGTAAAAGTATTAATTCTATCATATAACTCTATCCCAATTTAGTGGATGAGTATGAATGTATTCCCTAGTAAACCATCTCTCCTAATATTCAATCACTAGATTTTATCACATACATAAAGTATATGAATAATAAAATAAATCATACTATCCAACTAATAATCCATCTACATAAAAACCCATATATTAGAATGAGTTTTATTTCAATAAATTCAATAACATGTTTTATATTCAATGCTAAAGTAAAATTAACACATACATATTTTATAAAATGAGATACTAAAATTTGAATAAATGAAACATAATTAAGAAAATTTAAGAAGGATTTAAACCAAAAGTAAATAATAATACTTCAGGATTCAAATATTCATCATCATGAACTTCCTTGTATATCATACCACTTAGGATAATGGTAGGAAGAATACAAATCATTAGAAACATGAATATAATATTCAAAAATGAAATGATGGACTCATATGATTGATTTTAGAGAATTATTTAATGCTAAATATATGAATATTAATGGGTAATGTGATTATTATTTGTTTTTTGGGAATATATTTTCCTCAAGAATATATGAGTATTGGGTATATATGGTTTTTGGGAATATATGGATGTTGGTATTATATGGTAATTTGGTATATACTATTACTGGATATAAGAGTTATTAATGAAATAAATTATATTGGTTGATATAATATTTGATAATCAATTAAAATAGTCATGATATTTGAATATTATAATACAGTCATTAATATTGTATGTATAAATAAATGTAATCACATAAAAATAATTACATAGAAAGGAAGAAATTATGGAATCATGTAGTATAAGCCTTCCTTATGATTCTCATTTTTTAGAGATTAAAAATGTTTTTTAATCATTAGGGGTTTTCTTTTAGCAAAACCAAGTTAACCATTAATATGTATGGCTTGATTGTAACCATTTGTAAGAGAATTTCAAGATTGTATAAGTCAATATAAGATCCATTCCATCTTAATCACTATTAATGATGACCACCATTACTTATTCAAGACTGAAGTATTATGTGAAGGTCACAAGGATTTTTTATGTATATTTGAGGATTATATCAACATGAAATTATTAATGAAATAAATTCTATTTTAAAATTTATACTATAAGAAATATCAAGTGTATATTTACACATTTATTAAATTTATTACTTTTAAAGAATATTTTAGAAAATGGAGAGATAAAATTCAATGAATTATTAGTAAAATAATTTAATACAATCCAATAAAACATTAAAGAATTCAATTGATGAAATGATATTATTCATGATCAAGTAAATATTCTTTATTTAATAACATTATTTTTTATATATTTTTATATTTTGAAATAAAAATTTCTAATATTTAGAGTATAAAATTTAAAAAATGTAATATTTCTAAATAAAAATTATTAAATATTCATGCAATTTTTATTAACTGGTAAATAATAATAATAATAATAATATCATTTATGGATTCAAATGACATTTTTTGAAAAACATTATTTCATATCATTTTGTAATTTTATATTAAAATTATTTATTATAAATTTTAGAAAATTAATTTAATAAAATTTATGTTATGTTATAAATCCTCATGTCAAAATTAGTTATTATTTCCAATATTGTTTTTTATAAAAAAATAATATGATGTAGATCTAAAAAACAAGTTACCTTGATGAAGGATAAAATGGGTAAAAGTGTTAAAATAATTTATAAAGGGATAATATATCATAAAATAATATTACATAATTGTGTGGATAGTGTATGTAATTGAATATTTTTCAAATTTTCTACTTTTTATGTCCATTTACTATTTAAATTTAATTCATATACATTATGGAATGGGGATTTGGTGAAATTCCACTCAAACTCACATATAAGACGTCCCCTTTACCCACTTCAAACGAAAACTTTCCTATGTTTTCCTCTAAAAATCTACCAAATTTCAATATATAATAATCATTTCTTACATTAGGTATCCTCAGTTCATAATAAGGATCCCAAATTTCTTATGGAATGATTTGAATATTTAATACAAGTGTTACATTTACATTAAATATTTTTTTATCTTCTTCATACACATATTCATGAATATTACATAAATACAGATAAAAAGTAACTAATTTCATCATTATTTAAAAAACAATATTATAATAATAAAATGACATATTATAACTCACTCATTGATTATAACATTTTATAGTTTGGTTAGTTTTACCACCAATATGAGTGATGATATAATATTTTCATCATAAATTATAAAAAAACATGTTTCTTGAAAATATATGCTTTTAATTATAAATTTAAGTGTTTTCCATTATTATATATGATAATATATATAAATATTTATCATCAATAAATTTTTTTCTTTTTATGGATTAAATATTCACAAAAATGAAGGATTTATTTATGTACTTTATAATCCATTAGTTAAAAATCCATGAAATAATAATGGGACTTTAGATCTCAAAAAAACACATAAAAATAATCTCCTAGAAAATTATGGTGTTCACAAACATTTGATCATAGTGAAATTAAAGAAACCTATATGCCAAAGTTATCCAATATCAAACAAAAAAATTAACATCAATCGATTAATTTTTAGCATGAAAGATTAATTAATTGGTAGTATTAAAATAGAAATGAATTTTATTATGAAAAATAAATAAAAATAATGTTATTATAAAAATGAATAATAAAACCTATATTCCTTATTCAATAATTTGGAGCACATTTGTCCAAGTCAAGATTGGAATTGAGGGATTTTCCTAACATAATCTCCATTAAGTGAGACATATTATTTCTTATTTGACTATAATCTTTAAAGATCCGTATATTATAGAACTTCTCCATTTATATTCATTTTTTTATTTCATTCTTGGTAAATTTTATTGTCCTACTAAAATATTTTTTTGATTGATTTATACTTCATAAAACCCATTTTTGTAAATTAATATTTCCACTCTCTATTTTCAAAATTTATCTACCATGTCTATATTATATATGGGTTACATTAAAACATTAAATAATATTATAATATTTTTTTTCAAAATTGTTTTCATTTTTTTCCAAAACGTTTATTTTATTTTTCCCTTATTTTATTTCAAGGATCTATTAATAATACATTTTTTATTAGAACATTATCATAATAGTCATTTTTGATCGTTAAAAAATTATTTCAAAAGTGACTTCTATAATTTTTTGAAAAAAATTTCTGAATTTTAAGTAAATATATTCTAATTATTTCTATTCAATTTTATATTATTTCTAGAGAAAATTCATTATCTATGGATATTTCATATCTCTCATGTATCACCCTTAAAATATTCTTATTATATATTTCATTTGGGATATTGAAATTTAGGTATCATGTTATCCAATTCTTAATTTCTTAATATATGATAACTTATGAAATCATTTTAAACCTATTTTATTTTTTATGGGTTAAAAAATAGTTTATGTATAATTTATATCATTTTTCACACATATTTGGTCTATCATTAGGTGTATGGTTTTCATAGAATTATATATCCCTCTACTGCATTAGGTAAAGATTTATATATCTTGAGATAATTATATTATGCATGCACATTCTGTGGTTATCATTTTATATTTTTTTATCTTTGTACACAATGTAATTAGTTAGGGTAATAATTTAATATAGGACACGATGTGGTGTGTAATGTTTTTAGTTTTATAAATTGACATGATATGGTTTTTTATATTCATAGCTTCATTCTAGGACATGATACAGTTAACTATGTTCAATATATTATTAATGGAAATGAAGTGGTCATATATGAAAATTATCATGTGATTTGGTATCCTTGTTATTGTTCTAAATTGATGATTTATGTCACCAAAACTCATTATTAATTTTATATTCCCATTCTGTGGTATAAGTTATGCTTTTATAATGATTCTTTTAAGAATCAATATTCATATGTTGTGATCTATATGTATTCTATCATTCCTTATGATCACTCTTTATTATTCTGTCATCTTATTTCATTAATCATGCCATTTTTACCATGTATGTGTTCCTATCATGTTTATGATCTAATGATAAGATCTTTGACTCCTTGAAATTTTATATCTTTTACTAAGTGTTTGAGATCACCCTTTTACTTTGTTTCTCATTTACATAGGTAATAAAGAATAAGAATAAGATTTTGTATAATGAGTCTATAATAGAATCAATTGTGTTGAAATTTTATGGAATAAATATATATTTTTTATTGTATAATAATATGGTTATAGTTATGATCTCCAATTAAACAAAACCTTTTTGTTCTAGGAGTGTATATTAGATATGAGATGAAATTTATAATTATGGTACATGATTTAACATATATTTATGTCTTTTTTTGGCTTTATTCAATTTTTATCATAGTGGGGTACAATTATTTTTAGGGATTGGGAATAAAATAAGAAAAGGAAAAAACATAAATCAAAATTTGTTGATCCTAATGTATCATAGGTTGAAATGTATGTTTCATAGTATAAGTAATATTAGGATCGAGTTTTATATTTTCATATTCTTTTTTAGTATGATATTAATAATATATTATTTTTTATTATGCGCATTGACCATTTTGGTTTTAGTAAATGATCAAAAACAATGTCCTGAAAATAAGGTGATGAATGGTATGAAATATAACCCATTGATGAATTTAAATCACATGATCTAATTATATTTATATGAATTCCATTATATCATGAATATTTTATAATTATATTAATTCACAACCTCAAATATTTGAAATTAAGTAATTAGGTTAAAGTCCCACTGGGGTAATTATATTATCCCATGTATATAACACTACTTTTATTGAGTATTATAGTTATATAATTCCTATAAATCTATTTATGCTTCCCTTTCTATAATTTGATATCACATTGGTCATGGATTGGCTCTCAATTTCTAGATATCCTATCAGTTACTTGGATAGGAAAATCAAAGTTCATATCCAAAATCATATCATCATCAAATATCGATTCAAGGGTTGTTATGAAAATCATTTTGAAACTAATTCATTAATATGGGGTTTGATTCCCAATAATGAGGTATATTTGGCTCAAATGGTTGGGGGTAACTTAATATGGATTATGTTATAATTTTACATGGATATGTCAATGTATTTTCGAAAGAGTATTCATGTATTCCCCTAGAATATGAGGTTGAGTTTTCAATTCAACGAAAACATGGTGATATTCTTATATCAAAGAGTCCTTATGGAATGAATCCCATTGAATTTAAGTAACTAAATAAAAAAATTCAAGTTATTTTTTACAAAGGTTTTATATTCCCATGTTCTTAACCATGGGGTATATCATGTAGTTGGTTGGAACTTGGTGGTTTCACACTTTTCCAAACTAGTGTTTATTAAATAAAAAATGAATTTTTAGTCAGTTATATTTGGTATCTTGGTTAATAATATGTACATATCAACACATATTTTTGTTGATTATATTGAGCTTTAAAAAATCTCAATTATTGAAAATTACCCTCTATCCTATATTCATGATTTATTTAATCAGTATATAGGGGATAAATATATCTCAATGGTAGATATTTTATATGGATACCATTAACTAATCCTAAAAAGTGTTTATATATATAGGCTATCCTTCCGTATAAGATAAAGAATATATAAATTCATAGTTATTCCTTATAAACTTATATTTTCCCATTTTATATTCATATGTATAATTAATATAGATATCATAGATTAACCAGATAATTTTTTAGTATTCTTTATTAATGATATTCTAAATTATTTTAATATTATAGAATAAAATGAAGTGTATTTTTTGATTCTAATGAAGATCATAAGAAAAAATATATTGTAAGAGAAATTTATAAATATGAATTTTTGATACAAAAAATATCTTCCTTGGGTCATATAATCATAAAAGAGGGTCTTTTAGTGGAATCCTAAATGAAAAATATGATTAATGAATTCACAATATCAACATCTCTAACATAAATTAATAGTTTTATATGATAAATATGATACTACCAATTCTTTGTGAGAACTTTCTCATAATTTTTAAATCCACTAAAAAGTAAAATCAGAAGGGTTTAATGTTTCTCTAAATAATATATAGTGAATAAAAAAAATACTTAAGAAAATCTTGTTTATTTCATATTTACTCAAACAACCTTGTATTGAAGAAGGGTTTTTGATATACAATGATGATTGAAATAATGGTTTGGATTGTTTTATTATTAAAAATAGAAATTTTATAACACATTATTTACGTCGATTAAAGACTTATGAGAAAAATTACCCATTATAAAATTTAGAGTTATTAATAGTAAAATTTTCATTCAAAATATAGTATATTTATCTACATAGAGAGAAGGGTGATATATATATTGATCCCAAGATTTTGAAGTTTATATTCATATATAAGTATATGAAAATGAAATGAAGAAGATTGATAGATTTTGTTAATGAATATGATTACTTAATAGAATACCACAGTGGGAAGGAAAACAAGGAGGTGGATAATATCATTGAAAAGGATAATGATACCTTCTCCATGATGAGGATTTAAAGAGGCCAATTCTTTGTGGATACTCAATGTATGAACATGGAAAACATAAGGGAAGGAATAAGATTCAACTTTTATTAGATGATTGATTAACCATCATTTTATTTCAAGATCAATGATTTTTAAAATGTTTAAATGGATCAATAAATGAGGTGGAAAATATTTTAGAGTTTAACCTTGAAAAATAAGAGTTATAAGATTTAGAACCTGAATAAGTGTCCCTTCCATGACATAACTAATGATGGAGATTTTCGATAATGTTCACACCTCATCCTTTGGTATTCCCCAATGAATTCTAATGATATATATAGATTTCAATGGAAACATTAAAATCTAAAAGATTTTATGGAAAATTACAAGAGGGACAACATAGAGAAGAAAATTATAGAATAAAATTCATTATTATAGATATTATATAATTTTAATGATAAATTAATAAAGTACAAGTGGATACTAAAACATTTCCTATAGTCATATGAAAATGGGTTAACATCACTATTTATTTCATCGTTGGTCATCCTATGACCTCTAAAGACAATAATTCCATATAGTTATTGGAGTTAAAATTTCAATTTTATTTAATCAAGATCAGAATTTCACTTTAGAGTAATGGGAAATTCATCAACAATAACTAGATACAAAACTAAACAGTTTCACTACTTCTCATCCAAAATAATATAGTTAATCATAAATGACCGTTCATTATTTAGAAGATATTGAAACACCTTACTCTATGGATTTTAAATTAGTCTTTCATCAATAAATTCCTATGATCATGTTTTAATATGAAAATTATTTCAAATAATGTATTAAAAAGAAACCAAATGTTGATCTATATGGGATGTGATTGAGAACACTGAAATGCAATGATGAAGTCGTATAGAGAATGTTTTGGAGACTATATCATTCTCAGGAAATGACGTGGAAGATTAAAATCATTCTATAACATATTAACGAATCACAAAGTCAATAGAAGATCTCTTATGATAATAATAAAGAATATTTATAGTATAATTTTTCTGATAATTTTTTCTTTAAATATTATCATATAAGACGGTAAAGTAATCCCATAAGTATGAAAAGTTGATCCCTAGATACATCAGCCCCATTGAGATTCTTTGAAGCATTGGGATAGTATCTAATTGATTGGATCTTCCACGAAACCACTCATAGGTTCATGAAATGTTCCATATAATAAATTTAAAGAGTTACACACCATATCCATCGTATATACTGAAACAAAAAGTCTTATAGATGAATATCCAATGGATAAAATTAAACATATTGATAGTGTACTATGACACTTGATATCTAACTTGGTTAATGTTTTATAAAGAAATCTTAATTTTAAGGAATACATGATGGAACCCAAAGATATAATGAGTTAAAAGTATCCTCATTTGTTCTTTTTAACAACAATGTTACTAGGATACATATTTTTGGTTAGGGATTCTAAACAGACATGTCTTAGTATGAATTTTCATTCAAAAAATTATATAACTTATTGTACATGAAACATAAAAATATAATTAAAATATCTAAATTTTATAAAATAAGATATTAAAATACGACTAAATTAATCACGATTAATAAAATTAGAAAAGGAATAACACCAAAAGAATCTATATACTAGAATATTGATGCATTCTTCATCATGGTATCCCATATAGATCATACCCTCAATGATAATGGTACAATGAATGAAAAATATTAAAAATTCGATAATCATTTTGGGAAAATAAATGAAATAATTGGATGAATAATTTTAGAGAAGTATTTAAGACTATATATATGAATGTAAATGGGAAATGTGGACACTATATGACCATTGGGTATATCTGGATGATGGGAATATACATACATTACATATAAAATTTAATAGTGGGATAAATTATATTAGTGGAAATAATAACTAATACTCAATTAAAATAATTGTGAGATATTATTGATATAATGTACTCATTCATACAATAATTTTAATTTGAAGTAAACATGTAATGTTATTTATATACAAAGTGAGAAGAAATAGAATCATGTAGAAAACTACTTACATATAAGTATCTTTTATTCAATACCTGTATAGTATGCCACATCACTAGGTTTCCCGTTAACAAATTATCACGTGAAATTTAACAATTAGGGTTTAAGAATAATCATTTACATGATATTTTCATGATCATAGAAATCACTATGAGATTCATAATAGATGAACCACCACCCATGACTACAACTATTTATAATCTCACTAATCAAACATATGTGGACGTCTTGAGTGGGGTTTTGTGTAATAGTTATGATAATTTAATAATTTAATTAATTTTGAAATAAAAAATGTTTTATAAATACGTAATAATATTAGTATTAAGTTTATTTTTTATACATTTTAAATTTTTATTTAATTTATTTCTTAAAAAATCATGATACTAAAAATTGGATTGAATGCATTAAAAGAATTTTTTAAAAAAAATAAGAAATAATATGTAAGAAATAATGAAGAAATTATTCTTGATAATGTTTAATTATTTATTTTCAATGATATAAGTTTTATTAATTTTTTTTTGTATTTTATATCATATATTTTTAATTAAAATTAAAATTTCACGTATTTGGATTGAAATTTAATAAAGGGTTTTATATATATATTTAGAAAATTAATGAACATTCATGTAATTATTATTAAGTGGTAGGATATATGAATAAAATCATTATGTGTTTAAAAAGATATTTCTCAAAAAAATTTGTAATGATATTTATTATTATGTTAAAATTATGTTTTATTTATATTTGAAATTGAATATAATATGATTTATTTAATAGTTGTAATACTGAAGTAAAATTTTGTTAATTTCATCAATTTCATGTTTAAAAAAAATAATATCTTATTGAGGTAAAAAGTGAGTTACCATGGTAAATAATAAAATGATTTAAAGGGAAAAAATGATTTATAAAGTGATAATATATCATAAAAGATATATATTATTGTGTTTATATGTTATTTAATTTTCCATTTCCATATATTTACACATTTGATGTTCCTTTAATTTCAAAATTATATTCTAATTCATTATGGAACAGGTATTTGTGAATAAAACACTCAAACTCACTTATAAAAGAACCCCTCTTCTTCGCACATGAATCCACAAATTTACATTTATTTAATCACCATTATAAACCCAATTTGAATTCTTATTAAAGAATTCCCCCATTTGGGAGATTTTTGTCATAATAAGGTTCACAAAACCCTTTATTAGAATGGAGGTCCTTAAGAAAAGATTTGATCCATTAGTGTGACTATTTCATTTTTCCTTAATCATTTTTCTATATCCATCCATATATTCTTGAATATTTTTTTAAAACATTAATGAAATTTAATTAATATAATTATTCTTCTATAAAAGTGATATTCCAATAATAAACATACATATTTATACTCAATAATTTGTTATAATACGTTCTTGGTTTCTTTGAATTTACTATGCAAGCGAATGATTATCTAACATTATAACAATAATTTATTAACAAAACATAAAATATTTTAATAATGTATCAATTATAATCTTTATATTTTTTATAATTCTAGAATTGTAATATAAATAATCATTCAACATTAAAAAATGAGATAATATATAACTATTCATTATGAACAATTACTATAACATCCATGAAATAATTATATGACATACTATCTCTATAAAACACACACACACACACATATATATCATATAAATGAACATTATAGACTTAATGAACAGAGGATCAACGATAATAAATCGTAACATGAAGATCGAACAGAGCCTAAAAAAATAGAAAAATTAAAACATGATGGTTTATTTTAATAATGAATAATTATTAAATTCATAATTAAAATTATAATTTAAAAGTATTAAATAAAATAAATATATATAATTTTATTATATTTTTTATTAATATACAAAATATTGGATCTGAAATTTGAGCATATCTAATCAAACGGGAATCCAATGTAATTTTTTTCTTGATCAAATATTCTTTAATTGAGTGATACTATATATTATTTGGCTATGTTATTCTAAGTTGAATATATTATTACCCATTTCTATTTCATATTTTATAATCTATTTATTTATTTTTTTTGAAAATTTCATTTTTACACCAAAATATTGTTTTGGATTGATTCATACTTCATAGAGCACATTAACATGAAGGAAAAATTTGACTCTCAATTTTTATAATTTCCCTTTGACATCCGTATTATCTACATCCATAAATATAATTATTTATTATTAATAAATTTAAATTTTTATTCTATATTAGGTCATTCATATTTATCTTATATTGATTCAAAAATAAATTTTATATCTATTTATCAGCATGAGTTACTTCAATACTATAGGAAAAATGATTCTAAAGTATTTATATCAACTTCCATGAAATTTTGTATCTTACACTCCATGTAAATTCTGAAGTACCATTATTGAATTTCAAATCTCCATTGTTGAGAAATTTATTATATAAAAAAATTTAAATGTTTTTTTCTCCTTTTAAAAATGTGTATGAATGTAAATTTTGTATATGAATATGTTATAAAAATGTTAATAAAACTATATTCTTTATTTATCTTCTATTTTCCTTTCTTTCCTCTAAATAGTAATTATTAATGAATTTTTTAAATCCATCTTGTATCACCCTCATAATTCTATTTGGATATTTTTCTTTTGGGGGACTAAAAAATTAGTATTATAGAATACAATTTTTGATTAATTCTTATATAGTAACATATCAAAATTATAGGAAATCCTTAAGTATTATATTGTACTGGTTGAAAATAATTATTTATATAATAATGAAAATGACCTTGATGAGAAATAATATGGCCATATTGATTCTTGGTGGATTTATAACAATGTAGTGGATTTATTGTTCCTTGGATTCTTTGAAAACGTATCCTTAGTATTATTTTATTAGATAAATTATACACAAAAAATTATGAAGGATGTTTAGAGGTAATTTGGAAGTACAGATATTGGAATAAAGATGCATAAGAGTGAAAAAATGCCAACCAAATATGTCCATAATGAAGTGGTGGTCATGGTGTAGGTTTCAAATGATATTTCAACGTGAAGAACACCATAATATAGGGCTAGGTGGAGAAATAATTTACCAACAATGTAAAATCTAAAGTGAGAACACTATGGTGGTCCCCATCGAATAATTCCAAAGAACATTTAAAAAATGGTCACAACTGATATGATCACGGGGCTGGTCATGGTCAATGTATGGAGTGTAGGTGAAAATGGGAAACAAAATATGGGACACACCATAGGTCTGGGTGTGGTTGATCAAAAGGATAAATGTGAAACATGGGGGATTCTATTATGGTATTCGTGGTGTTAGATGTAAGCTATGGTCAAAAGTTAGATCTTCAAGACAAATGAACTAGTTCAAGAGACTATACTATAGTGCTTGACATGTTAGATTCAAAATGAGAAAATATTTTTCCCCAAATTGTGGTCAAGAGTATGTCAATAAGTGATGAAAATAATTTTAGAGAATACATGGTATAAATTCTACAATGGATCATGAATGATTTAGTAATTATCTGTCATGGTTGTAGAAAATTATTCAATCCTATTGTGTAGTATTTTTTCAATGTTACAAATTTGAATTATATTGATATTTAATTCATGATACAAGGAAACATAAATGAGCCACGAAGAAGTTATTTGATTGAATATAAATAGTGAAGATCAAGTAGTTATTCTACATATGAGTAATGGATTATTTTAATGGATCATAATGATGTTTAATGGTATTGAATTAGACTACCTTGATCTCTCATTTTATAAGGGGATCGACTTGAAGAAGGTACATATAGGAGAGGTGGACCTGAGGTAAATTTTATATATGAATCTATATGTGAATGAGGATTTCTAAGAGATGGTATGTGAGGTGGAATATGACCTTTTAAACTATTAATTATCTTGTTAGTGTATAAGAGGAAGGACTTTATATACAACATCAAAGATAAGGGGAGTCCTTATTTCATTATGAAATGAAGAACGTGTATTGATTAGATAGAATTCATATATTTGGAAGGAGAGTTAAGAGGACATCAATAACACCAATCAACACTCAGTGTGACCCTATAAGTGAACATTTTGATGGGGCCTACAAGTCAAAAATTCGGTTAAGGGTTTATTTTCCCTTGAAGTTATTTCTTGAGAAAACATTCAAGGGAGTGACCATCGGGAAGCAGTGAGCTATCCCTAAACCATTTTAAGGGGAGTTACTGTAACATCCCAAGTAAGTAATGAATAATAGATATTTTTATCTATGTCTTTTAATAATTAAGATAGTGTTATAGAGGCTTAAAATGAAAATAAATACAATCTTATGCATGGAATACGCTAATATTCTTAAAAGATTGTTTTACTGCCTCTCGATGGCAAACCATTTTTGAATCTATATTTTGAAAATTTTATAAACTATGTTTGTCAAAATAAACTTATCCTTTATGATTGGGACATCAAAATTTACCTTGTGTGAATTTTTGGTATTTTTCTGACAATGTTCATTTTTTAATGAATAGTGAAAAATACTGCATTTTACATCAAAATTGCTTTTTAATCTAATTTATTTATATGATTAGATTATGTTTTGAATTGGTTTTGAAGTGAAATTAGAATATATTTTTACCATTTTATCCAATGTTGGTCATTGGAATCAATTTCACTTTGAAATTAGACTTAAACTGGTGTCAATCTTTTGATACATATTGTTTTGTAAAAACACGCTATTTGCTCTGGCAGCGGGAATTAATTATTAAATTAATTAATGTGACTTATATGATTTGAATTTTGTAAAATAGACTTCATTTTTGAATTCAGAATATCAAATATAGCTTAGGTTGAATTTTTGGTAATTTTCTGAAAAACTTCAATTTTTTATGAATAGTGAAACCACTAAGTGGTAATCAAGCAAACTGATTTTTCAGTTAAATGAAAGTTTACCACTAATGTGTATTGAATTTTGAAAATCCGACATAAATGGTTGTCATTAAGAAGTAAAATGTGGTTCAATGAGATTAAAATAATTTTTTGGTGAATAGTAACTTATTAAGTTTTTAATCGCGATTAGTGGTAATTAGTGTAGTTTAAGGTATAAATAATGCTTTAATAATATGAAATGACCTAGAAACATGTCCCAACATCATTGGTTGTGTCATGGCCGACCATGAAATGCCATGGGTCAACTTGGGGACCCCATGGATCCACTTTTGTTGGGAAATGACATAAATTAATTTTTATTTAATGTTAAAGTGAAAATGACACAAACATAATATGTTTTACGAAAAAAAAATTTATGTGGGGTTATACAAGTCCAAATTGTGATTATAAATAGTCAATGGAAAGATAAAACGATTTCCTACATCATAGTTGTTTTTTATGATTTTTAGACATTAAATAAATTTAATTATTTATGACATAATAATGATGCAGCGATGACATCATTATTTGACGATTTAAATAAAATGGAAAGATAATGAAAAATCTAAAACCTACACATGGCCAAAACCAATTGGATGAGTGGATTTCGAACCCTTATCACCTTATCCACGAATTATATCAATGTGGGACCTTTTAAAACCGAAACACATTTTCAAATAAAGTAATGTTTCTTTACTTTCCAAAAGTGCCCCTCCTCTCCTCTTATAAAAGGCCCCCACCTCTACCTCATTTCACACACTTCTCAAGCCTTTGGCTCGGCCAAACCCTGCCCATTTTCGCTCTACACATCCCTCTCCTCATCCTAGAGGATTCTCTTTGGGAATAATCCTTTCAAAGGAAGCCTTTAGGCTCAAACCAAAAGGAGTTACACTTTTTAAGGTAATTCATTCTCTCATGTTCATTTGTTTTATTTTGCTTCTCCAACCCCCTAAACTCTTTTTATTTACTTCTTTTGTAACAACACCAGTATATTCAATATACTAGGATGTTGTTATAAGATATATTTGAGCTACACTCTCACACAACTACATCAAATGGTTAAAGAACATACGGTTTCCGTGGATGGAAAAATTCTGCCTCCCGAAATGATGATTGTTCAATACTCATTTAACACCTTCAAAGGTAGCCATTATGATGTCACTATTTTTATATATGATATATAATATGTTTATGTTTTACTTAAACTTCTGTTTTTTTCATTTTGGGCATACCTTTATGGTTTCCATTATGGGTAAACACGATATCTTCATTTTAGGAAGTGCGGACTACCGCCCCCTAAAAGTGATTTGATTCGTTAATACCATATGTGGGATATGTAAAGGATAAAGTTAATGATATTATATATGTTATTATACTGTAATTATAATATACTCTTATATCATTATGATTCGAATCCAGAAAATATGAAATAGAAATGGAAGTAGAATTCATGCGTACGTACGGCTTACCGTCTCCATGAACGGTGCATTTCATTTCTTACCTCTAAATGTGATGTAATATTATAAATGCATGTATGTACTGGATATATATGACATATATATCTACATCATGAATACCATTCTGGATATAATGAACCTTTGACCAAATTAACAACATGTAAGTGTAAGAAGTCTATTTTTGACTTAAGAACCAAATACCGACAAAATGAACATTATTAACTTAAATGATTACATGATGTTCATAACATGGTATAAAAGGAATAATGAACTTGAAAAATATTCATAATCAAGTAGAGATTAACTCAAGTTTATTATTCAGGAGATTAAAGAACGGTCGGGTCATGTCGGATACGAGGTATGGGACTTCGTCTCAATCTCCTTTCATTGAGGCATATTTTATTTTATACACAACTTTCTTTTATACGGTGTATAAACCCCTTTGCCTTTTACGTTTATTCAAAAGGAATCTTTTTTTATACAAAGCATTTACTAAACGACAAAAAGGGAATGTTCTTGTCGTACGTATGCGGCGACAATGACTTCTCCGCCGTCGTAACCGTTATTTGAGTTTCGGCTTCCTCTACAAGCCATACCTTCTTTTTAAAAGAAAAATAAATACCATGTTTTACTTTTCTTTTATTTTGGTATTGAAAATGGTTTTCACAATGTTTTTGTGTTGTATTGATATCTTGTGATTGAAATGTGGAAATTTTATGTTTCCTTTATGCATGTTTTATGTGATACGATTATGTTATGGTTCTTGGGCATTATTATGAAGACGGGTGGTTCCGTGATAAACTAAGGGCGGGTGAGCCCGTTATAGCTATCCAATGCATTGGGTAACGCGAAGGAGTGAAACGTTAAGGTTTCTCCGAAGATATTTTAGGGAATATACTGTGATGGGTATTCCAAACGTAACCAAGAGGGTTACTCCCTACGTAAGAATGTTATGAATGCCTCAAGTTACCTTTATGTCTTATGGTTTCTATGATTTATTCATGATTTTATGAGGTATGTTAAAGTGCCTATGTTTTATGGGTATAGTATGATTTCATTCTTATGTATATATGAACTCATGTTTCCTTCCCATGTTTTTATAACCCATACTGAGTTTTTATGCTCATCCCAAGTTTTTGAAATGTTTTTCACAGGTCAAGGGAAAGGTACATGATAAGATGATAGAGTCAAGGATGTGTCAAGAAATAATCCATGTTTTATTTTAAATGTGTTTCCATTGATGGGAATGAAGAATACTATCTTTATGTAACCACTTTGTTTATATGTCGAATGTAATGCAAGTTTTATGATCTAATTCTCTAAAACTCTAAACTTGAAAAGATCCTCAATGTGAATTATTCATTTAATTCAATATTAAGTAAGGTTTAAGTCTGGGGCCTTATAGTTGGTATCAGAGGTCGGTTTAGATAACTTTAGGAGTTATAATTCTATTAAATGATTATCCAAAAATATTTTTTTTCGAAATGATATAGCATTTAAAGATTACCATGTTGCTTCATCTAAGACATGTTTGTTCAGAATGGTTTTCCGCAGAGGAAACAGGGAAGCAGTGCTAGGAAGGAATACAGAAGGAAATTACCTTCCGAATCAGCATCCAGAAATGGTCGGAATTGGAACTGAACAGTTTGTTGCAGTAATGGCGCAGTTGACTCAAGCGATAAATGGCGGTGGTATCCATACACGAGATCAGCCAGACCAACTGCAGAGGAACATGTCAGTGGTGGAACATTTCATGAGGCAACATCCACCATCATTCAGAGGATCATCTGACCCTGTGCTAGCTGAAGGGTGGATTAAATCACTGGAGAAGATTTTTGATGTCATGGGGTGTTCAGACAATCAAAAGGTTAGTCTTGCTATTTACCGTTTGGAGGGTGAAGCAGATCAGTGGTGGTCTATGGTTAAAAATATCAGGGACGCCGATGAGATTGATGCTCTTGACTGGGATGAATTCAAAGGTATGTTTCTTGAGAATTATTTTCCTAAGGCTGTTCGACTTAGGATGGAAAAGCAATTCTTGGAATTGAGGCAAGAGGAAGACTCAGTGGCTGCTTATGAAGAAAGGTTCACTCGATTGGCAAGGTATGCTCCAAATTTTATCCGGGACCTTGATAGCAAAATCAATCGTTTCTACTCAGGATTAAAGCCAAAGTATCGAAGGGCATTAGCTTCTCGTGAGTTTAAAAGTTATGAAAAGCTTGTTCGATGTGCTGAGAAGGTGGAAATGGAGTATGCCGATGACCAAGTTTTCTATAACAACCAGCAGAAGAAGAGACCGAGGTGGCAGGATAAAGGTAAGAATTCTTCAAAAAAGTCTGATGGTAAGAGGACTAAGTTTCCAGTTTGTGATAAATGTGGAAAAAGGCATGCTGGGGAATGTCTTCTGAATTCTGGGAAGTGCTACCGATGTGGTAAGATGGGACATAAGGCTCGTGATTGCACTGAAAAGGATCAAGGTGAAGGTAAGAACAAATTTGATTTACAGTTAGTGAAATGTTATAAGTGCAATGAGATGGGTCACTATGCAAACGAGTGTCCGACAAGGAGCTTGAGTGATGGGAAGCAGTTAGACTACAAGCAGAAAGGGGTGGTGAAATCCTTTGCAACTACTTCAGCAGATGTCGGGCCATCAAATGAAGTTGTATCAGGTACTTTGTTTGTTTTTTCAGATTATGCTAGTGTGTTGTTTGATTCGGGGTCTACACATTCTTTCATCTCTGAAACCTTTTCTAGTAAAATGGGAATACCATCTCAAGAAATGACTCCTGAACTTTTGGTAAAAACACCTGGGGGAAATGTCGAGGCAAAAAGAATTTATAAGAATCTTCCTATCCTTATCTGTGGAAAGAACCTACTTGCAAACCTTATTGTTCTACCTCTAGTAGAGTTTGATGTTATCCTGGGTATGGATTGGATCTCTATTTACCATCCTAAGATTGACTGTAGAGCTAAAGAAGTTTCTTTTCAGAAAGACTTTCAGTTTGTTTACAAGAATGAACCCTTACTTTTGATAACATATCAAGAGGCCGAGAAACTTGTAAAACATGGAAATGAATGTTACCTTGCACACGTCGTTGAAAATAAAGGAACTGTTCAGATTAATGATGTGCCAGTGGTAAATGAGTATCCTGATGTTTTTCCTGATGAGTTGCCTGGAATAATACCAGATCGGGAAGTTGAGTTTACTGTTGACTTAGTTCCTGATGCTAAGCCAATTTCAAAACCCCCTTATCGAATGGCACAAATTGAACTTTTAGAGTTGAAGGAGCAATTGCAAGATTTATTAGAGAAAGGTTTCATTAGACCTAGCACATCACCATTGGGTGCTCCTGTTTTATTTGTTAAAAAGAAAGATGGTTCTATGAGACTTTGCATTGATTATAGAGCCTTGAATAATATCACTGTTAAGAACAAATATTTTTTGCCTCATATCGATGATTTGTTTGATCAGCTCCAGGGAGCTCAGTTTTTTTCGAAGATTGACTTGAGATCGGGGTACCATCAGCTGAAGGTAAAGGAGGCAGATATTCCGAAGACCGTGTTCCGTACGAGATATGGCCATTATGAATTTGTAGTAATGCCTTTTTGGCTAACCAATGCACCTGCTGTATTCATGGAATTAATGAATAGAATTTTCCATGAGTTCTTGGATAAGTTTGTGGTGGTTTTCATTGATGATATTTTGGTGTTTTCTAAAAGTAAAGAGGAGCATGAAAAAAATTTAAGGGTTATCTTGCAAACCTTAAAAGAAAATAAACTGTATGGGAAATTCAGAAAGTGTGAGTTTTGGTTGCAACAAATTTCTTTCCTTGGTCACATTGTTTCTAAAGATGGAATAACTGTTGATCCTGCAAAAACAAAAGTTGTGGAAGAATGGCCAAGACCAACAAATGTAACTGAGATTCGTAGCTTCCTTGGTTTGGCGGGCTATTACCGAAGGTTTGTTAGAAATTTTTCACGGTTATCTAGTCCAATGACTAAGCTAACTCGGAAGGGTGTTAAGTTTATCTGGACAAAAGAATGTGATGATTGTTTTCAGGAATTGAAAAGAAGATTGGTGAATGCTCCAGTTTTGGCACTACCTTCCAGGAATGGTGAGTTTGTTATATACAGTGATGCTTCATTGAAAGGACTTGGTTGCGTCCTAATGCAGAATGATCAGGTAATTTCTTATGCTTCACGACAGTTGAAAACTCATGAGGTAAATTACCCTACACATGATTTGGAATTAGCTGCTGTTGTTTTTGATTTAAAAATTTGGAGGCATCATTTGTATGGAGTAAAGTGTGAAATATATACCGATCACAAAAGTTTAAAGTATATATTCACTCAGAAAGAGTTAAACATGAGACAAAGGAGATGGCTGGAATTAATCAAGGATTATGATTGTACAATTCATTACCATCCGGGAAAAGCAAATAAAGTGGCTGATGCTTTGAGTCGAAAAAAGTAATGCTTCATTAACAATGTTGCGTTTGGAACGTGATCCTTTGGTTAAGGATTTGATGAAATTTGGCATAGAAGTTGTTGGTGCAGGAAGTCCTTCTGTTTTGTTTCAGGTATCAGTGAGATCTTCTCTATCAGATAGAATCAAGCAAGCACAGAAGCAAGACAGTGACTTGCAGAAAAAGGTAGAGCTGGTTCAGAAAGGTAAGTTGCCTGAATTCAACATTGATAATGATTGTGTTTTGAGATTTGGGAAGAGATTGTGTGTGCCTTGTGATTCACAGTTGAAGAGAGAGTTGTTATGTGAAGCTCATAGTTCTCCATTTTCAGTTCATCCGGGCAGTACTAAGATGTATAGAGATCTGCAGGAGTATTACTGGTGGGATGGAATGAAAAGAGATATTTCTGATTTTACTGTGAAGTGTTTGACTTTTCAGCAGGTTAAAGCAGAGCGGCAGTTAACGAAAGGGATGCTTCAGCCTTTACCAGTTCCAGAGTGGAAATGGGAGAATATATCCATGGACTTTGTTGTTGGATTACCGAAGACATCTCGAGGTAATAATGCAATCTGGGTTATTGTTGATCGCTTGACCAAATCTGCTCATTTCCTTGCTATACGAGATACTTTCTCTCTTGATCAACTTTCCCGTTTGTATCTTAAAGAGATAGTCAGGTTACATGGAGTTCCTCTCTCCATTGTATCGGATCGTGATCCCAGGTTTACTTCTAACTTTTGGAAAGGCCTTCAGAAGTCATTGGGTACTGAATTAAATTTTAGTAAAGCTTTTCATCCTCAATCAGATGGGCAGTCAGAACGAACAATTCAGACCTTGGAGGATATGCTACGATCTTGTTCTATGGATTATCAGGGAAGTTGGGACCAACATCTTTCATTGGTTGAGTTTTCATATAATAACAGTTTTCATTCCAGTATACAGATGACACCGTTTTAGGCATTATATGGGAAGCGGTGTCGAACTCCAGCTTTCTGGGATGAAGTGGGTGAAAGAGAGTTGATGGGACCAGAATTGGTAGAAGAGATGGTAGAAAAAGTTCAGTTGATTCAGAAACACATGAGAATAGCTCAGAGCAGGCAGAAGAGTTATGCAGATAACCGGAGGAAGGATCTATCTTTCGAGGTAGGTGGTCATGATTTTCTCAAGGTTTCTACTTGGAAAAGTGTGATGAGATTTGGTAAGAAAGGAAAGCTGAGTCCAAGGTTTATTGGACCATATGAAATTCTGGAAAGAGTTGGATCAGTTGCATACCGAGTGGCTTTACCTCCGATTTTATCTCAGGTAAAAAATGTTTTTCACATTTCAATGTTGAGAAAGTATATGCCAGATCCATCTCATGTTTTGAGTCTAGAGGTAGTTCAGCTGGAAGAGAACCTATCTTATGAGGAACAACCGGTCCAGATTCTTGACCATAGGGAGCAAGTGTTACGGAATAAGGTGATTCACCAGGTAAAGGTTTTGTGGAAAAACCACATGATTGAAGAGGCAACATGGGAATCTGAAAATGCAATGAGGGATAAGTACCCCCATTTATTTGATAAGTAAATAAATTGCGGGGACGCAATTTTCTAAAGGGGGGAAGGATGTAACATCCCAAGTAAGTAATGAATAATAGATATTTTTATCTATGTCTTTTAATAATTAAGATAGTGTTATAGAGGCTTAAAATGAAAATAAATACAATCTTATGCATGGAATACACTAATATTCTTAAAAGATTGTTTTACTGCCTCTTGATGGCAAACCATTTTTGAATCTATATTTTGACAATTTTATAAACTATGTTTGTCAAAATAAACTTATCCTTTATGATTGGGACATCAAAATTTACCTTGTGTGAATTTTTGGTATTTTTCTGACAATGTTCATTTTTAAATGAATAGTGAAAAATACTGCATTTTACATCAAAACTGCTTTTTAATCTAATTTATTTATATGATTAGATTATATTTTGAATTGGTTTTGAAGTGAAATTAGAATATATTTTTACCATTTTATCCAATGGTGGTCATTGGAATCAATTTCACATTGAAATTAGACTTAAACTGGTGTCAATCTTTTGATACTTATTGTTTTGTAAAAACACGCTATTTGCTCTGGCAGCGGGAATTAATTATTAAATTAATTAATGTGACTTATATGATTTGAATTTTGTAAAATAGTCTTCATTTTTTAATTCATAATATCAAATATAGCTTAGGGTGAATTTTTGGTAATTTTCTGAAAAACTTCAATTTTTGATGAATAGTGAAACCACTAAGTGGTAATCAAACAAACTGATTTTTCAGTTAAATGAAAGTTTACCACTAATGTGTATTGAATTTTGAAAATCCGACATACATGGTTGTCATTAAGAAGTAAAATGTGGTTCAATGAGATTAATATAATTTTTTGGTGAATAGTAACTTATTAAGTTTTTTATCGCGATTAGTGGTAATTAGTGTAGTTTAAGGTATAAATAATGCTTTAATAATATGAAATGACCTAGACACATGTCCCAACCTCATTGGTTGTGTCATGGACGACCATGACATGCCATGGGTCAACTTGGGGACCCCATGGATCCACTTTTGTTGGGAAATGACATAAATTACTTTTTATTTAATGTTAAAGTGAAAATGACACAAACATAATATGTTTTACGAAAACAATTTTTAAGTGGGGTTATACAAGTCCAAATTGTGATTATAAATAGTCAATGGAAAGCTAAAAAGATTTCCTACATCATAGTTGTTTTTTATGATTTTTAGACATTAAATATATTTAATTATTTATGACATAATTATGATGCAGCGATGACATCATTATTTGACGATTTAAATAAAATGGAAAGATAATGAAAAATATAAAACCTACACATGGCCAAAACCAATTGGATGAGTGGATTTCGAACCCTTATCACCTTATCCACTAATTATATCAATGTGGGACCTTTTAAAACCGAAACACATTTTCAAATAAAGTAATGTTTCTTTACTTTCCAAAAGTGCCCCTCCTCTCCTCTTATAAAAGGCCCCCACCTCTACCTCATTTCACACACTTCTCAAGCCTTTGGCTCGGCCAAACCCTGCCCATTTTCTCTCTACACATCCCTCTACTCATCCTAGAGGATTCCCTTTGGGAAGAATCCTTTCAAAGGAAGCCTTTAGGCTCAAACCAAAAGGAGTTACACTTTATAAGGTAATTCATTCTCTCATGTTCATTTGTTTTATTTTGCTTCTCCAACCCCCTAAACTCTTTTTATTTACTTATTTTGTAACAACACCAGTATCTTCAATATACTAGGATGTTTTTATAAGATATATTTGAGCTACACTCTCACACAACTACATAAAATGGTTAAAGAACATACGGTTTCCGTGGATGGCGAAATTCTGCCTCCCGAAACGATGATTGTTCAATACTCATTTAACACCTTCAAAGGTGGCCATTATGATGTCACTATTTTTATATATGATATATAATATGTTTATGTTTTACTTAAGCTTATGTTTTTTTCATTTTGGGCATACCTTTATGGTTTCCATTATGGGTAAACACGATATCTTCATTTTAGGAAGTGCGGACTACCGCCCCCTAAAAGTGATTTGATTCTTTAATACCATATGTTGGATATGTAAAGGATAAAGTTAATGATATTATATATGTTATTATACTGGAATTATAATATACTCTTATATCATTATGATTCCATTCCAGAAAATATGAAATAGAAATGGAAGTAGCGTTCATGCGTACGTACGGCTTACCGTCTCCATGAACGGTGCATTTCATTTCTTACCTCTAAATGTGATGTAATATTATAAATGCATGTATGTACTGGATATATATGACATATATATATACATAATGAATACCATTCTGGATATAATGAACCTTTGACCAAATTAACAACATGTAAGTGTAAGAAGTCTTTTTTTGACTTAAGAACCAAATACCGACAAAATGAACATTATTAACTTAACTGATTACATGATGTTCATAACATGGTATAAAAGGAATGATGAACTTGAAAAATATTCATAATCAAGTAGAGATTAACTCAAGTTTATTATTCAGGAGATTAAAGAACGGTCGGGTCAAGTCGGATACGAGGTATGGGACTTCGTCTCAATCTCCTTTCATTGAGGCATATTTTATTTTATACACAACTTTCTTTTATACGGTGTATAAACCCCTTTGACTTTTACGTTTATTCAAAAGGAATATTTTTTTATACGAAGCGTTTACTAAACGACAAAAAGGGAATGTTCTTGTCGTACGTATGCGGAGACAACGACTTTTCCGCCGTCGTAACCGTTATTTGAGTTTCGGCTTCCTCTACAAGCCATACCTTCTTTTTAAAAGAAAAATAAATACCATGTTTTACTTTTCTTTTATTTTGGTATTGAAAATGGTTTTCACAATGTTTTTGTGTTGTATTGATATCTTGTGATTGAAATGTGGAAATGTTATGTTTCCTTTATGCATGTTTTATGTGATACGATTATGTTATGGTTCTTGGGCATTATTATGAAGACAGGTGGTTCCGTGATAAACTAAGGGCGGGTGAGCCCGTTATAGCTCTCCAATGCATTGGGTAACGCGAAGGAGTGAAACGTTAAGGTTTCTCCGAAGAGATTTTAGGGAATATACTGTGATGGGTATTCCAAACGTAACCAAGAGAGTTACTCCCTACGTAAGAATGTTATTAATACCTCAAGTTACCTTTATGTCTTATGGTTTCTATGATTTATTCATGATTTTATGAGGTATGTTAAAGTGCCTATGTTTTATGGGTATAGTATGATTTCATTCTTATGTATATATGAACTCATGTTTCCTTCCCATGTTTTTATAACCCATACTGAGTTTTTATGCTCATCCCAAGTTTTTGAAAAAAATTTCACAGGTCAAGGGAAAGGTACATGATAAGATGATAGAGTCAAGGATGTGTCAAGAAATAATCCATGTTTTATTTTAAATGTGTTTCCATTGATGGGAATTAAGAATACTATCTTTATGTAACCACTTTGTTTATATGTGGAATGTAATTCAAGTTTTATGATCTAATTCTCTAAAACTCTAAACCTGAAAAGATCCTCAATGTGAATTATTCATTTAATTCAATATTAAGTAAGTTTTAAGGCTGGGGCCTTATAGTTACCCTATGATGATAAGTGACCTTAATAGTGATTTGGGACATAGAATGAAATTTATTCATTCCAATTGAAAGTATCCAAATGGGGGTTAACAAAAGTAAATTGTCATTTCCCTATTTAAATTATGCATACACACCATTAATACACATGAAATCTAATTCACATACAGTAAATGAGAATAATAATTTACCCATAATATTGATATATCAAGATCTACTTAATGATGTGAAAACTTAAAAAGATTAATTTTTTTTATCAGGAATGAATTTTTATAACCTAATTCACCCACCCCACCCCATTTTAGGGTAATCTCATTAAGCACATATTGGTGGCCCAACAATTGGTATCAAAGAGAGGTTCATTTTCTTTTGATTCATTATTAATATTACTTGAACCAATATCATGTGATAAAAAATTTAATTCATTGTTAATTATCTGATGCTTGATAGATGTCATTTCAATAATGAAAAATAAGCTCATTTACCACATGATTCTTCTCTTATAGTTTTATGATAATTTCTGGAGTAGTAAATTGTTCTATTAAGAATATATGAAGTTATGTTTGAAATATATCCAACAAATATTGAGATTTATGCATCGGTGAAAGGTAAATTAATGGATTCCCTCAAGGAATAATTTATCAATGAAGATTATAATTTAATGTTCTCCAAAAACATGTAAAATAAGTTATAAGAACACCATGTACTATTTTATTATAATTTTATTTATTTTACATAAGAAAATGTTGAAGAATAATAAGAAATTATCCTAAAAATTGTGTTCTCCAACTAATGTAATTTGTGAGCATATCTCTCTATTTAATACGAAAAAAATTTAAAACATTATTTGGTATTTCAGAACCAATAAATTTTCTAGAAAGATGTTGTGATTCTGGTGATAAAGAGTCAAAAAATTAAGTTTTCTATTCTAGTGGATGTTCATGTAGTACAATAGAAGAGATCTAATCCTTAAAAGGAAAGTAATACTAATAGAGAATCATGCATGACTTTTATTATGATACTATTGAAGATATTTCCCAAAAAAAATAATTGAGGAGTTATTATGTGTCCTTGAATTATAGTATGATGAAAATGGTAGAATATATGAATTAAAATAAAACTTTCTTGAGGAACTCTCTGTAATGACATAAACATTTACAATTTAAATTCCCTACTTTTTGAATCAATTAATGCATTATAAAGTAATAATGTTACAGAAAACACATGAAATAATTTGGTTATTTTTAAATATTATATCTTATTATATATAAAATACATTTAATCCTCATAATGTTTGACCATATAGTTGGTTAACATTGATCCTATTAGTAGTATATATATAGGGTTATGATAATGTTCAATTGAAATAGGCAGAATAAGTAAAATCCTCAACTAGTAGGCTCGTACCGTATCAATTTCATTTATTAGAGATTTTATGGGAGATTACCTCGCTAGTATTATCCCTTGGTCAAGAAAAATCCATGATTCAGAAACAAATGGAAAATTGAATCCATTTACATGAGAATTTAATACTCCTCGACATCACGATCCAAACCCAATATGTCGAAACACCCTAAAACAATCTTACCATCATACCCCATTCCCTTAGAGAATTCACTATTTTAATATATGTTTATTAATATAAACCCTAATATTAGGAATTTTATTGTTTTATTTTAATTAAAAAATGATTATATGTGTCCCATTGTAACATTACCTTTTAAATAAATAAATAATGAGTAAGATAGAAATAATATTCTAATAAGATGAAACACAATGTGTATTTTTTGAACTATATATTTTCATTAATGAAAACTTTTTTAATGATTTTAAGAAGTTTTGAAATAAATGATTTATTTAAAAAATATTTTTATGAAATAATGTTTATGAAAAATTAATTATAATATAATTTTATAATATCAAATTTAATTGTTATAATGGTAAGAAAACTGTTGTAAAAACTTATATTCATCAATAAATGAGTATTTTTTTAAAAGTGTAAATTCTATTATTTCATGAATTAATTTGATGAAATAAATATTATATTTTGAAATAAACTTGTTAAAATTATCAAATGGTTATTCTTTCATAATTTAATAAAATAGTTGAATTTTTATGTAAACATTAAATATGGTATAAATTTATGTCATGTATTATGAAATCATAATGTCCAAAAATATGTATAATATTTTCCATAAAATATATACATGATCAAATATATATTTCCCCTCTAAAATAATGTTTTTTTTTCTCGGTTATTTGATTAATTTTATAATCCCATAACAAATCCTTGAAAAACTTTATTGTATTATGTGGTATTAAAATTAATTCTTTATAAATATGACTCATATACACATCACCAAGGGTATTTGTTTTAATGATATAATTTATTAAAGTTTTAAAATAATTAAAATAAATTCACTTTTTCAGAAACCATGGGGAAAACAATGAGAATGTTTGTGTTTTTGATTACATATTCCTATAGAGTCAAAAGTCTATGCTTGAAAATTAACAAAGAACTCTTTTATATTTCACTATATAAACCAACCAAAAATACCACTCTTCTTCACTCAAAACCCCTCTAATAAGACATTAATATTAACTTTCCTCACTATATCCCTTATAAAGTTCTACCAAGCTCTCACAAAGCTTCTCTTAAGCTTCTAGAACTATCCTCTCAAGGTAATAGATCTTCTCCTTCTTATATATTTTTAGGAACCTTATCTATGATTTTCCTTTTGATTCTATGAAATTCATTTTTTAATATGGGTTTTCAATTCCCTCCTACTATACTTATGATTTAAAATTTATGAGATACCCCTTCCACTATAATTAATCCATTCTAATAATATTTATATACCCCTATTATGTTGCCAAAAATATCATGTGATTTTTCCATGCCAATCATTTTTATAGTGAATAACCATCCCATTTCATCTTAGTGTTATTCACTTATATGTATCCAAATTTAATTAATTTTTAAAATACATGTATTTAACCAACACTACTTAATCAAGGGGTTAAATTTTATGAAATATGATCCTATTTTGAAGGATGTATGTGGCACAGTTATGCATGTACACGATATGAAATTGACAGGAGGGTCTGAAATTATATAGCCCTGTAATGAATTGGGTAATGTTTTGGTCTCATGAGATACTATTTATGGTTCATGGGAGGTTATACTAAGAAAAATATGTTATGTTTTCTTGGTATTTATCATTTATTTTCATGATTCCATGTTTTATGTTTTCACCATATTCATATATTTCCTTTATGTTATCATGTTATATCATGCCTCATTATTAAAAATTATGAATCTCACACCTCTTATGTTACCAAGATATGTCTCATAGATCATATTTACTACAATACCTTAGGTTTTACCTTGTTTATTCACTTACTAGGTTTAATAAAACACCCCTTTCTTATGTATGTCCCCAGGTTTTACCAAGCAGTTCTTGATGAGAGAATGATGTTTAAGATCATGTTAATAAATTTTTCATAATGTCATTGTATTATTATTTCTAGTCGTTACCATATGTACCTAATTTACCAAATTTTAACATCCTAGAAATTTATGGAGATATACCAGGCTCGTTTTTAGGTATTATTTTTGATTCATTGAGCATAAATTATTTAGGTTTCACATTGGGGTGTGTTTGGTTGAAAATAAAAAAATTGAAGGAAAGAGGGATGTTCATGGTTAGTGCATGGTTTTACCTAACCACTAATCTTCACCTAGAAAACCATGTAAACATGGAAGAGTGGTTTTATGTGGTTGTCATATAGTTTTTTAAATCATGTTCCCTAAAGAGATAAATCATACACCCCCCCAGAATAGGTTCATCGTTATTGTGGATTGTTAGGGGAAACCATTTGTGACATTTTAATTCACCCGAAAATAGGATTTAAAATTTTCATAACCCCCATTTTAACCATATTTTATCCCTCGATCGAACCCTAATTAATATTCACAATTTTGGAGCCTCTCAGATATATCCCAAGCTATTCTGACCTCCATTATTTGTTATTCGAAGCTATAATTGAATATTTTCACCCCTCTCAGTAAGAGGATATCACCTCGTATGGTTTCCTTTCTCTTTATTGTCCTTCTTCCATGCATTGAAGGATTGATATTTCTTATTTTGATTGGACATAGATCTATTTTTGGATCCAGATTAAGGTATTTTGGATCTACATCTAGATCTAAGGGATCTTCATTTATCCAATCTTTGATTTAGGTTTTTGATCTGGATCTCACACTACATTGTTATTCCGTTGAAATTTGATATTTCTATTGGGTGATCTTTCATAAATTAATTGAGGTAGGTGGCATAATTAAGATACCAAATTATTACTTTCAATTATGTGTATCTAATTGTAAAATTTATATTTTTTGATTACCAATGGAATTTCCAAGATTGAATTAATTAATTTGATAGATTAAAAAATTATGTCATTGTGAAATTGGGATGGCTTGGGATTACATAATTGAGATAATTAATTGATGAATTAATTATTGAGATATTTTAATTATGGAATTGATATAATTAATTGATGCATTAATTATTGAGATATTGTGATTATACAATTGAGATAATTATTTGATGAATTAATTTTTGAGATGTTGTGATTAGGGATAATTATTTATTGAATTGATTATGTAATATGGAGATTATTTAATAGAGATAATTAATTGATGAATTATTTAGAGGGAATATTGGGATTTATGTGAGAATATAATTATTGAATTAGTACTGATATTGACATGATTAAGTAATTGGTGAATTAATTAATGGGATTTTTGTGCTTAATTAATTCGTGAATTTAAGTAGCAGGATTGATGTGATAAAATAATTATTGAATTAATAGTGATATTGATGTTCTTAAATAAATGGTGAATTAATTAATGGTATTTTTGTTCTTAATTAATTGGCGAATTAATTAAGGGGATTGATGTGATAAACTAATTTTTTAATTTGCAATGATACTGATGGGATTAATTAAATGGTGAATAAATTAATGGGATTATTGTTCTTAAATAATTTTTGAAAAAATTAAAGGGATTGGTGTGATTAAATAATTTTATAATTAGTGATTAAATAGATATGATTAACTAATTATTTAATTAATTAATTAATTGATGAATGGTAACAATGGAAATCAATTGTGAATTGATACAATTAATAGTAAAAATAGATTTAATGTGTAAATTGAGATAATGATTAGTGATAAGGGAATTCATGTGTAAATTAAGACAATGAATGGTAAAATAGGATTTCATATGTTAATTGAGAATATTAATGGTAAAAGTGGAATTATTTTGTTGATATAGATGAATAATGGTAGTAATGGAATTCAGAGATATGATATCCTTCATCGATATTTCAGACTCTGAAAAGGGTCAAAGTAGGTATAGAGAGTTCTTGTGTCCATGGGAACCCAAGAGATTATGTGGTTAAATAAAGAGTAATTAATAATGTGAAATATATGTACTTATTCATTGTAATTATTTATTTATACAACTTTATACCAAATTTTTGATGGATATTGTTTTAAATGCCATTGGTCATGGCCGAGTGTGTTGAACTTTTACCCTTGTTGGGCTACGTGATCGATACCAGAATAGATTTCATAGTCATATGACATGTTAATGGAAATGGATGTGTGTTAGATTGCTATGTTTGGATGAATCATGGATGAGGTAACCAGACATGTTTTGGGACTCTCTTGGGAGTTTTCAATGTCTTTACTTTTGACTTTTCATTTTCACACATGACACATACATTGGCATGTCACATCAACTCTTTAGTTTTGACATTGTATTTCCCATTTTGGGCATCTTGAGATATTGGTATTATTTTTGTTATGGTTATATGTAATTATTTTATTGTTTCCTATATTCTGCTGGTGTGTTAATCTTATGAAATATAGTATACTCTCTCATTCATTGATATTAGAACCTCGCTAATACTTGGAATCATCTAGTATACGAGATGGAATGCTTGAGGTCATGTGGCCGACCGGCTCAGGACACCGGTGTGTGGAACTTGGGTGAGGATGTTGCAAACGGCGATCAGAGCCCAAGATTCTTTTATTTTCATTTATCTTACTATTTAGGAAAGGTTGATGGGAGACTCAGAAGAGTTAGATATTTCATATGACCTCATTCATGGGAGTAGCAAACCCTTTTACGGGGGAGAACCCAAGTACCTAGGGTTGGGTATTAATTTTTATTGATTCTTGTTAAAGTTGAATATTATTTCACCTTTGGTGACCCACATGTTGTGTGATGTGATTTTTTTTATATTTTTTGAGAATTGACTTGTGGCCCATTAGGGAATGTTATTTTAGTAAAAATTCATCATTATTGGAACTCCATGTGATTTTTTTGACGTGCATAATTTTAGGCACACATAGGATCTTGAGTTTTGGGTATGTTTTTGAACTTGAATAGCCTTTCCTTTATTGTAAAATTTAATTGAGAAAAGGTGTAAAATGTGTAATTTAGGAATATTTTAAAATAATTCATGACGATAAAAAATGAGTTTTTAATGAGAAACATGACAATGAAAATTATTTTACCATTTTTTATCCATGACCTTGGTGTGTGATGGATAAGGGTAGTCATAGAGCCTCATTTTTGACCGTGTGATGGGGTTTGGGGAAAATGAATTTTTGTTCCTTATTTTTATTTCCTCTTACATAAATGTATTAAAGTTGGGTTATGTGTCCTGAGATGTTTGTTTGGAATTATAGATATATTCCCCCATGATAATTCTTGTTCAGAGGATGATGAGTGGATATGGATGGAGATGATCTACTAGTTGTGGAACCTGAGGAACTGGTAGTGTCAGGTGAGGAAGTAAGATATCAGTTCTGACTTAACTCTTATAGCATTATATAGTGTATGGAAAGATATCTATAGTAGTTTGTTTAGAGGTTTATTGACCATACATAAGAGTTTTAGTTATAGAACCCTATTAATTTTACCGAATATGGTGGACCTAAGACACCAGAGATCAGGATTGAGTCCATCTAGACTATACTTGACCATTTGGAGACTCTTTTTGAAAAGAGGGTCATGTTGGATACTTATATGGTACGAGGATCAGCAAGGATCTGTTGTGACATTCATGCTAGGACTGTATAGGATGATGGTATGTTATGGATAGACATTTTAAAGATATTCCAAGAGCACATTTATCCAGATATGCTGAGGTGAAAGATTGTGGTTGACATCATAAGGTTGACAAAGGGGAGTATATAATGATGGACTATGTTGAAAACATTCTATACCTGTAGTTCTTTTCTTGAGCATTGGCAGTGGATGTGGAAGATACAAAAAATGATTTTAGGATAGGCTTAAATATGAAATCAAGTACCCGGTTTACCTCTTTTGGTTAAAAATGATTACTAAGGTGGTGGATCATGATCTCATAGATGAGGGGAACATGAAGGAGTCTTCTAGTTCATGATAGGAGGTTTCTACAAGATAATTAGTAGGTATGTCTTCCAATATGAGGAAGCATCGCTATAATGGTGTTAGTCATGATAGCAGGAAGATTGGAAAGGGGGGGCATTTATTCATTACCTTACCAGAATTTTCTATCATTATTATGGTAGGTAGATCCACTATCATATACATTGTTCCCGACCACTAGTAGAGTGATGATATTTCGAAAATATGGTACATCTATATAAGTATTGTAGGAACCCATGATTGATGTGTAGTGATAGAGGACCTAGATAGAACCAGAGTGCGGGAAGGGGATCTTCTTCACTATATCTATCTATAAACTAAAGATTTACTAGTTGTGGTGGTAGGGGTGGATTAGGTGCTTCTAGGAAAAATAACTTCTATCATATGTGTGGTGCAGCTCAGAGGAGTAAGATTTAATCACAGGGAAGAGAGGTAGGGAATTTTCAAGTATTCATCATACTCTTGTGGACAGGGAGGTTAGAATATCAAGTAAGAGATGTAATATTATTGTAGATTATACAATAGGTTGTTCCTTATTTGATAATATTTCCCCTCATTCATTAATTTATGTGCAACTGGTGAATGGTTTCATAATTGTGGTGGAGTTCATGAGTGGGGTATTGAAGATAAATACACCATTGTGAGTACGATATTAAGTCATATTCTTGTGAAACTGATGTTCTCTTGAGGTCAAGGAGTATAATTTCCTATGGGATCACTATATTCAAGACATGTGAGGCTTTTAGATAATTATGGGTATGAAATACCGAGGCCATATTTATTGTCACCAGAAGAGAGTGACCTTTAAATCCTTTAAGGGTGAAAAGTATATCCAATGTGGATATTGGGCCTCCAGGCTGGGAGAGTAAGGCCAATTACTCAAAAACTCGGATAGAAAATAGCCCATGTTTATATTCTGTTACTAGATGAAATAGGTGCAAATCATGAAGTCTTTACACCAGTAGTGAACAAATTCAGGATTTGTTTTCTAATGATTTCTTAGGGTTACCACCTCAGAGAGATATAAATTTTACAATTGATCTCACACCTTTGGCTGAGCCAGTTTTTATTCCACCATATAAAATGGAACCAACATAGCTTCAGGAGTGTTTGACTCAGCTGCAAGTGTTCGAGGATACATGATTTTTCCATCCTAGTATGTTGCCTTGGGGTTCTCTAGTGTTGTTTTCTACGAATGTTGATGGGATACTACGCTTGTTTTTTATTACCATAAGTTGAACCGATTGACTATCGAGAACTGGTATCATCTTCCATGTGTCGATGATATATTTTACCAGTTGTGGGTACTACGTTTTTTTCTAAATGATTGACTTGGTATAATTATATAATTATTCAAGAGTACACCTTTATGATGTATCGAAGAAAAATTTGTTTAGAAGGTACGGACTATATGAGTTTTTCTTAATACTAATTGGTTTAACAAACAATCCATATGTGTTTATGGCCTTGATGAAAAAGATCATCCATCTCTAAAAGCATAAATTTATAGTAGTGTTATTGGATGAAATCTTTATGTACTTCATAACTAATGATGACCATTACCAATATCTTAACATCATCTTGAGTACACTAAGATGACATTATCTATGTTACCATCTATCTAAGTTTCATTTCTATATTTTTCAGGTTCCTTTCTTGGGTCACATAATCTAGAAGGTAGGGGTTTCGATTGACCTAGAGAATGTTTTGGTAGTTGAATCTTGGGTGAATCCCAAGAAATTATTTTATACCCATAGATTTTAGTAGTTAGCTGGATATTATTGGAGTCTCTACTAGGACTTTTACCATTTGGAAGAACCAATTTCAGGCTTGAACAAGAATAGGATAAATATTGAATTGTCAGAAGAATGCGAGAATGCATTCCATGATATGAATAAACGTTTTACATCAACACAATTCTTGATCCTATGCCAGATAGGTGAGGAGTACCTAGTGTATTGTGACGCTTCTATGATCAGACTCAGAGACCTGTTGATGCAGGGAGATTAAGTTGTGGCATATGATTCTCAGTAGCTGAGACTAGGTGAATGGAAATACCATATGAAAGACATAGAGTTAGATTTATTGGTTTATTCCTTGAAGTGTAGTTTATATTCAAAATTGGGATAAAATTTTATAGTTTATACAGATCACAATACTTTAAAGTATATCATTTTGAAAAATTATATGAATATCTGGAAGTGTTGGTGGGTTGAGTATACCCAGTCATTTGATTTTGATATAGCATATTTACCCAGATAGGGGAAATCTGTGGAAGATGATTTGAGCAGGAAAACTCATACATAGGGGTTTCAAGAGTCTAGTGCTAAGTGGAAGAAGATGAAATTTCCTATTGAAATTAATGTGGTGGTTTCAGAGTTTTAGGAAAAGATGACTCTCATATCAGTTTTAGTGGAGTCTACAATTTTGAACCATATTATAGATAGAAATTATGGGGATCTAGAGTTCTTTATGTTGAGGGAAAGCCACTAGTGTGGGGAGTCACCTTCTGATTGAACGATAGATAAGGACAAAATCATCTACTTCCAGAATTGATTTGTGGTGCCTACGAGCATGCAGGGGTAGTTGATGTGGGAATTTCATGCCTAAAAGTGGGTGGTACATCTAGGTGTGACCATAATGAATGGTGAACTATGTTGACATTTTTGGTTGTTGGGAATGAAAAAAGAGATAGAGTGGTTCATGACATGATGCTACACATGTTAGCAGGGGAAGGCTGAGCATCAGTGACCTGGGGGTTTGTTATAGTTTTTCCCATTCTGGAGTGGAAGTGGGATGATGTGACCATATAATCTGTGGTGGGTCACTTGAGTAATCCTTAAAAGAATGAATCTATTTGGGTTATTGAGGACCATATGATTAAGGATGCACACTTGATACCAGTAACAGATACTTTATCATTGAAATAATTAGGAGAATGGTATGTTTGAGAGATAGTTTGTTTTCATGGGGTGCCACAAATTATAGTTTCAGATAGTGATTCATGTTTCATATTGCACTATTAGAAAGTCCTATAGATGGCACTTGGTAAATAGGTTTTATTGAGTACAAATTTCCACCCATAGATAGATGGGCAGTTAGTGAGTACTATACAGGTTCCTAAGGATATGGTATGGGTTTTTGTCTTTGACTTTAGTTGGTCTTGGGAGAAGCACCATGCCTTGTTGAAGTTTTCCTATAAGATAATTTATCCGGAAATGATACATATAGAACCATATGAAGCTCTTTATTGTTGGTCATACAGATCACCTCTATGCTAGATGGAGGCTGGTGAGTCATAGTTGTTGGGACCTTGTCTCATGCAGGAGACATTGAAGTAGGTTAAGTTGATTCAGAAACATATGGATACTACTCATAGTAGAAAAAATTCATACGCTTATAGAAGTAAATGAACCATAGAGATTAAAAAGGTTGATAATGTATTCCATTTGTGTCACCAAGATTGAATAATCATAGGATAAAGAGACCCAGAAAGTTATCACCTAGATTGATTAGATGTTTGAGGTTGTGTAAAGAATTAGGCTGGTGGCATACTGATTTTCTATTCCAAAGAGATACAATTATACTCATGATGTTTTCCATGTGTAACAACTTTGAAGGTATCACCCCAAACCTTCTCATATTATCTATGTGGATAACGTTGATCTTGAGAGTGATGAAACCTTTGAGGGGTATCTGATACGTGTCTTTGATTATAGTGAGAATGTGTTTTGAGAAGAATCTATGCAGATAGTTTGTGTTTTGTGGAAACATAGGAGTGTGAAAGTGAAAAAATTAGGGATAGAAGAGGATATTATGGTTTATTGGCCCAGAAATTTTGACTTGGAATCATATAGATGATTGGGAGTACATCTTGAGGATGATCTGTTATATGGTGGGAATATTGTAAGATCCCGAAATCTTCTGCAGATGTCCCCAACTTATTTTCATGTATTATTTTTTCTTTGTTGAAAATACATTGGTTTATTTTTACCTTAGGTTGTGATTGGGTGAAAGTTAAGAATTTTGGAAGAAAAGAGGGAAGTGCACTGTTGGCTCATAGTTTTCCCTAACCATGTACCCTGTCCCAACAAAGTATGGAACCCTAGATAGATAGTATTTTCATGGCTGGCACATGGTTCATCAATCCATGAACAACCCTAGAAGAGGCCCATAGTTATGTCTCATGGTTAGGGGAAACCATGCTCCCCTACCCAACAAACCATATATCACTATCACAAAATAGGGCAGGGGAAGCGCTTCCCTTTATCAGCACTAAGCAGAAATCACTGATAAAGGGGTGGACCATTATCAGTGCTAGCTAAAAGCACTGATAAATATACCTTTTATCAGTTCAAAAACAAGCGCTGATAAAGTTGTACCCTTTATCAATGCTTTTTTAGCGCTGATAAAGGGTATATTTATAAGCGCTATTATTTGTATACATTAAATAAAAAACAAATGACTATAAATAATATATATTTTTTAATAACTAAAATATATATATAATGTTTTAATTGAAATTTTTTTTTCTATGATTATAATTATATATACACATATAATTAAATAATTATAAGATTATAATAAATTACATTAAATAATAAATATATTTATTATATTTATTAGAGATTTATTAGATTTATTAGATTAATTCATTGTATTTATTATACTTTTTATATTTAATATATTTAATATATTTATAAATATATAATACCTTTTAATATATATATTTATAAGTAAATTATTGAATATATATGTGTTTTCCAATGAATTTGGTCAACAAATATATGCGTATATGTTATTTATCATATGCATGAATGTTCATTGGTACAATACATGATGTGGTATATTGATTAATTCACAATGATACCCATATGAACTATATATGTTCTAAACAATTTACTTATAAAATTACGTTAAATATATTTAAATAATAAATATATTTATTATATTTTTAATGATATATATAAATACCTTCCAAATACATTTGTAATTATAATTTTATTAATATAAATATATTAATAATAATATATCAATATTTATAAACATATACTATTTATAGTTATAATTATTATTAATTAAATATATATTTATCCTATATGTCATTTTAAATAAATCTGTAAGAATATAAAATAATTATTAAAATTATACCTTTATCGGTGCTTTTTTAGCGTTGATAAAGGAATATATTTATCAGCCCTAAAAAGAACTGATAAAATAAGTATTTATCATAACTACAATTTTAGCACTGGTAAATAGGTGTTTTATCAGCACTTTTTGAGTGTTGATAATGGTATGTTTAATCATGGTTTTTATTTTAGTGCTGATAAATTATACCTTTATCAGAACTTTTAACTAGCACTAATAAAGGGTACAACAATTTTTATAAAATAACCCTAACAGGCCCCTCCTTCCTCGCACCCGTTCAAGCCTTCACAAAAGCTAAACCCTACGTTGTCCACCTCTCCTCCGACGTGACCCCTCCCCCTCTTCCCCCTCCTCCTACACCTACATCGCCGCTGAATTTTTCTCCTCCTTCACCGTGACCCTCCTCCTCCTCCTCCGGCACTGCTTCATTATCCTCCTCCTCCACTGTGATCCCTCCTCCACCGCGACCCTGCTTCTCCTCCTCCGCTACTGCCGCCGCCGCCTCCTCCTCCTCCAGCCGCCGACTCATCCTCCTCTGTCACAGACGTCGTATGATCGTCCTCCTCCTCCACCACCACCACCTCCTCCTCCTCCTCTTCCTTGCACGGTCCCCTTGTCCATGTGACCTACTCCGGTGTGCCCTCCCCATCCGACGACCGTCCCCACAACCTCCGCTACAGTGCATGAATTCCCCCCAGTGAGTGTCTTATATAATGAATTTTTTACTTTTCTGCATTACAAGGATAGTTGGTGTGTAGAGTTATGTCTAATAGACCCTATAGTGGTATTGTTTCATGTTATTAATTACTAATATCCTAGGTTGAAACTGTATTAATGGGATTGTGATTAATTATGTTGTGAGGGTCATGGGTGGATGTTTCTATGAGGTAATAATTATGGTAATCAGTTGGAAATGATCTTTATATGGATTGTTAATTGGTGTAGAGTGATAGTGATGTGAACTTTATTGGTAAAGACCATTCCTTTACTACAGATTTGGTTATCATGAGTTGTGGGCCTTTGAGGTAGTACTGCATAGTGTGATTGGGGGGGTGCCATGGTGGGTATTAGTGATGGAATTACCGGTGGGTAGGTTTTTGTGTGAGATATATCAGGGATTATTTTAAATATTATATCATGTTGAGTACATGGTTTGTATTGATTATCCAATATAATATATTTTTCATGGCTATATGAAATTGTGACATCTCCCTTAGAACCCTTATAGGTACAGTATATGGAAAGGGGTTTATTATTATGTTAGTGGAAATGATAATGTGAATTCATTATGACCTTAAGGGTAGGGAAATAAAAACATGGGGTAGTGTAGGTTGGTAACTAAATATGAATAAAGATATTTCTTTTTGATATATTGTTACCTATAGGTATTTGGATCATCACAAATATATTTTTTAACTATAGGATATGATAATGATATACGTTTAGTGAGGCTTCGTATGATGGTTCATGTATAAGCAACTTATGTAATAGCCTCTTGCTCGATGCTAGGTATCAATCATTAGCTAATATGATCTAGGATGAGGCTTATCTTCCATGCTTGTTCATTATATAATAATTGTTATTATATATCTATGATGAGGATGAGGCCTAGAGAAATTGGGATCGCAATGTAGAGATACTCCACCAAGGTGAAAAATCTTTCAAATTTTTTAATGTTTATGTTTGGCTATACATCACAGGCTATATACGGTTTTCCACAAGTCATAAATTATTTTAGTGGTTCAGATTGTGTTGAAGGTTAGCTATGTTATACCCTCCATAGGATCTACTTTATGTATGTTCATCGAGCCAAGGGATCTGTATTACATTGGTAGTCCTTCTCAAGCAGTAATTTGGCTCTTTTATGACCTTCTCATGATCCACTTCTAGTGTATCTTATTAGCCATCCAGAAAACCTTATATTAGTGATTTATATTTTGTTAGTGGTCAGATTGGTCATTCCTCTCTAGGTCCTCCTTTATGTATGTGAGTTTATCCATGGGACCTGACTTATGTTAATGGTTTGGATGATGTGGTAGGTTGGCTATGTTATTCCATCCATACTATTTTTTGGTAGGTTGATGTTATTCCATGAGGCATATAGTCACATCAAAATTCTTGTTCAAGATTTAATAGTTCTGGCTAAGGGATGAGTGTTGCAGTGTATACATTGTGGTAATTCAACAATGTGACATCGTAGGGTGCACTATAAAATAGAACCTTAGGCTACACCATAATATACCCTATTATTTAAATGAAAATAGATTTTTTAGCCTTTTTAATGAGGTTCCCCTATTCCTTATTATCCGCTAGACCCCATCACCCAAACCCCTCTCCCCCATAATTTTACCCTCTTAAAATCCACCCTTTAGGATCCCTAATCATCGTTTCATAGTGGAAAGCCCACCCCCTCCTTGGATAGCCCACAACCCCTCCCCCACACCCCTGCAGCCCCTTCCCCCCAGACACCCCACCTGCTTCCCCTTAAAACTTTTATGTTTTACTATATTTTCCCCCTTTTCTCATCCAAAACCCCTCTGTGCTATGTCACCCTCCCCCTCCTCTCCTCTTGGGTGGTTCTCCCTCACCCAATGTATGATTCATCTTTCATCACTTGTATTAGAGAGCATAAGATAATTTTTACCTCTCTTATTCTTTCTATATATTAGTGTCTGACCCCCTCCCCCAAATCATATATTCAAATGGACATGGGTCAACTATAATTGGAAATGTAATGATACGACGTAGGCTGGTATCTTAACCAAAAACTGACCTGACATTCCACTAACCTAATAGGTGTTCATGATCCCTACAGGGTAGCAATGATCCCCCTGGGAAAAAATACAATTAATGTGGAATATTTTACCCCTAAATTAGAGTAAATTTTGAATGATCTTTCTCTTAAAAAGCAGATATGTCACATTCATTAGTTGAACATATAGGAAAATATTAGATACACAAAAAATAAATAAAGTGGAATCAGATATCATAGATGGAAAATAAAATCCCACTATTGACCAATAAAATTGTATAACATGTGATTTATAATTTTTTGTTTTCTTTTTAGTTTGAAATCCCCTATGCAGCGCGCCTCTCCTCTGCCGCGAATGCACCTCTTCCACGCACTAATCGACACCTTCTCAGTGATTTTTCTTCTCTGACTCATGGGTTTCTTCTTGTTCTCATGTTATTAATGTTTTATATTGATGGTTATGTTGAGAAATTTAAGGGATAAACGTCCCACTGAAAATCATCGTCGTTGGTGGTCCTTGTTTTCACACTAAATGAATTGCCTGTTTGTTGGTTCCTATTGAACATTTTCATATCAAAATTGGTAATTTAAATATACTTATCTAATTAATTAATTCCCCAGGATGATAAAACTTCTGTGATAAAACCTGAATTAAAAAACGAAATTGAATAAGGGATGATTTGTAAAATCTAAAATTATGATTGTTTGGTTAGTATGGTGTTGCGATTGTGACCACGATTGTGTATTTGTATAGTGTTGTGGTTTTTTTCATAATTGGTATGACATTTGTTTTCCATGTTGTAGTTCTTCCACCTTTGAATATCAATCCAAAATTTACCAATTTAAATTGCACCACCACTTTGTTACTAGTGAAATTCCACTAAATCATAGAAAACCACTTCACTAGAGGACTCTATGAGACACTTTATGAGCACCCTAGTCAAATAACTAAAACAACACATGTAATGGATCCTTCCACCCACAAGCACTCTACTGAAAATCATACTATCTATTAGTTTAGTACCATAGTTCTTCAATAGAGACATTATGTTTCTAGAGAAACACAAAAAACCAGTTTACAACAATTCATATAGATCACATGTGGGATACTAAAACATTATAGAGAAAGGGATTATCATAGATAGTTCCCTTGATCAGGTGGTTGGTAAGATGGGTGTGATCTACTTTGTTCCTGAGTAATGCATGGATAGGTAATGGTATTGTTTACCATAGCTAGTTCCATTTATTATAGTTGGATGATGACCTAGTTGAACATCTTTTTTGTAATTATTTTTTAAATATTAATATTACTGTATGAAATAGGATGAATATGAATAATGAATGGATGAATGTCAATCAGTTGGAAAAACACTTTGAAGTTGGTGTGAATGATTTTATCATGTTTGCAAAAGATCATGCATATGACCCTTCTCAAATCCTTTTTACGTGTTTAAGCTGTTGTTATTCAAGAAAAATTAGTCTAGAGGAGTTGGAAGAACACCTAATCTATCACTGAATAGATCAGAGTTATACATCTTGGAATAAACACAGGGAAAAAATGAATATTGGTAGTGGTTGGGATAACACTGCATTTTATGGATCATCTTATATGATTACAAGTGGGAAAACTGAAGATGATCATATGGAGGATGTGATCACATATGTGAATGATGATGGAGATTGTATTGATGAAATGACAAGGACAATTGAAGTTGAACTTTATGATTGCCGAAATTTGTTTGAGAAATTAAAGAGTTGTAAAAAGACTCCATTATATACTTCCTGAAAAAAAAATATATCATTTCCATGAATACTGAAGCTATATAATTTGAAAGAAGGAAATAGGTGGAGCGTCACCAGTTTTACGGAACTACTTTCTCTCCTGAATGAAATGATCCCAGAAGATAATGAGCTCCCGAGCCTAACATACGATGCCAAACGAATGCTACACTCGATGGGTATGATCTCTTAAAGAATACACACCTGCTAGAATGATTTTATATTGTTTCTCAAGAACAATAAATCACTTAAACAATGCCCAAAGTGTGGTGTCCAGACCTACAAAAGTTGTATGGTAATTTCCAATCATTCATTGGTTTAGGCGCCTATATTGATGTGAGGAGAATGCTGGAAAATTTACATGGCATGCTGATATAATAATTAATGATGGGAAACTAAGTCACCCAGCAGACTCTCCTTAGTGGAAGATAATTGATCATGAGTATCCTGAATTTCTAAATAATCCAAGAATCATTCGTCTTTCATTATCTACATATGGAGTGAATACTTTTGGTTTTCAAAGCAATAGTCATAGTACATGGCCATTTATTTTGGTAAATTATACCTTACCATTGTGGTTATACATGAAATGAAGATACATCATGTTATCTATGATTATATCAGGACAAAAAACCCCATGTAATGATATTGATGTTTATTTTTCACCATTGATCTAGGATTTTAAATTATTGTGGGATTCAAGTGTTACATTATATGATGCTTACAAAAATGAAGATTTCAATTTGAAATCCATTTTGTACAGGAAGATAAATGACTTTTATACTCATAGAAATTTGTTAGGATATAGAATTAAAGGAACTCAAGGGTGTGCCATATGCAAACAAGGTACCCAGTCAATTAGGTTGAAACATCCATCGAAAACCATGTTTCTAGGACATCGCAGATTTCTACCCTGGTATCATAAGTGCCGATATTGGATGAAATCATTAGCTAGAATTTCAACAGAATGTACAACACCATATCCACTAACAGGTGATCAATTGTTTGATAATGTAAAATATGTTGACACTACTTTTTATAAACCATTTTTGAAAAATCTTATGAAAATTGGTTGGAAAAAGAGATCAGTTTCTTTTGAATTACCAAACTAGAATTGTCTGTATGTCAGAAATTTTTTTGATGTTATGCATGTTGAAAAAATGTATGTGATAATGTCATCATCACGTTGTGAAATGAACCTGAAAAAACATATAATGGAATTAAGGCTAGATTTGACGTGGATGAGATGGGAATACTAAAAGACTTGGAAGTAGTGAAAGGTGAAAAAAACCATTTCTTCCTCCTGCTACTTGCAGTCTTTCCAAGAAGGAGAGATATAAGTTTTTCAAATTCATGAATGATGTAATGGTTCTAGAGGGGTATTTATCAAATATTAAGAACATCATGTAAATTAGTGATTTAAAATTAAAGGGTCTGAAATCACATGACTGCCATGTTTTGATGAAAGATCTAATTCATATAGATTTTCATTGCATTTTTGCAAAGAATGTCTGCTATACATTAACGAATCTCTGTTTCATCTTCAAATCTATATGCAGCAATGTTATAGACCTGGCTAAATTTCCATCTATGGAATGAGAAATTTCCATCATATTGTGTGAAATGGAAATGCCCTTCCAGTCGAAATTCTATGATATGATGGTTCATTTGGTGAGATATATTCAACTATGTGGTCCTGTACATTATAAATGGATGGACCGCATTGAACAGTTTATGATGATTTTGAAAGGGTATGTCAAAAATCGATGTCAGCCAGAGGTTTGTATTTTGGATCAATATATTGTTGAGGAACCTATTGAATTCTGTACTGAATAGCTGTCGGGTGTAGAAAACATTAGCCTACTAAAATCTCATCACACCGGGCAGCTTGAGGGTGAAGGAATTTTTGGAAGAGAGTTTGTCACAATCAATATTACAGATCAGGATCAGGCACACCATTAAGTTTTTCATAATATTTTCGATGTTGATCCATATGTTGAAACCCATAAATAAATTCTTAGGCATTCGAATATATATAGGGATAAAAAATGGATATCATATACACATAATAAATAATTTATAGGATGGTTTTGGGACCATATTTTTGAGAATTGGAATGAAAATACGAACTCAATTTCAGAACGACTTCGAGGGAATGTTGGAGGAGTAAGTGTGTATGTGTTATCTTACAATACTAATGTTGTTAATGGTTATACATTCAATACTATTGAACATGATGAAGACAATACCACGAAGAATAGTGAGGTTACCCTTGTGGCTTAAGCGATGCATGTTTCTAGTGCCATGGAAACAAATCCACTTTATGTGAATATGTCATACATTGGCATCATCAAACAAATATGGGATTTGGATTATATGAAATTCCAAGTGCCTATTTTTCATTTCATGTGAGTTGATAAAAGGAGTGATGTTAAAATAAATGAATTGGGATTAGTGAAAGTTTATTTCAGTAAGGAAGGGGAGAAAGACAAACCATTTATAATGACATCACTGGTAGTACAAGTATTTTATGTTCTAGATCCTGCAAACCAAAACTAGACAATTCTTTTGTAATCGATGAAAACAACTGAAGGGTTGGATGAAACTTAAATAGAGGATGACACTTTCATTGGGAATTCACAATGATTTCACAGTGGTCCTAATGTAGATGGTGTTTTGTATTTTAGAGGAGACCACAATAAAGGGATTTAGATAGTCGATAGAGGGGTAAAATATCTTCAGCCATTTAAAAAAAGGAGTTTAATAATTAGGTTGTTTGTTTTTTGTAATATAAATTGTGTTAAGTTATGTTATTATTTGTTCATTTCTACTTTTATGTAATCTAAAATATATTTTAAACCACATATGAAGATAATGACTTCTACACCTGCTGATTCTCCCAATCCCGAGGCACAACATGTCTTTCAACCTCCAACTGCTAGTTCCAGTGCAGAGCAACAACAGGTTTCTAAACCTGTTTCTACTGTTCCAAGAGCTGAGGAACAATATTTTTCTCAACCTATTTATTTTGGTTCCAGTGCCGATGCTAGAGTTTCAGAGGAACATAATGATTATGCTTCTGAAGAAATGGTAGTAAATAAAACCCTAGCGGTGCAAAAAAACAAGAGCACCATAGTCTGACAGTGTTAGCCAAATTCCTTAAGGAAAAAAGAAAAAGGCATCAAATTTCAGGTGGGATGGAATTATCGAGGCTAACATGTTAAACCCATGAAATATATATTTAGTAGCTACATTGGAATCATCACTTGGAAATGCATGCCGATTGATGTACATTCATGCCACCATGTTGTCTTCGAGCTTAAGAAACTAATTCGGGAAGATATTACCTTAAAATTATGATATCATTTATTTTATTTATTAAAATAAAATAAAATACTAAAACATTGAGTTACTCTTCATCATCCTTTACAGAGTGCATTTATAGTGGATTCCTCATAGAAGGAATGTGTATTAAGAGTTGTAGGAAGGATTTATAGAGCCTTCCACAGAATTTTAATTAAATATCATCTTAAAGATGCTGAAGGGAAAATCAAGCTATACCCACCTCTCTTTTTGAAAACTTGATATCCCAACGAGTGTGGGATGTGTTGAGAAACTGTCGTGGGGAGCATAATTTTCAAGTACATTGTGTTTGGTAATACGTTGTTTGACATTGATTGTATTCAACACTTTTATTGATAGTTTATAAAACAGCAACTTAGTGCTGAAGATAATGAACGAGAAACCAAACTAGCGCGCCCCTATCATAAAGAAAGGATGGGGTATGCTTCACTTGTGGAATAATTGGTACGTATTTTAAATCTACCGTAATACTTTTATGTGACCTAAAACAACCCCATAACCAAGTTCCTCTATTTATAAACAAATTGATGAATCAAAATCAAATGCCACTTCCATCCCACGCCATGTGTTATGGAAGGTGGCTTGTGTAAATAAAGAGGGGATACCGATTGATGAAAATACACAAAAAGTGTAGGAAAATGGGAATGTATGACATAATATAAATTTTCTTTTCTTTAAATCGTTATTACTTAACAATGTCTACTTATTTTTCGATATTTTCTATCTGAAATAGTCATAGTAATCAACAACACCCACACCAGATGCAAACATACTTTCAACGGTGTTGAAGCAGCCGGAACTGTATGGCCGCGTCATAGGTCCGAGTTTTTGGGTGACACACCAAACATATTTTTAGAAAGAAAAAAATAGAGGATCAAACTAAGGAAATGAAAAGGATGAGAGAAACAATAACTATATTTCAAAAATAATTACAATACCATAGAGATATGATAGAATGTTTTATGGGGGGAGGAAAATAGAAGAAACAACTCAAAAAAACCCATGCATAAAGATCCCGCCCAACCCCCACCATCTTTGAGGTGAGCCATTCCCCTAAAAAACCTGACTTAGCTAAGGTAATCAATGTTCTAATAATTGTTTCTGTGAAATGTGAATCACATGCACACTAATTCCATTCCTGTACTAATATTTTACAGGGTGAAAATGACTGTGATTTATATCTATCAACTCCCACCTATCTCCATGTATCCAGGGATATAGTGTTCAATATGACGAACGACATGCTACACAACAGACAACATAAAAAAAATCATGTCAGAGTGTCAATTAACATAGCTAATGATCTGAGTGATGAGATACCTTTTCCAAATGACGATGATGACATTCATACGATTGAACAAGCTATTGTAACATTCATCGCATGTCCGTCAATTCTTGTAAAAAAACATGTCAACAAGGAGGTGCTCATTTACAATTTATTTTTGAATCTGAAACATTAACATTTAATGTAAAATGTTCTAAGATGATGAATTTTGTTACATAATGACAAAGAGAAGTGGTTGAAATGAAAGATCAAATCAAAACTATCTCAAGGATAAACCAACCGATTGAAATGATCTACTGAGATCACCTTCACCCCACCAGTTATATATCCAAATTTAATATCATTGAAGGCTCATGTGGACACAAAGTTGATAGACAGAAATGCCCATACAGTAGATTTTGAAAAAAAAATATGTACAGAGAGGAAAAGTCATATTTCATTAGTGATGCAAATTTAAATGAAATCATCAGGTATGAATGGATAGGAGCCTCAGTTGTAAATGTATACATGAGGTTTTTTTTCATGATTTGATTTTACAAAAGCAGATATACTATGATAATTATGACAAAATACATTTCAAATTTTTTTCAGGCATATATATGATAAATAGTTGAAGGGATTTTCCCATGAACAAAAATTTGGACTCATTATTTCTAACATAACTTCTTCAAAAGAAGAAATAAATTCTTCTAAAGAGGCTGAAATAATTCCATCCATTCTCAAAATCGTTTGATAAAAAAATTGTGGATGACATAGTCTTTTTAATACCAATGATGCAGGTGTAAAACTCTACAAGTTAATCATATCAACTATATTATCAATTCATTCATTACACTTAGGCCTTGAATTCATGGGTATCCTTTGGAGCGGGTCGTGGCTTCGGCCACGACTCTCTTCTCTTCTCCATGGAAGCGGTGCCTTTCTGCTAGGGTTTTGAGCATCATGGTGCGGACGGTGATGACTTTGTTTGCGGTGGTGGTTCCCATAGCTGTGGCATCCTCCTGATTTGGGAATTCAGTTCAGACAACAATCAGCTTCTTCGCTGCGGCTTAGATCTTGTTTCGGGCATTCGGTTCAGACAGTGTCCTTCTTCTTCACGACAGCTCATTTCTATTTCCTGTAGTGGTGGTATCTTCCGGCTTCAGGCATTCAGTTCAGACAATGACCAGCTTCTTCGTCGTAGCTCAAATCTAGTTTCCGTTGTGGTGGCGTATCTCTGCTTGGTTTTTTGGTATCTTGTTTTGTTCGGTGACTGGCTTTGATCGTGGCAGCGAGGGTCTTTAGGATCGTACATCTAATCATCGGATTTAGTTCCTATTCTGTGCGGATCTATTCTCCATTGCGATGACCTTTTCTGCTGCTGGGTTCTTTGGGAATTGAGTTTCGTTTTCTTTCGTGGCGGTATGTCATTTGGACGCTTTGAATCAAGCGGCATACAATTTGTTGTTATTTGGCATCTTTGGTTCCATTCCATTGGTGGTTTCTCTCTTCTCGGATCTTCGTGCTTCTATGGGGGTTCTGTTTATTTTTTGTTTCTTGGGTTCATAGGGCATTGGTGTTTCAGCTTGCGTGAATATGGCAGATGTGATGATATCGGTCTTCATGTGGCCCCCTTCAATTCATGTTTTGGTTTTGGTCCTAGAAAGGTGAGTTCTGGGTTTAGGCGGTCTCTGTTCATGATGTTCCTGGATTTGAACTGTAACACCCCAAGCTTCCACGGTACACTTCTCTTTGAATAATACAGTAGCGTGTGTTGTACGCAACTTCGAGTTCTAACACACACCACAACCAATCAAAGAAGCCGTTATGAATAGTAATACCAAATTTTTGAAATATTATAAATTTTTTCATTCCAAATGGACTTCGTTTTTGGATTTGGAATATTGAAATTAGCCTATGTTGAATTTTTGGTATTTTTCTGAGAACATCCAATTTGCTTTGATTAGTGAAAATTACTTAAATACTACTTTTTTAATAAAAATAATTTATAGTGATAAATTATACTATTGAGAGGTTTTAAAGTATAATTAGAATATATTTTTACCATTTTATCCAATGGTGTTCATTAGAATTAATTTCATTTTGAAATTGGACATAAACAATTGTCAATCTTTTGATATATATTGTTTCTTAAAAACACGCTATTTGTTGTGACAGCGGGAATTAATTATAATATTAATTAATTCAACTTATATGTTTAGAATTTTTTAAAATATACATCATTTTTGAATTCGGAATATCAATTATAGCTTAGGGTGAAATTTTGGCATTGTTCTGAAAAACATCAATTTTTGATGAATAGTGAAACCACTAAGTGGTAGTTAAAAAACTGATTTTTTGTTTAAATGAAACATTTCCACTTATGTGATTTGATTTTCAAAAATCCGACATATATGGTTTTCATTAGTAAGTAAAATGTGGTTCAATGGGATTAAAATAACTTTTTGGTGAATAGTATCTTTTAAGTTTAATTAATCACGATTAAAGGTAATTAGTGAAATTTAAGGTAAAAATAGTATTATAAAAATATAGAATGACCTTTACACTAGTCCTACCACTATAGTTTGTGTCATGGACGACCAAGACAATCCATGGGTCAACTTGGGGACCCCATGGAGCCACTTTGGTAGGAAAAAGACATAAATAACTTTTTATTTAATGTTAAAATAAAAAGGTCACAAACAAGAGTTGTTTTACTAAAACAATTTTTAAATGGGGTTATACAAGTCATATTTTTGACTATAAATATTAATTAGAAATATAAAAAGATTTCCTACATCATGATATTTTTTTTATAATTTTTAGAAATTAAATAAATTAAATTATTTATGACACCATGATGATGCAGTGATTACCTCATTAATTAGCGATTTAAATAAAATGAAAAGATAATGTAACATACAAGGCTTAAACTTGTCCAAAGCCTATTGTATGGGTAGATTTAGAACCCTTATCACCTTATCCTCGAATTATAGAAGTGTGGGACCTTTAGAATCCGAAAAGCAATATGTAATAAAGTAATATTTCATTACTTTCCAAGAGTGCCCCTCCTCTCCACTTATAAAAGGCCCCCACCACTACCACCTTACTCACACTTTCAAAGCCTTTTTTCTCGGCCAAACTCTTCAAAAATACTCTCCCAACATCCCTACCTTACTCCTAGAAGCCTCACCTTGGTCATAAGGCTTCCCAAGAAAGCCTTTGGCTCAAATCAAAAAGAGTTACCCGATTTTAAGGTAATGTCTTCTCTAATGTTGTTTTGTTTTATTTTGCTTCTCCAACCCCTTAAACTCTTTTTATTCCTTTATTTTGTAACAAAAACAGTATCCTCAATATACTAGGATGTTGTTAGAATGAGTATTAGAGCTACACTTACACACACCTACATATAATTGTTAAAGAACATACGGTTTCTGTGGATGGTGAATTTCTGCCTCACGAAACGATGATTGTTCAACACTCATATAACACCTTCAAAGGTGGCCATTAAGATATCACTATATTTATATATGATATATAATATGTTTATTTTCTACTTAAGCTTATGTATTTTTCATTTATGGCATACCATTATGATCTCCATTATGGGTAAACGCGATAATTTCATTTTAGGAAGTGCGGACTACCGCCCCCTCAAAGTGATTTGAATCGTTAATGCCATATGTGGGATGTATAAAGGATGGAGTAAATGGTATTATAAATTATATTATACTGGAATTATATTATAACTTTATAAAATTATAACTTCATTCCATTATATATGAAATGTAAATGAAATTAGCGTTCATGCGTACGTACAACTTACCGTCTCCATGAACGGTGCATTTCATTTCTTACCTCTAAATGTTATGTAATATTATAAATGAATGTATATACTGGATATATATTATTTATATGATATCTAAATCATGAATATAATTATGGAAATAATGTATATTTCACCACATGAACAACTTGTAATTATAAGAAGTTTATTTTTGACTCAAGTACCAAAGATCGACAAAATGACCGTTATTAACTTAAATAATTACATAATGTTCATAACATGGTAATAAGTGATATAAAAGGAATAATTAACATGAAAAAGGTTCTTAAGTAAATAGAAATTAACTCTAGTTTATTATTCAGGAGGTTAAAGAACGATCGAGTCAAGACAGGACGCAAGGTAAGGGAATTTCTTAACCCAATTTCCATTCTTTGGGTTAATCTCCAACTTTCAAATTATGTCATGATATTATTATGTCTTATCTTGTATTTGTACTTTATTTATGTGTACTTATAGTGAATACACATAATAGATCTATTTTATTTTAAAAAATGATCTTTTTAAGCACTTCTTCTCAAATTGAGGCATATTTGGTTTTATACACAACTTTCTTTTATACGGTGTATAAACCCCTTTGACTTTTACGTTTATTCAAAAGGAATATTATTTATATGAAGCGTTTTACTAAACGAAAAAAAGGGAATGTTTTTATTTCCGTACATATGCGGCGACAATGACTTCTCCGCCACCGTGACCATTATTTGAGTTTCGGCTTCCTCTACAAGCCATCACTTTTTTTTAATGAAAAATAAATACAATGTTTTAACTTTCTTTTATATTGGTATTGAAAATGGTTTTGAAAATGTATTTATTATATCAATGTGTTGTATTGATATCATGTGATTGAAATGTGGAAATGTTATGTTTCCTTTATGCATGTTTTATGTTATATGATTATGTTATGGTTTATGATATGTTTAAACCTATTCCTATGAGGAATGCATTGGACTTAATAAGTGACGGGTGGAGCCTGCTACAACTCCTCGATGCATCGGTAGGTCTCATGAGACAAACTAGTGTCTTGGCACAAGGCCTTGACAAAATCTTATTTGTGGTCTTGGCACGAGGCCTTGGCTACTGGTTATGATAGTCTGGCATTATGCATTCCATCGTTATGAAAGTGGTTATTGATATTTCATGTGATTATTTGACCAGTAGAATATCCATGTGAATAAGTAAATGTCCTTATTTCATTTTACTTTTTCCATATTACGTTGAAGTTCATGTTTAAAAGGATTTTGTTTTAGTTATACATTTCCTTAAATGTTTATGTTTATCTATGAAAGCTTCCGCTATATTGTTATCCTTACTGAGCATCTGAGCTCATCCCTTTCAATGTTTTAATATTTTCCAGGATGTGAAGAAGTATTTTATGAATGACCCACAGGGATAGTCAGAAGGGTATATGAGTGTGGACTATGGAGAATTTATTATTGTAGATTTTCACTTTATGATGTAATGTAACATTTATGAATGTATCTAGTGTTTCCAAGGCTACTAAACTAATCGGTCTTTCAAGACTTAATCTTTTGTGATCATGCCAATGTTACGAAGTAATGCACCGACTCTGGGTAACTGGGGTCGGGGCGTTACAGTTGGTATCAGAGGCAGTTTAGTACTAACCTTGGAAGCTAGATTTAGATAAACTCTGATTAGAGCACATAGCCCGAAGATAGACTTTGAGGATTAGTATAGAATAACTTCCTAGAATTTTGGTATTATAGAGATTTTGTGAGTTTTCCGAGCAATACATCCCTGTCTGGATACGAGCAGGTAGAGGCGGCTCTGGCACAGATGTACCTAGGGGTAAAACCCGAAAACACCGCTTTGAGCTAGACTCGAACGGGAACTGGTGCACGACAACGGGCCTTTCTGCACTCTTGGTTACGACACTCCCGGGGGATATGCTTAGGATAATTCTCATTTTATTTACAAACCACTATGAAGGGTTATGAGTATATACTTCCTCAAAGAAAACTTTTTTTTATGATTATGGATTATATCCATAAATAGTTCAATTAGTGTTAAGTGTTTTACAAGTATGGAATTGTGTATTTTGATTCATAAACTAATCTAGTTTATGCCATTGTTTAGAAATGGCGCCTAGTGGAAGGAATGGAAACCGTATCAATGCACGCACTCCATGTAGGGATTTCCCTCCTACTCAAGATAATTATTGTGGATCTGGAGATACAACTGGTGATGATCAACTTATTACCATACTGGGACAACTCACTCAGGTTATGAATAATAAACTTAATCTTATGGAGCACCCTAATCCGCAACATGGAGGATCAATGTTAGACCGCTTCATGAGGAAACAACCACCAACATTTTATGGGGGAACAAATCCATTAGTAGTTGAGCAATGGATAAAATCCTTAGAGAAAATATTCCACGTCTTGGGGAGTAGTGAAAGGGAGAAGGTTATCATGGCAGTTTACCGCCTCACTGGAGATTCTGATCAATGGTGGTCATTGATTCAAAATACAAAGGAAGATGAAGAAGTATCATGTATGGAATGGAGAGAGTTCAAAGAGCTTTTATTAGAAAAATATTTTCCTCGTGACCATCGAGCAGATATGGAAAGGCAATTTCTGAGTCTGAGACAAAAGGAGGATGATAATGTCGCAAAGTTTGAGGCCAACTTTACAAGGTTAGCGAGACATGCTGCAGATTATACACGTAACCCAAGAAGTAAGATTGATCGTTTCTTTGATGGGTTAAAACCATTTCTCCATCGAGCATTAGTCTCACAAACCTTCTCGTTATACGAAGATACTGTCTCATGTGCTATCAAGACAGAAAAGGAATTCACTAAGTCTTATGACAACAAAGTAAAGCAAGAGAAGAAGAGAACGGTGGAACAAGAGACAGATAAAGGGAAAAAGGGAAAGAAGGATTTTCTATTATGTGATAATTTTGGGAAGAATCACCCTGGTACTTGCCTAAAAGGAATGGGAGTTTGTTACAAATGTGGAGAAAAAGGTCACCAGGCTCGTGATTGTAAGGGAAAGAAAGAGGCTATCAATGTTGAATGATACAATTGTAGGGAAATGGGGCATTATGAAAATGAATGTCCTAAGCGTCAGGGAAACATACCTCAGAAAAGGCCAAGGGATCAAGGACAATCTTATGCTGTTACTACAGTTGAAGTGGAATAATTAATGTATTGGTGCTTTTGGAAACAAGGATTATATTCTGGTTATAAGAATAATGTGATATATATAAGGATTGTACTGCAGTACTTGTTTTTTTTCATTAAGGTTTTAATATGATGTAGGTAATCATATTTTAAGTATGTGACAATAAGAGAAACTTTACTTTGTATGGGGAATCTGATGTTACAATTGATTTTGGAATTTAGAGACCTTTTATAAAAAGTCTGGACAGAGGTATTTTGGATAACTATATAGGTTGGAATGGATTAAGTTGAACCTTGGATAGTATTTTTTAAGGTTAAAACATTTATGAAGATTATTTTTGGAATATTATAATAATATAGTTTTAGGAAAAGGACAACCTGTAGGGTGGGGCATAACCCGTCACGTCGGACAAAGCTGCAGGAATCGAACCCACAACCATAGTGCGACAGGCCTTTATTACCTACCACTAGCCTACAAGAAGTACCTGGTTATTACAAAATAGTTTTACTAATCTAAATTGTATGTGTTAATATTTAGAACCTTATACAATTAGGATAAATAGAATATTTTTGAGTTCTATTACCTTTTAGAGTGAAAGATGGGTTTGTGGTAAAAATTTATTAAAGAATGAAAGTCTACATGACAAGTATGTATATTCCCTTACATTCTTAGTAAATATCCTAAATAATTTCCTCAACTTTATAAAAGGTAACTTAAAACAAAAACGTTGCCGGTAACTTTTCCAATTGGGGATTCAATGACCGTTTAACCAATCACAAGTTTGTGATTTTCTTATGGTTAAATTTCTCCTAATCCTGTTTTCTACAACTCTCCACCAGACCTTGATGGTTTGTTTCTCCTCCATATCCATATTTTCATAGAATCCTAGTATGGGCTATCTCGGGTGACCTTTGTACTTCTCTTTCTTTCTTTTAATGTTATATTATTATTAACCCTATTTCCGATGTGGGTTTTCCACAAAGGTTTTTTCTATTTTAAATTTTTATTTTCGAAGAAAATTTTCAAATTGCGAGGACACAATTCATTGAAGGAGGGGAGAATGTAACACCCCAAGCTTCCACGGTACACTTCTCTTTGAATAATACAGTAGCGTGTGTTGTACACAACTTCGAGTTCTAACACACACCACAACCAATCAAAGTAGCCGTTATGAATAGTAATACCTAATTTTTGAAATATTATAAATTTTATCTTTCCAAATGGACTTCATTTTTGATTCGGAATATTGAAATTAGCCTATGTTGAATTTTTGGTATTTTTCTGAGAACATCCAATTTGCTTTGAATAGTGAAAATTACTTAGAAACAACTTTTATAATCAAAATAATTTATAGTGATAAATTATACTATTGAGTGGTTTTAAAGTATAATTAGAATATATTTTTACCATTTTATCCAATGGTGTTCATTATAATTAATTTCACTTTGAAATTGAACATAAACAATTGTCAATTTTTTGATATATATTGTTTCTTAAAAACACGCTATTTGTTGTGACAGCGGGAATTAATTATAAAAATAATTAATGAAACTTATATGTTTGGAATTTTGTAAAATAGACATCATTTTTAAATTCAGAATATCAATTATATCTTAGGGTGAAATTTTGGAATTGTTCTGAAAAACTTCAATTTTTGATGAATAGTGAAACCACTAAGTGGTAGTTAAAAAACTGATTTTTCGTTTAAATGAAACATTACCACTTCTGTGATTTGATTTTCAAAAATCCGACATACATGGTTGTCATTAGAAAGTAAAATGTGGTTCAATGGGATTAAAATAATTTTTTGGTGAATAGTAACTTTTAAGTTTAATTAATCGCGATTAAAGGTAATTAGTGATATTTAAGGTAAAAATAGTATTATAAAAATATGGAATGACCTTTACACTTGTCCAAAAACTATTGGTTGTGTCATGGTCGACCAAGAGAATCCATGGGTCAACTCGGGGACCCCATGGAGCCACTTTGGTACGAAAAAGACATAAATAACTTTTTATTTAATGTTAAAATAAAAAGGTCACAAACAAGAGTTGTTTTACTAAAACAATTTTTAAATGGGGTTATACAAGCCATATTTTTGACTATAAATATTCATTAGAAATCTAAAACGATTTCCTACATCATGATAGTTTTTGTATAATTTTTAGACATTAAATAAATTAAATTATTTATGACACCATGATGATGCAGCGATTACCTCATTAATTAACGATTTAAATAAAATGAAAAGATAATGTAAAATACAAGGCTTAAACTTGTCCAAAGCCTATTGTATGGGTATATTTAGAACTCTTATCACCTTAGACTTGAATTATAGAAGTCTGGGACCTTTATAATCTGAAAATAATTTTGTAATAAAGTAATATTTCATTACTTTCCAAGAGTGCCCCTCCTCTCCACTTATAAAAGGCCCCCACCACTACCACCTTACTCACACTTTCAAAGCCCTTTGGCTCAGAAAACCTCTGCCCAAATACTCTCCCAACTTCCCTCCATTACTCCTAGAAGCCTCACTATGGGCATAAGTCTTCCCAAGGAATCCTTTGGCTCAAATCAAAAAGATTTACCCGATTTTAAGGTAATGTCTTCTCTAATGTTGTTTTGTTTTATTTTCTTTTCCAACCCCTTAAACTCTTTTTATTCCTTTATTTTGTAACAAAAACAGTATCCTCAATATACTAGGATGTTGTTATAATGAGTATTCTAGCTACACTTACACACACCTATATATAATGGTTAAAGAACATACGGTTTCTGTGGATGGCGAATTTCTGCCTCACGAAACAATGATTGTTCAACACTCATATAACACCTTCAAAGGTGGCCATTAATATGTCACTATATTTATATATGATATATAATATGTTTATGTTCTACTTAATCTTATGTATTTTTCATTTATGGCATAAATTTATGATTTCCATTATGGGTAAACGCGATAATTTCATTTTAGGAAGTGCAGACTACCGCCCCCTCAAAGTGATTTGAATCGTTAATGCCATATGTGGGATGTATAAAGGATGGAGTAAATGGTATTATAAATTATATTATACTGGAATTATATTATACCTTTATATAATTATAATGTCATTACATTAAATATGAAATGGAAATGAAAGTAGCGTTCATGCGTACGTACGGCTTACCGTCTCCATGAACGGTGCATTTCATTTCTTACCTCTAAATGTTATGTAATATTATAAATAAATGTATATACTGGATATATATGATTTATATGATATCTACATCATGAATATAATTCTGGATATAATGTATATTTCACCACACGAACAACTTGTAATTATAAGAAGTTTATTTTTGACTCAAGTACCAAAGATCGACAAAACGACCGTTATTAACTTAAATAATTACATAATATTCATAACATGGTAATAAGTGATATAAAAGGAATAATTAACATGAAAAAGGTTCTTAATTAAATAGAAATTAACTCTAGTTTATTATTCAGGAGGTTAAAGAACGATCGAGTCAAGACAGGACGCAAGGTAAGGGAATTTCTTAACCCAATTTCCATTCTTTGGGTTAATCTCCTACTTTCAAATTATGTCATGATATTATTATGTCCTACCTTGTATTTGTACTTTATTTATGTGTACTTATAGTGAATACACATAATAGATCTATGTTATTTTAAAAAATGATCTTTTTAAGGACTTCGTCTCAAATTGAGGCATATTTGGGTTTATACACAACTTTCTTTTATACGGTTTATAAACCCCTTTGACTTTTACGTTTATTCAAAAGGAATATTTTTTATACGAAGCGTTTTACTAAATGAAAAAAAGGGAATGTTTTTCTTTCCGTACATATGTGGCGACAACGACTTCTCCGCCACCGTGACCATTATTTGAGTTTCGGCTTCCTCTACAAGCCATCACTTTTTTTTAATGAAAAATAAATACAAAGTTTTAACTTTCTTTTATATTGGTTTTGAAAATGGTTTTGAAAGTGTTTTTATTATATCAATGTGTTGTATGGATATCTTGTGATTGAAGTGTGGAAATTTTATGTTTCCTTTATGCATGTTTTATGTGATACGATTATGTTATGGTTTATGATATGTTTAAACCTATTCATATGAGGAATGCATTGGACTTAATAAGTGACGGGTGGAGCCCGCTACAGCTCCTCGATGCGTCGGTAGGTCTCATGAGACAAACTAGTGTCTTGGCACGAGGCCTTGACAAAATCTTATTTGTGGTCTTGGCACGAGGCCTTGGCTACGTGGTTATGATAGTCTGGCATTATGCATTCCATCATTATGAAAGTGGTTATTGATATTGCATGTGATTATTCGACCAGTAGAATATCCATGTGAATAAGTAAATGGCCTTATTTCATTTTACTTTTTCCATATTATGTTGAAGTTCAAGTTTAAAAGGCTTTTGTTTTATTTATACATTTCCTTAAATGTTTATGTTTATTTATGAAAGATTCCGCTATATTTTTATCCTTATTGAGCATCTGAGCTCACCCCTTTCAATGTTTTAATATTTTCCAGGATGTGAAGAAGTATTTTATGAATGACCTTCATGGATAGTCAGAAGGGGATATGAGTGTGGACTATGGAGAATTTATTATTGTAGATTTTCACTTTATGATGTAATGTAACATTTATTAATGTATCTCGTGTTTCCAAGGCTACTAAACTAATCGGTCTTTCGAGACTTGATCTTTTGTGATCATGCCAATGTTATGAAGTAATGCACCAACTCTGGGTGTAACACCCCGAGATTTTATGAAAAATATTCTTTTTAATTTCATTAATGTCTTGTGTTGTACGCTACACCAAAAGGAGCTTTCTCAACACGCATCCTTGACTTTCCTTGAATTACATGCAATCACGACCTTCCTCGATAGCGTGTGTAGTACGCAATACCGAGTTTCACTAAACAACGATATGCTTTTAAAATATTATTAAAACTAGCCGTTATGAATAGTAATAACCACCTTTTGAATTTTATAAATTTTATCTCTCAAAATGGACTTCATTTTTGGATTTGGAGTATCGAATTTAGCCTAAGGTGAAATTTTGGTACTTTTCGGATAACTTTCATATTCTGATGAATAGTGAAAATTACTAAATTTTAATTAAAAACAACTTTTTTAATCAAATAATTAATAGTGATAAATTATTAATTTGAGTTGTTTTAAAGTATATTTAGAATATATTTTTACAATTTAATACAATGTTGGTCATTGGATGTAATTTCACATTTAAACCAGTTATAAACAAGTTTCAATCTTTTGATAGTTATTATCTCTTAAAAACACGCCATTTGTTTTGACGACGGGAATTAATTTTTAAATTAGTTAATGTAACTGATATGTTTTGAATTTGGTAAAATAAACATAATTTTTGAATTAATAATATCAAATATAGATTAGGCCTAATTTTTGGTATTTTTCTGGAAACTTTCATTTTTTGACAAATAGTGAAACCACTAAGTGGTAGTTAAAAAACTGAATTTTTTCATAAAACTTAATTTTACTGCTTTTGTGAGTGGAATTTCAAAAATCCTAGATACATAGTTGATGTTAGTAAGTAAAATTTTGTTCAATGAGATGAAAATAATTTTTGGTGGATAGTAACTTTTTACTTTTATTTACCACGGTTAAAAGTAAATAGGGTAGTTAAGGGTAAAAATGATATTATTATTACCCTAACACATGTCCTAATTCTATTGGATAAGTTTAATTCGACCAAAAAAAACCTTAGGAATAAAATATGACCATTTAGGCCCACTTGGATTAGATTAGGACATTTATTATCAATTTATTTAATGAAGGGTTAAAATAGTTAAAATCAAAGTTTAATAAGTAAATCATTTTTAATATAGGGTTATAAATAAGATAAATTAGACTATAAGTACTCATTATAAAGCTAAAAAGATTTCCTACATAATGGTATTTTATTTTTAATTTTTATACATTAAATAAGTTAATTTATTTATGACACAATGATGATGCAGTAATTATCTTATTAATGAAATATTGACATAATTGATGTTATAAATACCCAAATAAATGTAATTTTAGATGTTTTATGAATTCCAATAATTTTATATGTTAATATGACATGTTATTATTGATTTAAATAAATTTTTTAGAACTAATCATCCTGTTATGATTTTCACAAAAATCAATTACCAAATAGTTTTAAAATTGACATAAAATAATGTTTAAAACAAATAATATATTATTAATTGTTATTTTATTCCTAAAAATCTAAGGTTCGGCAAAATAACTTAGATAAGGTTATATATATTAATAATAAACAACTTGGGGTTCTTTTGGCTTGTTATAGTAAGTTTATTAACCTTATAGTGTAATAACACAAGAAGACACGGTAAAAGTAAAATTATTTAACTTAATGTTAAATCTAAATGATAAGGTTAAAATAGGAACCTAAACATGTCTAAATTCTATTGGATGAGAGGATTTATACCCATCCCCACCTTAGCTTCAAAATAAATAAATTTGGAGCTATTTAAAACCGAATTTGACTTTATAATAAAATAATAGTTTTAGTTATTCCAAAGGTACCCCTCTCCTCCCTTATAAAAGGGCACCTCCTCCCCCTCTTCCTCACACCACTTTGAGCCTTCAAGCTCGGAAAACCCCTGCAAAATTCTCTTCTCCACTTCCATAGCAACATCCTAGATGTTCTGGTCTTCCTCAAATACCAATTTTAGTGCCCTAAAAGGAGATCTCAAAGAGGTGCTTCAAAGAAGAGGTAATGTCCGTTACTGATTCTTTCAAATTTATTTCTTCTTCCACATATTCTTCCACTATATATGATTATTGTAAATTGATATTGATTCTGAAATATTATACATACACATAAATACAATTCCATGATCCTGAGAACGATATCATCGCTCGTACGTACGTACGGACTACCGTCTTCACCGCGCGTGCGTACGTACGGAATACCGTCTCCACACTGTGGTGTAATCTATTTTCCACCACCACCTTACTTGGATGGGTATAATGGTGTAAATAATAACTATATATTATTATTTTAAAGTTATATTGATTCTGATATAGTATACATACACTTCAATACAATTCCACGATCATGTGAACGATATCATCGCTCGTGCGTACGTACGGAGTACCGTCTCCACGACGCGATGAGATTAATTCTCCACGTTAACCATTCATGAATGATTATAAGGTATATATAATAAGTAATAATGAAATATATGACATAATAATGATACTGGATTTATGTGTATATATATGTATGTCATCTACTTAATTCCATTCAACTCAATAAGGAAACGAAAACAGCGTTCATGCGTACGTACGACCTACCGTCTCCATGAACGGTGTATTTATTTCCATTTACTGATTTATTATTTATATATATATTCTGAATATATATATATAAATCATGTTTTATATTCTGGAATTAAGTAATTATGATCTAATTAATCATATGAATAATTACTAGTCAAAACACGGACGACAAATGAAACAATTTTACCCAAAACGCTCTTTAACATGGAATTTACAAAAGAACGGGTAATATAAAGTCATAAGTGAACCATATATGATATCATAACAATGAGTATGATTCTGGAATAAGTCAATGACATTATTTAAATCATTATAAAGGAGGTTTGGACACTTACGAAGCAAATCAGACCTAAGGTATGGGAAATATCACAATCTCATTTTTATCCAAGATTTTTTATACTTTGGTATTTACTGGGGTGTATTTTATCTTCCATATCCATGTTTCCTCAATATGTAATATTATTTCCATCCACCTAAAATTGTTTAAATCCAATTTTACCCTTCGTTAAGTTTTTAGTAAAAGATATGAAAGGAATCTTTTGTCATTTTTCATACGAGGTACTTTTTGAATTTTCCGACAAAAGTACGAAGAATGTTTTTTAACTTATACGGCATAAATGGATTTTAAAAAATTATTTCCAAGAAGATTACTTTACAAATTTTCAAGTTTATTTTTAATCAACTTATTTTAGTTTATAATTGTATGACATGTTAAGATAGGAAAAGTGTTTTTGAAGTAGAAAGGATATTTTCGTCAAGAATGGAGTTCAAGTGTTTTATCAAAATTATTTTCCATCTAAAATAATAAAAGGTTCTATTTCTATCCCTATTATTTCATTGATTTGATTATGTTGTGATGGAATTATTTTTATTAATTCTTTTATCTTATACGAATTGTTTTATGATGTCATGTTGTTTAAGAATCCTATTTTTATTACATGGGTTATGCTATGATGTATGGTTTATGATTTTGTGGTACACATAAGAATGGTATCATTATGAGATGGGTGGGACCTATATCTCACTCCAATGCATTGGGTAAAGATTTTATATCTCATGAGATAGACATGGCTGGAACGGTAGGTTATACCGGTTCAGTGAAACAGGACTGAAACGAGGAGTGAACTCGGTTCAGAGAGGGACTTTGTCCACTAAGATAGTCTTGGTAATGAGTCTTGACTAATAAGAAATTATTTTCTATGATTATTTGTGTATGCCATAATGATTCATGTTTTAAGTTATGATTATTGGGATTACATTTCACTACTATGATTTATCTCATGTTATGATATTATGAACTCTTTTGCAGGTTAAGATTTCCAAAATGTTATGTTCTTATGAATATGATGTGATTGATTTTTCTTTTGTTTACCCTTACTGAGCATTTGAGCTCACCCTTTTATGTTTTCTTTTCCCCAGGATATAAAGAAAGGTTTTAGGTAAGAAAAAAAGGGAAGATCTTTATGGGAAATGTTGAAGATATTTCACCATGATTAGAAGATTACGTTCCGAGTTTCCAAAGACACTAAACTATTACGGTCCTTGTGTGTGTGTTTTTGTTATGTAATAAGTATTCCGCAAAAGTAATGTAAAGTCCTTGTACGTCAAACTTTGGGTCTCTACAGTTGGTATCAGAGGAAAGGTTTAGTCAACCTTTGGAAACTAGGATACGAAAACGTTAGTGAGATTCCTAGAGATATTTCTAAGGTATGTCTAGGGATTCCCTTAAGGATAAGTATACGTATAGGATATAGTCCTAGAACTATGGTAAAGATCTTAGAATTTAACCTAAGATGTTAGATATTGAAGTTACTCCCCCTTTATTATGATTTTTGCCTCTAACACTATTCTTTTTGGGTTTTAGAAAATGGCTGGAAACAAGATGATTCACAATAATGGAGGATATTATGGACAATGGAATGATATTCTTCATGAGAAACCAAATGAAATGGGATTTGGAAGTACAACCATCATTATTATGCCAAATCCGCAATCTCATAATATGATCAATAAACTCAAATTTGGTAAGTTTCCTGACTCGGCTAATAAGAGAAAGATGGAGTTTCATGATGATCATAGAGGAAAGAAAGTTCAATTTCCCCTATGTAAATCATGTGGGAAGAGGCATCAAGGAGAATGTTTCAAGGGAACTGGAAGATGCTTTGGGTGTGGAAAAGAAGGACACAAAGCCAGTAAGTGCAAAGGAAAAGGTTCAGTTAACACCATGGATAAGGATAATGGAATTGCTACGACTTCAACAATGGTTAAATGTTTTAAATGTGGAATGTACGGGCATTATGCAAACCAATTCACTAAGGGAAAGTCTCATGAAGAGAATCAGTACGGTCGTATGAGTAGTATTTATGTTGATGATGATGAAGAGATGACAAATGATATGTGAGTTGAAAGAATTGTTGAAGCTCAGTCAATGGTTTAAGAAGGTAGTGAAATGATTAAATGTTTATCAATTGCAATGTTGTATAAGTAATCTCATGGTACTATGGAATAAAGAGACATCTAAGGATTGTTACACTATTGTCTTTCCTTGAGTTTTGAAAGTGTATGATTAATGGTACCAGTATCCATTAAAGGATATTCAGATATTTTTGGAATATAGATGATATGCGCATAATGAAGGGATAAGGAGGAAATTAAATGTTTGATAGTATTCATGAGCTCATGACTGATATAAGGAGAAGGTTATGTAGTGGATTGAATATATAGAATTTTTGGATTTTGGTATGTGGAAAGAGTTAACTTTTGACAGCATTCATGATTTCACTAAGGTTTAATGGGTATTCATTTTTCAAGAGAATACATGATTAAGGTATTCACATGATTGGAATGTGACCAACAAGATATATGGGGGATAAATGATGGTATTCACATGCTTGGTTGATGACATTTCAAGTAATCATTTTCTTTATATTATGAGCTTGGACTGAAGTATTTTAGATAAGACTAAATATTGGAATGGATTATGTTGGAAATAAGTTAGTATTATTTAAGGATAGAACTTTTGATATTATATAGTTTTAGAAAAAGGGCAACCCGCAGGACGGGCGACAGCCCATCGCGTCGGACAAGGCCGTGGGAATCAAACCCACAAACGAAGTGCGAATGGCCTTTATCGCCTACCACTGGCCTACAGGTAGTCCCTATTTCGTAGAAACTAGTTTTATTAAGCAGTATGATATATGAAGTATAAGTCCATTTTAGGAACCATATATCATTAATCTCACTATAGATGGACTTATGTATTTTTTGATAACTTTTCTATCCTTTTGTTTGAGACGGATGGAATGACCCATCATTCTATCACATGATCTATTAACACATCACGAATGAGAAATTCAACTTCATTTCTTAAAGAGATGAAGTGAAAATTGTCCAAAGAACGACCAACGGTGAGACTATACTGAAATCACGAAAGTATTTCTTCTAATTCCAATTTCATCAACTTTAGGGAAACGATCTTGAAAACAAAAAATGTTGTCCAAGTGCTCTTATATCTGATGAATCAGATGGTACCTTAGATCGTCACAAATGTATGGCTTTGTGATTGCTGGCTTTTCCATAGTCATGTTCTCTACCACTCTCCATCGGAACATGATGGTTAGATTTCTCTTCCATATCCATATTTTCACCTATGTGGAAACCCAGTGATTAGTTTATTTGGGTAACCGTTACGTTTCATAATTTTGTTTTTAAAGATTGGTTTTGGTATTCCTTTTTAAAATATGGGTTTCTATTAAAGAAACTTTTGAATAGTAAACCATTTATAACCCCGACGAATTTTGAGGGTGAAATTCATTTTAAGGGGGGTAGAATGTAACACCCCGAGATTTTATGAAAAATATTCTTTTTAATTTCTTTAATGTCTTGTGTTGTACGCTACACCAAAAGGAGATTTCTCAACACGCATCCTTGACTTGCCTTGCATTACACGCAATCACGACCTTCCTCGATAGCGTGTGTAGTACGCAATATCGAGTTTCACTAAACAACGATATGCTATTAAAATATTATTAAAACTAGCCGTTATGAATAGTAATAACCACCTTTTAAATTTTAGAAATTTTATCTCTCAAAATGGACTTCATTTTTGGATTCGGAGTATCGAATTTAGCCTAAGGTGAAATTTTGGTACTTTTCGGATAACTTTCATATTCTGATGAATAGTGAAAATTACTAAATTTTAATTAAAAACAACTTTTTTAATCGAAATAACTAATAGTGATAAATTATTAATTTGAGTAGTTTTAAAGTATATTTAGAATATATTTTTACAATATAATACAATGTTGGTCATTGGATGTAATTTCACATTTAAACCAATTATAAACAAGTGTCAATCTTTTGATAGTTATTATCTCTTAAAAACACGCCATTTGTTTTGACGACGGGATTTAATTTTTAAATTAGTTAATGTAACTGATATGTTTTGAATTTTGTAAAATAAACATCATTTTTGAATTCATAATATCAAATATAGCTTAGGCCTAATTTTTGGTATTTTTCTGGAAACTTTCATTTTTTGATGAATAGTGAAACCACTAAGTGGTCGTTAAAAAACTGAATTTTTTCATAAAACATAATTTTACCGCTTCTGTGAGTGTAATTTCAAAAATCTGGGAGACACGGTTGATGTCAGTAAGTAAAATGTGGTTCAATGAGATGAAAATAATTTTTGGTGAATAGTAACTTTTTACTTTTTTTTACCACGGTTAAAAGTAAATAGGGTAGTTAAGGGTAAAAATGATATTATTATTACCCTAAAACATGTCCTAATTCTATTGGATAAGTTTAATTCGACCAAAAACAACCTTAGGAATAAAATATGACCATTTAGGCTCACTTGGATTAGATTAGGACATTTATTATCAATTTATTTAAAGAAGGGTTAAAATAGTTAAAATCAAAGTTTAATAAGTAAATCATTTTTAATATAGGGTTATACATAAGATAAATTCGACTATAAATACTTATTAGAAAGATAAAAAGATTTCATACATAATGGTATTTTATTTGTAATTTTTAGACATTAAATATGTTAATTTATATATGACACAATGATGATGCAGTAATTATCTTATTAATGAAATATTGACATAATTGATGTTATAAATACCCAAATAAATGTAATTTGAGATTTTTTATGAATTAAAATAATTTTATATGTTAATATGACATGTTAGTATTTATTTAATTAAATTTTTTCGATGTAATAATTCTATTATGATTTTCACAAAAATCAATTACTAAATAGTGTCAAAATTGACATAAAATAATTTTTAAAACAAATACTGTATTATTAATTGTTATGTTATTCCTAAAAATATAAGGTTCGGCCAAAGGAATTAGATAAGGTTATATATATTAATAATAAACAACTTGGGGTTCGTTTGACTTGTTATAGTATGTTTATTAACCTTATAGTGTAAGAACACAAGAAGACACGGTAAAAGTAAAATTATTTAACTTAATGTTAAATCTAAATGAAAAGGTTAAAATAGGAACCTAAACATGTCTAAATTCTATTGGATGATAGGAGTTCGACCCATCCCCACCTTCCCTTCGAAATAAATCAATTTGGAGCTATTTAAAACCGAATTTGACTTTATAATAAAATAATAGTTTTAGGTATTCCAAAGGTACCCCTCTCCTCCCTTATAAAAGGGAACCTCCTCCCCCTCTTCCTCACACCACTTTGAGCCTTCAAACTCGTCCAAACCCTGCCAAATTCTCTTTTCCACTTCCATAGAAACATCCTAGAGGTTCTGGTCTTCCTCAAAGACCAATTTTAGTGCCCTAAAAGGAGATCTCAAAGAGGTGCTTCAAAGAAGAGGTAATGTCCGTTACCGATTCTTTCAACTTTATTTCTTCTTCCACTTCTTCTTCTTAGGTTGTTTAATTATGAAGTAATAACATCAATATCACTCATATACTGATATGTTATTATAAGTATGAAACAACCCTATTTCACCATCAATCCATCCTACGGAAAACGAAATCACCGCGCGTGTGTACGTACGGAATACCGTCTCCACGCCGTGGTGTAATCTATTTTCCACCACCACCTTACTTGGATGGGTATAATGGTGTACATAATAACTATATATGATTATTGTAAAGTGATATTGATTCTGAAATAGTATACATACACTTCAATACAATTCCACGATCATGAGAACGATATCATCGCTCGTACGTACGTACGGACTAAGGGAGATATAAACTGTGATATATTCCTATTGTTATACCCAAGAAAACATTCAAAACAAAATAATAAAAAAACAAATTATGAAAGATGTTCAGTCTTATTGAGATCATGACCCAAACAATGTATGTTTAACCACCCCAATAAAATCCCACCATCACACACCATACCCTAAGGGAATTCCCTAGTACCATAAAGGGATATGTATCTAAACCCTAATAGTATTGATTTGTATATTTTCTTTTAATTAAAGAATCATTATATTTATCCCTATTTAATATTACATTCTAAATGATAAAATTTTGTGTTTGATAAAAATTAGATTCTTATATAATAAAACACACGGTGTATTTTTGGGAGGTATTTAGTTTTAATGAAGAAATTATTTTTGATGAATTTATTATCTTTTTCAATAGATGATATTTTAGAAAATTATTATTATTAAAGAAAATATTTTAAAAATAAATTATAATACATCTTTATGAAGTTAAATCTAATTTTTTAAGGGTGAGAAATCTATTATTGTCAAAACAACCAATATTTCAAAAATATATGGTATTTTTAATTAAAATATTAAATTAACATATTTAATTTTTTTTTTGATAAAATAAATATTATTTTTGAAATCATTGAATCGAAATTATCCAATGGTAATTGGTTCATTATTTTGTGTGATAGTCGAATTTTAATGTAAGAATTAAATATTGTTTAAATATATGGTATGTATTATGACATCATAAGGACCCAAAAGTGTTGTAATATATAACATTAATTTTATCATCAAACGAAATATATATTTATCCATTAAGAATATTTTTTTAGGTTATTTTATTTATTTTATAAACACTTAATGAATCCTCCAAAACATGTAATAAATTTTTTTATTTTAAAATCAATTCTTCATAAACATGACTCAGTTACAAATAACTATGGTTATTATATTAATGATCTATATTCATTAAAATTTAAAATAATTAACCCCTAACAACTTTGGTTGAAAAAAGGGGTGAAATGGGAAGGCTTTTGGTTTTAATTACTTTATCATATAGAGTTCAAAACCTATGTTTTGATATTAATAAAGACCTCTCCTCTCATTGGATATATAAACGCAAACAAACACCAAGAACTCTTGACTAAGAAAACTCAAATCATGAAATTAATATTTCATTCCCTCAATATAGCCTACCGTAGGTTCCCCAAGCTGTCAATAATATCATTGCATGGCTTTGGATTCGTCCTCTCTTGGTAAGAGATCCCCTCCTTCTTCTATTTTTCTGAGAACCATCTATATGTTTCTTGTTTTGATTTCAAATTATTTACATTGTTATATATTTTCACCCATCACACATAAATTATTTATGAATTCTCAATTATGAGAGAACCATTCCACTCAAATTAATCTATTATATGAATCTTCATGTACCCCTATCATGTTGTCGAAAATATCCTTTGATTTTTTCATTCCAATCATTTGTGTAGTGAATATAGACCCCATTTACAATCAATGGTATTCACCAAGATATAAATATCCTTAATTTATTGGGTAATTATATTTATTTCAACCACAATCCTTAATGGAGGGACTATATTTTATGAAATAATTTCTCATGTTGAAAGATCTATGTGGAAAAATTATAAATGTACATAATATGAAAGTGATGAGTACACTCTAAATTATATGGCCCTTAAATGCATTGGGTTCTATTTTAATCTCATAATATAAAATTTATGTTGTTAAGGATGTTATCAAAATCACAATATGTTATAATTTCTTGGTGGTTTGACTTTAATTATGTTTATGAAGCAATGTTTTCAGTTATCACCATATTTATATGTTCCCTTTATGTTATCACGTTATATCATGACTCATTGTTTTAGATTACTAGTCTCGCCCCTATTATGTTACCTTGATATGAATCTTGTCTCACATATACTAAATTACCTTATGTTATTCATCGTTCATTCCATTACTAGTATTTATGGATTAGACCATTATTATAGATTTCCCTAATTTATCCCATGTAGTTCTAGAATAATGATTGGAATTTAGGAGCATATTAAGGAATCTTTCAATAATGTCACTATATTTCTATGGAATGTTTTTCTAAAATTCACCAATTTCTTCCAAAGACACTAGGATTTACTCTCTTGTGTAATTGTATGTGTAACTTTATGTAATAAATCATTAAATAAAGTCTATTAAATAAAAAGGTTTTCATAGTTTATGTAAGAAATCTTTAATTAATGTTTATTAAATATATGGGTTATTTCACTAACTAAACCAATCAGAAAATAAATTTCCCTGAAAAACTAATTGAAGATATTCATCATTACAGTCAACATATAACATGAAGAATGAAAAAAATTCATAATGGATTGTTCATCATGATTGATAGAGACGAATACCAAACTAAAGAGTATGGATGTGTAAATAAAGGGAATCAATGTGAAGATAAAGGCATTAAATGAAAAGAAGAGTACACATATATTAAATCATAAACATTTGAAAAAATTACTTATATTAAATATATAATAAATGAAATTCTCCATGCAAGAGGAAATCCCCAAAAGAAGATGGAAATAATGTTCTCCAATTGTGGAATAATTTTTCACATCATGAGTGTGTGTTTTGTATCCATTAATCCCAATGGTGTGAGAATAAATCTAGTTGTTCCAATATTTAAGTTATGTATATAACAAAAGAGGTATTATTATTATGGTAAATAAATTATTTTTTTCTAACCTTGGTCAAATGTTAAGGTATTACAATAGGAGGAATACAGTGAAGGGTAAAGATTCCATTATGAGAATCTTCACTCTTATGACATATGTAGAATGATTTTATCCAAGGAAGATGTATTTTAATATTTAAAATAGGAAGAATGTTTTATTGAATGATAAATGGCATCAACTAAGGGGCCATCAAGCCTCATGATCTAGAAACTCACAATAACACTCTTGGAAGAAAATAAATCAAAACTGGAAGTAAAAGAAAGAGGTTTTACCAGCAGTGAGAAAGATGTAAGAAAAATAAATATAATTGAATAATGAAGAATATTTATTCCATGATAGAACTCATGGTATTAAATGAATAATTTTTTCTTAAGTGGTTCCACAAAATCTACTAAAATGAAAACCAATAGATTTAATGGAAGATAAAGTCAAATGTGATATCTACTACTGATGTATGTCAAAAAGTTATTTTTCAAGTGTGATAGATTATAAAATTATGGAAGACACAATCCAATTAATGATGAAACATCTCACATTTGTGAAAGTAATTTCATTATATGTATCAAAGAATGTAGATTGGTTAGCAGTTTATGTTACTATGGTAAATGGTAAATTGAGTAATTAATGTTAAAAATCAAATGACAAGGATTATAAAATGAACCCTACACCTGAATTAATTTTATTCTTTCAGTACATTTCATCAACATCCATATAATATTCAGTTATATGTAATTTTTTTCCATTTGGATGAGGCTATGACCTTCATAGAATTTTATTTCAAGAGAAGTCAAACATGTATCACTATTTGTTTAAAAACTATAATATTTTCAATATGGGGATAACCAAAGGATATGATTGACAATAAATTTTATTCATAAAATTAAAATATTTATATTCATAAATAAAATTAATTTCTACTGTTTTTTTGATGATATAAATATATTAGATGTCTTCACAAAGATGAAGAAATAATTATTTAGTTAGTGTAAAAATTAAATAAATGATATTAAAAATGTTAAATGATCTATAACATAAGATAATTAATTTAATAAAATAATTTGATAGGTGTCCATGAAATGATAGATATGTATTAAAATAAATGGTTCAAATTATAATAACTATTATAATATTATTAATTTAAATGTAATGAATAGTTCCAAAATTGTCATTAATGTTATTTAAAAATAAATATAGTTTATTAAATGATTTAAAAGAAAAAAAAAATATTAAACTCCCCCAATGAACTATTATATGGTTTATTATGTCATCAATTGCCTTTTTATGGGAATTAAATTCATTTATAGTTAATATATTTAACCTCAAAGAGTATACAACCATTATGTCCCATAAATTTTAAAAAGGGTTAATGAGGGGTTAAAATCAAATTTGAAGGGTAATTATTTGAAATAAACTTTCCAAAAATAGAACTTTATGTGGTTTTTTCGAACCATATTCATCATATTTTTTAAATAATTTAGTTTGGAACCATTTTTAATTGAATATTAATTTAATATTTGAGAAATTCAAAGAGTTCACTCCCCTATCTTATAAAAGGGCACCTATTCTTCTCTATAAATAACACATAAAACGTTATTTGGTTCTTCCTATACCTAAAAATATATCATTCTTGATTAAATACACTAATTATAGTGGTAGTTTTAGGCATAAACCCAACATTAGTGGTCTAAATGTGATAATAAATGGTGGTTTTCCAAAGAATAGGTGTCATTTCTAAATGAGAGTTTCTATTTTATTTCACCTTACGCCTTAATAGAATATTATTAAAACATTATAAAATAATAAAATAAGTATCCTAAATTTTGTTATATGTTATTATGTTAATGGAGAACCTATATCTGTAACATCCCAGGTAAATAAAGAATATTACTTTTTCATATTTATCCATATTTGTGAACGAAATATTAATATTACTTTAAAGGGAACGCTATGCTTGATGGCGTACCCAATACGTGACAACGAGTTCCTTTGAAATCTTGTGTTGCACTCTAATAATAAAATAATTTTATTTTAAATGGTAGATAACACCTTGTCGTTGTAATGACGGGAATGAACAGAACTAACTACAAAATGATTATATAAGATTGTCTAATATTTTTACTTTTTACAATAAATGTTAGAGGCGTAAAATGAAAATGAATCCAATTTTAAGCATAAATCTTCTAATATTCACTAAAAGGCCGAAATATCACCTTTTGATGGTGAACCCTCTTTAAATATAGTTTTGGTCACTCTTATACATTCTATTGGACCAAATACAATTCTTCTTTAGAATCGGTACATCAAAATTTACATTGTGTAAATTTTTGGTATTTTTCAGATAAAGTTCATTTTTAATGAATAGTCAAAAATGTTGTATTTTAACTCAAAACCACTTTTTTATCTGATTTATTTATATGATTAGATTATCTTTCGAATTGGTTTTAAAGTGAAATTAGAATTTAATTTTACCCTTTAATCCAATAGTGGTCATTGGAATTAATTTCACTTTGAAATTGGACTTAAACTAGTGTCAATCTTTGGATATATATTGTTTCATAAAAACACGCTTTTTGTTCTGACAACGGGAATTAATTATTAAATTAATTAAAATAACTTATATGTTTTGAATTTTGTAAATTATACATCATTTTTGAACATGGAATATCAAATATAGCTTAGGGTGAATTTTTTGTATTTTTTCTGAAAAACTTCTATTTTTGATGAATAGTGAAACCAAAATAGTGAAACCACTAAGTGGTAGTTAAAAAAACTGATTTTTTCATTTAAATGAAACTTTGCCACTTTTGTGATTTGATTTCCAAAAATCCGACATACATGGTTTTCATTAAGAAGTAAAATGTGGTTCAATGGGATTAAAATAATTTTTTTGGTGAATAGTAACTTTTAAGTTTTATAAATCGCGATTAGAGGTAATTAGTGTAATTTAAGGTAAAAATAATGTTTTAATAATATGAAATGACCTAGAAACATGTCCTACCCTAATTGGATGTGTCATGTCCGACCAAGACAATCCATGGGTCAACTTGGGGACCCCATGCAGCCACTTTGGTAGGAAAATGACATTAATATCTTTTTATTTAATGTTAAAATTAAAATGTCACAAACATGTGTTGTTTTAATAAAACAATTTTTACATGGGTTTATACAAGTAATATTTTTGACTATAAATATTCATTATAAAGCTAAAAATATTTCCTACATCATGATATTTTGTTAATAATTTTTAGAAACTGAATAAATTAAATTATTTATGACACCATGATGATGCAGAGATTACCTCATTATTTAACGATTTAAATAAAATGAAAAGATAATGTAAAATCTAAGACCTACACTTTTCACAAACCTATTGGATGGGTGTATTTAGTAACCTTATCACCTTATCCTTGAAATATATCCTTTTGGGACCTTTAAAATACGAAAATCATTTTATAATAAAGTAATATTTTATAACATTCCAAAAGTGCCCCTCCTTTTCTCTTATAAAAGGCCCCCACCTCTACCACCTTACCCACACCTCTAAAGCCTTTTACTCGGCCCAAAACTGACCATTTTATCTCTCCACATCCCTATATTCATCATTGAAGCCTCAACTTTGGGCATAATCCTTTACAAGAAATCCTTTGAGCTCAAATCAAGAAGAGTTACCCGATTTTAAGGTAATGTCTTCACTTGTGTTCTTTTGTTTTATTTTTCTTATCCAACCCTCTGAACCATTTCTATTACTTTATTTTGTAACAAAAACAGTTTCTTCAATATACTAGGATGTTGTTATGTGAATTATTCTATCTATACTTACACACACCTTCATCTAATGGTTAAAGAACATACTGTTTCTGTGGTTGGCGAATTTCTGCCTCACGAAACGATGATTGTTCAATCTTCTTTTAAAACCTTTAATGGTGGCCATTATTATTCCACTATACTTTATATATGATATATATGGTATTTATGTTTTCAATATGATTTGGATTATTATATTTAAAACATTCCTTTATGCTTTTCATTTTTTGCAAATGCCATAATTTCATACGAGGAAGTGTGGACTACCGCCCCCTCAAGTGATATGACTCGTTCATGCAATACATGGAATTTATAAAGAATGAAATTAATGAAAATATGTGACCTATATAACATATATATTATACTGTAATTATAATATATATATATATATAAATCATTTTTAATACCATTAATATGACAAAGAAATGAAAGTAGCGTTCATGCGTATGTACGGCCTACCGTCTCCATGAACGGTGCATTTCATTTCTTTTTATCTCCAAATGTTATGGAGTAGTATAAAATGAATATGTACTAGATATATATGATATTTAAATCATTAATACTATTCTGGAGATGATTTACTTATAACTACATGGACAATCATTTTCAAACAAGTTCATTTTTGACTCTTGTACCAAATATCGACAAAAACGTCTAATATGAACTCACATTATTAACTAATTATTATAACATTAAAATATGTGATATAAAATGAATAATAATATTTAAAATAGGTCCTTAAGAAATTATAAATTGACCAATGTTTATTATTCAAGAATATAATGAAACGAACAAGACAAGTCAGACTTGAGGTAAGGGAACCTACCCCTCTCTTTCTTTTTAAGTACACTCTTTTATGTCATTCCTTTTAAGTGCATATTTATTATTATTGGTATCATCCTTTATATTAATATTACTATACTTTTTCTATGTTCATATTATGAGAGACCCTATTTTCTCTCATCAATCAATTTTGGATGTTTTGAGTGGCGCCGTTAGGCTGCTGAATTTTCGTAAGATATCCAACCTCTCTCTTTCTTTTTAAGTACTCTTCTTTATGTCACTTCTTTTAAGCTCCTCTTTGTTATGTTGGGGGATGTTATTTTATATTCCTATTTCTTTACATTTTATGTTAATATGATGACAGACCCTATTTGATCTCATCAATCCATTTTTGGAAGTTTTAAGTGGCGTCGTTAGGCTGCCAAGTTTTCGTAAGGGATTTTTCATCTCACTTTTATTCCCATGAGATTTATGCTAAATTTGCCTCCAGTTCCTTTGAGTGGAGTATGTACTGCCCATTATTATAATCTTTTTGTAATATAATTTCATTTATGGGTATTTACATATTAATTGTACAACCCTTCTTCAATGGAGTGTACGTTTCGAAAGTTACCCAAGTCGGTAAGGGAACCTTTCACCCTCCTCTTTTTAAAAGACTTCTTTTGTTACGTATTTTAATTCACATAATATTATGTTGGGATCTGTTCTTCTATATCCTTATTGATGTAAATTTTATTTCCAAGTGATGATATACCATTTTTATCTCTCATCAACTCATTTTCTGAATTTTGAAATGACGTCGTTAGGCTGTCGAATTTTTGCAAGGGAACTTCTTAATCCAATTTTGATTCTTTGGGATAAACTTGTACTCCTTGAATATGTCATTCTATGAATATGTGTGAATAAAATATGATTTTTTTACACTTAATATCCACTTATATTTGGTGTATTCGTTTGTCACACATAATTATGTAATTGATTTATCCTTAATCCAATGATACCGTCTTTGTATGGGACTTCGTCTCAATCCTCTTTCATTGAGGCATATTTTTGTTTTATACACAACATTATTTTATATGGTGTATAAACCCCTTTTACCTTTAAGTTTATCCAAAAGGAATATTTTTATACGAAGCGTTATACTAAATGACAAAAGGGAATGCTTTTGTCGTACGTATGCGGCGACAACGACTTCTCCGCCGCCGTGACCATTATTTGTGTTTCAGCTTCCTCTACAGGCCATAAATTTTTTTTAATGAAAAATAAATACCATGTTTTACTTTTCTTTTATTTTGGTATTGAAAATGGTTTTCATTATGTTTTTATATCAATGTGTTATATTGATATCTTGTGATTGAAAAGTGGAAATGTTATGTTTCCTTTATGCATGTTTTTATGTGATACGGTTATGTTATGGTTCTTGGGCATTATTATGAAGACTGGTGGTTCCATGATAAACTAAGGGCGGGTGAGCCCGATATAGCTCTCCAATGCATTGGGTAACGTGAAGGGGTTAAACGTTAAGGTTTCTCCTAAGAAATTTAGGGAATATACTGTGATGGGTATTCCAAACGTAACCAAGAGGGTTACTCCCTACGTAAGAATGTTATGAATGCATCAAGTTACCTTTATGCCTTATGATTTCTATGTTTTATTCATGATTTGATGAGGTATGTTAAATTTCTTATGTTTAAAGAGTAATGTATGATTTCATTGATTCTTATGTATACATGTACTCATATTTCCTTTCCATATTTTTATATCCCTTACTGAGCTTTTTATGCTCATCCCAAGTTTTTGAAATGTTTTACACAGGACTTAATGAGGAAAAGGATCAAGGATGGGATCAAGGAAAGACATGATATCTAAAACATGGAACTATACATGTTTCTTTTAAGAGTTTTTTTATTTATGGAAACTTAGTAGAAGTGTCTACTTTGTAATCTTTGAGATGTAATAGTTATGTCCTAATTCTCTAAAACTCTAAACCTGAAAAGATCCTCAATGTGAATTATTAATTTAATTCAATAATAAGTAATGTTTAATGTCGGGTCCTTATAGTTGGTATCATAGGTCAGTTTAGATAAATTTAGAGGTTAGGGTATTCTCTAAGCATAAGTGACATTACCATTATGGCTAGGATTTCAGAAAGGGTCATAGTTTTTAGATAAAGTGAATGAGTAAGTACACCTTAGTGTTTATCTTCCTCATTAGTACGTGATAATTTTGTTGATATACTCACACTAACATTTTTGGTTTTCGTAAATGGATGGATCTAGAAGGAACCAAAGTGACAATGGGTTTGAAGGAAACTGTGTGGGTTCTCTGATTAAGAGACTGGATGAAATGTGGGATTCAATGAGGAAACTCGTGGTTGTTCTAAACCAACTATCAAGGAGTCATGATCAACCACTTGAACCATGGTATTTTCTCTAATGCATCATGTACGAGATGACCAACTCGATGTGGAAGTTTAGGTAATAATTATAAAGGTAACCATTAGAGTTTATATGATCCTTACTTTTGAGGTAATTATGGGTTACTATATGTTATAATGGAAAATGAAAGGCATGAGATAAAATTGAGGTTAAAATATTTTATGATCATTTTTGAAGATTTTAGCTCATTTTGGGGAATGATTTAAGAATTATGTAGTTTTGAAAAAAGGACAACACACAGACCGTGGGACAACCCGTCGCGTCGGACAAAGCTGAGGGAATCGAACCCACAACCAAAGTGCGACTGGTATCTACTGCATACCACTAGACTACGTGAAGTTCATGGTTAGTTTGACTAATTCGTTTTAGTTAGATGATTTTAGGAATCAAGAGTAAGTTTATTTTGGGTTATCTTTGGAAATGATTAACCTATCATGGAGGATATGTGATTATGTTAATTAGTTTTCAATATGAGACTTTAAGAGTAACTGATGTTATTTGGAGATAAATGGTAAGGTTTATCTTGGAAGACATTGTGATTAAATCCTTCAGAGATTTGGGTTTCAGTCTTAGTTTTGAATACATTAAATAATTTTATGGATAGATTTTTATTGAATGGTCTTTGTTGAACTTTGGGTATTGTTTCACAAATTTTGGAGATTAAGAATAGATTTTTTTTATAAAGGATTATCCTTTTTGGGTATTATTTTATCTCATACTAACCTTTTTTGTTTTAGTTTTGGTTAAGGTCTAATGACATGGGAAGTATATATTTCTCTTTTTTTGGATTAGGTGATTCTCTAGAAGTTGATTATAGTACTCTTAATGTGAACAAGTTTTCCGAAATACTCATATTTTGGGGAAAGCATGAGTTTGTGTAAGAAATCTAGTAAAAGTTGAAAGTCAACATGACAAGTAAGTATGTTTCCTTAATATCAAAAATAAATTCCTCAATGAAAAGTAACTTAATACAAAAATGTTGTCTATTAACTTTTCCTACTGGGGAATCGAATACCGTTTAACCCACCACAAGTTTGTGATTTTCTTGTGGTTAACTTTATCCTAAACATGTTTTCTATCACTCTACCTCAGAACATGACCCTTTGGTTTTTCTTCCATATCCATGTTTTCCTACATGTAATTCTAGTATGGGTTAACTCGGGTGTCCTCTGCACTTTTCTTTCTTTCTTTTAAAGTGATTGTTTTACCGACTCTTGTTCCGATGTGGGACTTTCAATGAAGTTTCCAAGCCCAATTTTGAAATTGCGAGGATACAATTCCCAAAAGGGGGGAAGGATGTAACATCCCAGGTAAATAAAGAATATTACTTTTTTATATTTATCCATATTTGTGAATGAAATATTAATATTACTCTAAAGGGAACGCTATGCTCGATGGGGTACCCAATACGCGACAACGAGTTCCTTTGAAATCTTGTGTTGCACTCTAATAATAAAATAATTTTATTTTAAATGGTAGATAACACCTAGCCATTGTAATGACGTGAATGAACAGAACCAACTACAAAATTATTATATACGATTGTCAAATATTTTTAATTTTTACAATAAATGTTAGAGGCGTAAAATGCAAAGGAATCCAATTTTAAGCATAAATCTTCTAATATTCACTAAAAGGCCGAACTATCACCTTTTGATGGCGAACCCTATTTAAATATAGTTTTCGTCACCCTTATACATTATATTGGACCAAATAAAATTCTTCTTTAGAATCGGGACATCAAAATTTACTTTGTGTAAATTTTTGGTATTTTTCCGATAAAGTTCATTTTTAATGAATAGTGAAAAATGTTGTATTTTAACTCAAAACTTCTTTTTAATCTGATTTATTTATATGATTAGATTATCTTTTTAATTTATTTTAAAGTGAAAGTAGAATATAATTTTACCATTTAATCCAATAGTGGTAATTGGAATTAATTTCACTTTGAAATTGGACTTAAACTAGTGTCAATCTTTTGATATATATTGTTTCATAAAAACATGCTTTTTGTTCTAACAGCGGGAATTAATTATTAAATTAATTAATGTAAGTTATATGTTTTGAATTTTTTAAAATAGACATCATTTTTGAACTCGGAATTTCAAATATAGCTTAGGGTGAATTTTTGGTATTTTTTCTGAAAAACTTCAATTTTTGATGAATAGTGAAACCACTAACTGGTAGTTAAAGAACCTGATGTTTTTGTTTAAATGAAACTTTTACACATCTGTGATTTTATTTTCAAAAATCCAATATACATGTTTGTCATTAAGAAGTAAAATGAGGTTCAATGGGATTAAAATAATTTTTTGGTGAATAGTAACTTTTAAGTTTTATAAATCGCGATTAGAGGTAATTAGTATAATTTAAGGTAAAAATAATGTTTTAATAATATTAAATGACCTAGACACATGTCCTACCCTCATTGGATGTGTCATGGACGAACAATACAATCCATGGGTCAACTTGGGGACCCCATGGAGCCACTTTGGTAGGAAAATGTCATTAATATCTTTTTATTTCATGTTAAAATTAAAATGTCACAAACATGTGTTGTTTTACTAAAACAATTTTTACATGGTTTTATAAAAATCATATTTTTTACTATAAATATTCATTATAAATCTAAAAATATTTCCTACATCATGATATTTTGTTTTATAATTTATATACACTAAATAAATTAAATTATTTATGACACCATGATGATGCAGCGATTACCTCATTATTTAACGATTTAAATAAAATGAAATGATAATATAAAATCTAAGACCTACACTTGTCACAAACCTATTGGATGGGTGGATTTTGAAACCTTATCACCTTATCCTAGAAATATATCCTTTTGGGACCTTTAAAATCTGAAAATCATTTTCTAATAAAATAATATTTTATAACATTCCAAGAGTGCCCCTCCTTTTCTCTTATAAAAGGCCCCCACCTCTACCACATTACCCACACCTCTCAAGCCTTTGGGTTTGCCAAACCCCAACCGTTTAATCTCTACACATCCCTCGCTTCATCATTGAAGCCTCACCATTGGGCAGAATCCTTTCCAAGGAAGACTTTGAACTCAAATCAAGAAGAGTTACACGATTTTAAGGTAATGTCTTCACTTGTGTTCTTTTGTTTTATTTTGCTTCTCCAACCCTCTATACTCTTTTTATTCATTTATTTTGTAACAAAAACAGTATCTTCAATATACTAGGATGTTTTTATGTGATGGATTCGAGCTACACTTACACACACCTTCGTCTAATGGTTAAAGAACATACTGTTTCTGTGGTTGGTGAATTTCTGCCTCACGAAACGATGATTGTTAAATCTTATTTTAACACCTTTAATGGTGGCCATTATGATGTCACTATACTTTATATATGATATATATGGTATTTATGTTTTCTATATTCTTCTGAATTTTATATTTAAAACATTCCTTTATGCTTTTCATGTTGTGCAAATGCGATAATTTCATACGAGGAAGTGTGGACTACCGCCCCCTCAGGTA